>CM052659.1:1893199-1925277 GCA_028533165.1 Leontopithecus rosalia
CTCCCTCTCTCTCTCCCTCCCTCTCTCTCTCCCTCTCTCCCCTCCCTGTTTCTCTCCCTCCCTCCCTCTCTCTTGCTCTATCCCACCCTCCTCTTGCACTCTCCAGCCATTTGGGGGTTCTGCCCCCCTTGAGAACTCACACACTCTGTGTCTGTGACTTGGCATGGAAGGGTGACCTGGGGACAGGGAGGGGCCAGTCACTGCCTGAGGGTACCTGGGCTGTACCATCCTCAGCCTCGGCCAGACCCTCCCCAGACCCTCAGAACCTCCCCAAAGAGCAGGATGACCACACATTTTACCTCCAGAGGGGACACTCCTGGGAGGGAATGGGGAACGTGGTGTGAAGCCCGGCTCAGATAGCCAGAGAGCCCCAGACAGACCCTGGCGAAAGGACGCAAGGTCCACCTGCCCGAGCCCCAGCCTTGCAGGGTGGGGCCCTTCCCCCCGGGTCTGGCCCTCTCTGCCACAGGCCGGGCCCCCCTTTCCCCAGCCATGCCATCCCTGCCCTCAGACTGGTTTGTTTCTGCCCACTCCCAGCCGTGCCCACCCCCCCCAGACTTCCCACGGTCCTGGCGGCCGGCTGCAGCTTTTAATTGTTTTCTGCCCAGATGCTCTGCCCTGCCCCCCCCACCAGCCGGCGCCCCTCCTTGCCGCCCCTCCTCGCTGCCCGCAGCGGCTGGGGGAGGGGCAGGGACTCCGGTAGCATTTCCGCCCTCTGCTCCATCGTTTCATTTGTTCTCTTTCCTTTCCCTTTCTTCTCCCTCCGCCGGCCCAGCCTCTGTGATTAAGCCTCAGGCCTCCCGCTGCTTTTAATAGGCCTGCGGGCCTGACCGTCTGATGAGAACCGCGCGGCACAGCTTGTTCTGAATACTGGCGCTGGAGTCGCCCAAAGCTCCCTATTAATCATCCCTGTCCGGGCCCGAAATACACTCGCCCGGCAGAAACCATCCCAAACACAGGAGCAGCGGGCTGCGATTGGCCGCGTATCCTAAACAGACAGGAGCCGGCCCCGCCCCCAGCTGGTCCCCCCCAAATTTCAGAGCGGCCTCCGAGGCCTCCGACCGTCATTGTCAGGAACAATAGCCCAGCTCCCTGCGGAGGCAGAGGGATTCCAGCTTGGGCCCAGGGCTGTTTCCCAGCAGTGCCCTGAGGACCAGGCCAAAGAGGCTCTGCAGCCCGGAGCCAGGAAGGGGAGGCTGTGGCCCTGCAGCCGGAGAGCTCAAAAGCTGGCCCCCAGCCCAGACCCCCGGCAGGGACGGCCCCTCCTAGCGGGATTTGCTGCTTCCTCCTGCCAATGCCGGCTGTAGTAAAAGTTAACCGGCTGTGAAATGCATGTTACCTGAGGGGCTGCAAAAGTTTACGAGGCTGGGAGGCTGGTGGGCCTGGGACGCCCACTCCTCATCAGCGACCTGGGTCCCTGCAGAAACCTGGCTCGGCCCCGGGGGCTCTGGCGGGACCCTCACTGGGGCCGGGGAGGCCCAGGGCCCTTCTCGTTACATCTGACAATGGCCCGAATGCCCACGTGGGAAGCCATTCCACAGAGGCTGCATCTGTCCTTGGCATCATCCGAGGAATCGCAGCGCTGGCCCTGGCTTCTGGCAGGCACCTGGGCCGTGAAGCCAGAGGATGGCTCCCTCCCACCACAGGCTTCCACCCCAGCTGAGTGCTGGGGACCACGGGCTGAGGGCCCAGGCCACAGGGGATGAGTCCAGCCCACAGGATGCCCCGAAGCTGGCAAAGCATCGACTTGGGTCACCTCACTGCACCCATGGGCTTTGCAGAGATAGCAGGACAATCCCAGCTCAGGCTGTGGAGGTCTGGGGATGCCAAGGCAGCCAGAGAGTGGCCAAGGAGGTCTTGCTTGGGGCCGGACCTCCCGCCTCCCGCCTCCATGTCATGTCACTCGGCCCCACCCTGAGGACCCCTGCTCCCAGCCGAGCCAGCAGCAATGACAGGCACAGCTGGAAGCAGCTTTATAGACCTCAGGGGTTTTTCTAGAAGCCAAGGGGAGCTCTGGGCACACGTGTGGTTGCAGGGCTGCCCACCCCACACTGCTGAGCCCACAAAGCCCCAGAGAAAGGGGAAGCGTGGCCAGCTCTGGGCTCCGGGCAGCTGTCCTGCCCCAGCCACGCTGGCAGAACCAGGTTCTGCTCCAGCCACTTGTCTCCTGCGAACTCCGCAGAGAAAACTTAAGTGATTACAAATGCCCATTAAACATGAAATGGTGGCATCTTTCGGATTGCATAGTATTTGAGAGGCTGCAGATAGAGAACCATTGCTGGGCCGGGCACCATGGCGCCTGCCTGTAATCCCAGCACTTTGGGAGGCTGAGGTGGGTGGATCACCTGAGGTCAGGAGTTCGAGACCAGCCTGGTCAACATGGGGAAACCCCATCTTTACTAAAAATATAAAAATTAGCTGGGCGTGGTGGTGCGTGCCTGTAATCCCAGCTACTCAGGAGGCTGAGGAAAAAGAATCGCTTGAATCCAGGAGGCAGAAGTTGCAGTGAGCCAAGATCGCACCACTGCACTCCAGCCTGAGCGACAGAGCGAGACTCCGTCTCAGAAAAGAAAAAAACCACTGCATGGAGCGTAGAGCTGCCTCCAGATTCTGCACTGCATTACTTGGGCCATCCAGGCCCTCAGCCCTTTGACCACAGGCACTGGCCATAGGTGGACGGGGTCACAGAGTGGCCATGGGGACTCATAGCCACCTTCTCCAAGCTGGGGTGTCTGCGGTTCCGGGGAGAAGGTCTATAGCTGTGTGCTGCTGGGGGGCCTGGGGTTCCAGGGGGAAGGGCCATAGCTGTGTGCTGCTGGGGTGTCTGCGGTTCCGGGGAGAAGGTCTATAGCTGTGTGCTGCTGGGGGGCCTGGGGTTCCGGGGAGAAGGTCTATAGCTGTGTGCTGCTGGGGTGTCTGTGGTTCCGGGGAGAAGGTCTATAGCTGTGTGCTGCTGGGGTGTCTGTGGTTCCGGGGAGAAGGTCCATAGCTGTGTGCTGCTGGGGTGTCTGCGGTTCCAGGGGGAAGGGCCATAGCTGTGTGCTGCTGGGGTGTCTGGGGTTCCTGGGGGAAGTCTCACAGCTATGTGCTGCTGGGGGGTCTGCAGTTCCTGGGAGAAGGGCCGTAGCTGTGTGCTGCTGGGGAATTTGCAGAGGGGTCTGTTTATATTGGGCACGAGAGCAATTTCCTTTCCTCTTTGCTGAGTCAATGCTGGCTCCATGGCTACCACAGAGCAGGCTGGGACCAGGATGTGGTCTAAATCCTGACCCAGGTAAGAGGCCGCTGATACCAAGTCATGCACAGACTGGAGGGGGCACCTTGATGGATGGCGAGGTCTCCTCTCTCCCAGAGGAGAGCGCCCTGCATTCCCAGGCGGAGGAGGCAGGACTGGCTGGCACTGTGAAGGGCCACCCAGCCAGGGCGAGGCTTGCTCAAGGGAGTGGGGTCTGTAATTCCAGAGCTTGGGGAGGCGGAAGTCTGAGCAGAGGCAGAAGTCCACAGTGTGCCCCGTGACTGAGCACCAGGAGGGGACCCCAGGGACAAAGCCAGGGCTGCTGTGCTGAGACCAGGCCTCGCAGGCCAGCCAAGTTGAGGTTTGGATTGTGGGCTACAGAACACCCAGACCTGCAGGTGTGCCAGCTCCGAGCTCTGGGTTCTACAGCTGCATCTGGGGCCAGGGCCTGAGGCCCGGCAGGGAGGTGTCGGGGAGGCCTCCAGGGTGTCAGGTGCAAAGTGAGAAGGCTGTAAGGCAGGGAGATGTCCACACGCCCCCGCCATCTGACCTCACCAGTCAACAGTGCCCACCCTTCCAACACAGCACCTCTTTCCATTTCTTCAGCCTGGCGGGGGGCTTGGCCCCGTTTCCTGAGTCCCAGGCAAGCATTTGAACTAAACAGTCCCTGCTGGTTGGTGCCACCCTGGGAAGCTGGTCTCAGGCAACCTGCTGGCAGCGGCTCTCATTTGGAGGAGGGGCGTTTGCAGATTTGCAACCCTGCAGCCTGCAGTCAAAACGCAGCAGCATCCGCCCCACGGCGGGCGCTCTCCTGCTGGGCGCTGCCACACTGGCCACACACCCTCCCTCCTGTGGCCCCCAGACGAGAAAACGGAGCTGTGTGCTGCTGAGGTATTTGCAGAGGGGAAGTGTAGCCACCACCCTCAGAGTCCGAGCCTCTGGGGGTTCTGCCCACCAGTCCCCGAGACAGTGCTTGGACCGCCCAGAGGTGAGTCCTGCCCACCCAGCTGGGGTGTGTGTGAAAGTCAGGGTACCCTGCTGACCCCAGCCCTTTGCTCCCCTAAAAACAGCCAGGCTGTAAGATCCGAGATGAATGTGAGCAAAGACTCCTTTCCCCGCTCCTCCGGGCACGTACCGATGAGAACAAGTGGCCAGTTGGTGGCAGGTGACGGACTTCAAACCCAGCGCAGCTTTCAGGGCACAAGACCTTTCATGTTCTGGAAACGGTGCCTTTGCTTTTCCCGTGACTCCCACGAGGATGTTGGCAGGACCTCCCTCATCTTGAGCAAATCGTGTCCTTGTACACCCCAGCATGCGGGCACAGACAAGCCTCATGCAGGGGCTGGAGCAGGCCACATGTCTTGTGTTTGTGGAATTGTTCCAAAGACGCCCCCCAGCCCCTCTGCACCAAGCCACCATCTCCAAAGGTGACAATGCCCCAGGCCACGGCAGCCACTCTGGCCTAATGGATGACCATCATGCGGCCGCCATCTCATCAGCCGGAGGGAGACCGGACCCCGCGTCCACACCTCACCTGCCTTCCCGGGACACAGGAGTGCCAGGCGGGCATTTGAAATCCTCCCTCACCAGCAGAGAAACACAGTCGGGAAACAACCAGGGGAGGCCTCCCCCCAGCTCTGCTTTTCCTTGCCTGGGTGCAGAGTATTTAAAAATAAAAGCCACAGCTGCCCAGACAGCCTGGACACTATTCTGCAGAGCGCGTCACATGGACGACCTTAGCCCTGCCCCAGAGCGGCCCCAGGAGGAGGCCCAGTCTCTAAACCCACTTTACAGACCAGCAAGCTGACAGCAAGAGATGTGAAGTCACTGTGCAGATGGGGCAGCTCCGGAAGGCGGGCACAGGACGGACCCAGGCTCAGAGGGAGAGTGGGCCAGTGTGACGGCTCCTTATCTCCAGCCGTGAGGCTGATAAACTGTAGGGACGCTCAGAACCCAGGCACCGCTGGCTACCCCAGATCCCGGCAGCAGGAGGGCCGAGTATCCTGACAGCTGAGTGGCTTTGATTTCCATTCCACAGACCCTGGAGCAAACGCACCAGCCTGGACTTTGTCCAGATACAGAGGCTGCACCCGGCTGCAGCTTGTCCACAGCAACCCCAGGGAGAACCCTGAAAGCTGCTCCCTCCTCAGCTGGGTGCAGATGAGGAGTTTCTGCCAGTAAATGGCCTTTGGCCCCGGGGAAGGCTGCATGCTGGCCCTGTTGCTGCTGTCTGGTGCCGGACCCTGGGCAGCCTGAGCGGCCCATCCACCTGCCGGCAGACCAGGCTCTTGGCCTCCAGAGTCTGCATGCCTCCACCTGGGCCATGAACGGGGACCTCACTGTCAGGCCCTGCTGGGCCCTCCTGAAAAAGAAGGCTCCTGCCTTCCCCATTCCTGCTCTTCACAACAGCACTCACTGCATGAACGAAGCCCGTCCTTCAAGAGACGCTGCCGGCTGGATACACCTGGCGGTTTCTTCAGTGCCAGCCCTGCACCCTCCCTGAGCTGGAGAACCTCCCACTGTCTCCTTCCCTCCCAGGTCTCCAGCTTCAGCCTCGGGAAATGGAGCACAGTGGATAGGCAGGATGGAAAGTCCCCCAGTGGGGCCTGGGCCGGTGGCCCCGGGAGGCTCAGGGTCAGAGCTCTCCAGAGCCCTGGGTCCGCCCCTCCTTCCTCTTGATCTAGGAAGCACCGATCCCCCTACAGGCCCCCAGCCAGTGCTGATGGAGAGGTACAGCTCCACATGGGGCATCACCCTTGGTCCGTTCAGATGCTTCACCCAGCCTCTTCCTGCCCGGTCATCTACCCCCATGGCGGCAAGTGCCTCTGCCTCCAGAGCGGGGGCCTTACAGCAGTCCTTCTCAACCCCAGGTTGCTCTGACTCCCAGGGGACATTGGCAAGGCCTGGAGATAGCTGTGGTGGTCACCTCTGGGGGTGCTGCTGATATCTGGCAGCTGGCACCCAGGAGTCCTGCCCCACCCACATCCTGCAGTGCCCAGGACAGGCCCTGCAGCAGGAAGTGACCCAGACCCTGTCGTCCACAGCGGAGAGGCAGAGAGACCCTGCGGTCTTCATACAGCGGAGCCACGGAGCCACGCTGGCCTTGAGCAAGTGGCCCGGTTGTGAGTCTCACTGTGCCTTCACTGACGTGCTCGCCCGTGAGCTGAGTCTGCCTTGACCACTGAAGGAGGGTGCATGGCTACCTGAGGTGCCCAGTGTGGGCCTACCCCAGAACCACATGGTGATGCTTGCCCAGGGCAGCGTGGACCACACAGACATGATGCAGTAGGTCACTTTCTGGCTTTGGAGGGAAGGGTGTCCTTGTCCCTGTGGTCACCGTGAGACTCCCGATTCCGCCTCCCAGGCGCCCAACCTGCCTGCCTGTCAGAACCAGGTTACACAGGACCTGAACCAGGTCTTCTCTGGATGCGAGACCTTCCCCACTGCCGAGGGCACTGGAGGGGGAGGCCTGGGCAGCAGGTGGCAGCCATGGGGCAGAGGGCAAAAGGCCCCAGCGGGCACAGAAAATCTCCCACAGTGGAGGAGGGGCTGTCTCCAGAGGCAGCCACCGCGCCCCAGACTCCTGGCCACGGTTTCGAATTCAGCTGGAATAAGGTTCCCGTGCTCCTGTTCCCATCACCAGGCAGAGCCCCAGATTCTCCCACGGGGCTGGAAGAGGAGCTCTCGGACCCCTCCCTGCCCATGGCCCTCACCAAAGAGCTCAGAAACATCTCCAAATGGAATACCAAATGTGGACCATCTTCCCGGAGCGCAGGCAGGCAGGACTCCCATGAACCAACTCCGATGCGTGTGTGAGCAGAGCTGAGGACAACCAGCCCCCACCAGAGGACCCTGTATCTGAATCCCACGTCGTCCCTATCTCCAGAGTCATGGCATGTGGCCGTTCCTGCCGAGGAGGAGGGAGCTCGTTCCGAGCTCAAACCGCTTTGAGGGAAACAAACACCCCTCCTGGGCCGCAGAGGAGGTGGGGGAGCCACGAAGACACGCACCACGGCCAGCAGCCGTGAGGAGCAGGACGGGGAGAGCGTGGCCGCTGAGGCTCATGTTGTCATCTTGGGTCATCCGGCAGCTGGTTGCCTTTTGGAGTCCCTGCTGGCCAACTAGAATCTTCAAATAGACAAGTATCAATTTTTTGGGGTCTCACTCTGTCACCCAGGCTGGAGTGTTGTGGCTCCCTCACGGCTCACTACAGCCTACACCTCCCTGGCTCAAGCGATCCTCCCACCTTAGCCTCCCGAGTAGCTGGGGCTACAGGCACGTGCCACCATGCCTAGCTAATATTGACATTTTTTGTTAACATGGGATCTCACTGCATTGCCCAGGCTTACACCTATTTTTAAATGCAGAATTGTTGAAGTTGCTGACCTCCTGGCCAAGGGCAGCTCCCTTGGTCCCACGCGTTCGTGGTCATAAAAACAGCCTCAGACCCATTAGGGTCTCCCTTCCAGCCAGGGCCTGAGGCAGAGCCTCCGAAAGAGGCACGAAGCAGTGGGATTGGCAGCCGGCCGGGGGCAGTGGCTGCTCCTCCACCGGGGGCCTGTCCACGCCATCTGCATCCCATCTCTCCCTGCTGCTCCCCTGGGCTCGGGTTTCAGCCTCCCCTCCACCTGTCATCGCTGTTTGTCCTCCTCAGCACTCACAGCTCCGGCTCCATCTCTTTTGGCCTTGTCTTAAAGGGTCTTTACAAAAATGTTGGCAGTCTTGACTTCTTTCCCCCTTGGAAAAAAAGCATCCTCTGTGACTGAGGGGAACGCACTGGCTGATCCGTCAGTGGCAGCCAGAACGGGAGGCGGGAAAAACACGCCCGGCCCGAGACCACGCCCACGCTCACAGTGCTGTTTACTTAGAAGGTGGCACCAGACAAGGGCCGCCCATGTGGTCACTCCGGAGATGGTGCCGTGCACACGTGCAGACAGCATCCCGGCCACCCGGCTCAGAACAGTCCCTTCAGCCAGCTCAGCAGCCGTCAAGAAGCAACAGCGAGCGTAATTAACTCCATGCGTCCCCGCTAGCGGGCCGCAGTCCCCCGTCCCTAATTGTCACATCTCTGAAAGCTCTGGTAAACGAATCCAACACCTCTTTTATCTCGTCGTCCAGGACGTGGCGCTGTAATGCTGAACATATGTGCAGAGCTTGTGTGTTCTTGATCAGGAGCGGCAGGCCCAGGACACATTTTCCGAGGCAGCTCAAATGCAGCTGAAGGCACTTGGGGGCCAGAGCGACTGGTCCCCTCTGGACGCCGCAGAGTCTTCTGGAGCCCATGCTGGCTCTTTGTTCTCGGATAATCAAGTCTTCCAGGCTCTGCTCAGCCGAGGTGGAGGTCCTGCTCTGTGATGGCATGCACCTCTCTGTCAGGCCACAGGACCCCAGCCAGAAACAGAGGCTCAGAACAATGCCCCTGGCTTCTGGTCACCTCCGTCACCAGCCAAGACCCAACAGCACCTTGTCCTCGGACACCAGGCCTGCCCGTGAGCCCCCAGTGGAGGCCGGGCCAAGTGCAGGAGTGGACGGTGGTGTGGATGCCACTCTGGCGTCCTCCCTGGGTCCCATGGGGAGGCGAGAAGGCTGCACGGTCCTCTGGGAGAGACAAGCACAGGCCTGGCACAGCCATCGGGACAGGAGTCCAGCTGACAGAGCTACGGCCACAGCGCCCAGGGCCAGTGACAGGAGTGGAAGAGCCGCCACCTGCCTGGCTCCCAGCAGGAACCCCCACCTAGGCCCCACTGGGACCAGGCCACTGCATTTTTCCAAAGTGGAACATCCCTGGAAAGTCACACCCCCGAGGCCAGACGTGCAGGTGCCGTCCCGAGGCAGGAAGGAGGCAGGCGGGGTCTGCGGAGTCTCATTTTCTCAGCAGAGCCACTCGTGTGTGCTGGAGCGAGGACACTGAAG
This sequence comes from Leontopithecus rosalia, assembly GCA_028533165.1. Lineage (NCBI taxonomy): Eukaryota > Metazoa > Chordata > Mammalia > Primates > Cebidae > Leontopithecus > Leontopithecus rosalia. Next base: position 1,902,345 of record CM052659.1, read on the forward strand.
AACAGTGGCGCAGTGTCTGTGGTGTTCCATGGAGCCCAGGAGGGGCCTTTTGAAGTGGGGGAAGGTTTTAAGAGGCAGCATTCCTCACCCTATGTTTCAGCTCTGGGGGGCACACAGAGGGTGCCACAGATGCCCTTTGAGAGGCCCCTGTCCACCTCTAAACGAAGCATCTGCCTTTAGCATCATAGCCCGTGGGGCGTCTTCCCCGGGACCCTCCTCAGCACAGACCTCGGCCGCACCCCAGCGCCCAGCCAGGCTGGAGACAGCGGTCTCTGGGACCGCGTGTTGAAACCATCCGGGACCGAGAGCCAACGCTGGGCACTAATGGCCTGGACCCTCCGCCAGTGTCTGGGCGGCTGCCCCCTCCCTCACAGCCAGCGGGCAGAACGGCCCCTGAAAGTGGTGTGTAGGACAGGTTAATTGCAGTTCTGTAGAGGAAAGGAAAAGGCTGCAAAGAGAAGGATGTCTGTGGAACGGGGCCCTGCTGATCCTCGGGCCACAGTCCACGTCCCACCCCGCTGGAACCCTGAAGCTCACCCAGGGTGCGACACCCGCCCGACCCTGAGCTTCTTGGAGTGGGAGCACAGGGGGAATCGGAAGGACGGTGTCCTGGGGCTTCTGGAGAAGACCCCACGTGGGCTGGGGTGAAGAATGGAATAGAAGACCCCGGCCAGGTGGCGAGATGTGATCACAGTCCTGGAGGGGTGTCTGCTGGTGGCCAGCTGGCCCCAGGGACGCGCATCTGGAAGGGGAAGGAAGGCGCCTCTGTCCACTCCATTTCATCCATCCCATCCCAAGGCAGACATTTCTCCAAGGAACAAGGAGTGCCCTTAAGTCCCTCCCCAGCCGTTTCCTCATTTTAGCCCCGGTGACCCTGTCCTCCTCTAGCAGACATGCCACTGGCATGTGAGTGTGTGCAAATGTCAAACTTGATAGTTCTGAAGCCATGTGTAGCAGGCATGTGGTGTGTGTGCTGGTTCACCCTGCACGGGGCACCCCAGGAGTCTTTCCAGCTGGTAACCAAGCAGTCAAAGGAGACTTCAGCTCACCCTGGGCATCATGGTTCTGGCAAGAAGAGCTAAGGCATTAACAAGGAGGCCGCAGAGGTGCGCGGGGTGGGGCGGCTGGAGACGGGTCAGGAGGGGCTGAGGCAGCTCAGCCGGGTGGGGCTCGGGTGTTGGCGGGGACACCAGGCCAGGCTCACGGTGGGAACTGGTGGAAGACAGGAAAGAGGAACCAGGGTCACCCTGCACTGCCAAGGACCTTCGGGTCACAGATGCTGCTTTCGAAAGAGCAGGAGTGTGTCTCGTTGGAACTCTCTGGAAGCAGCTACCATGAATCCCACAACGGGAAAAATCTTCTGGGGGATGGAGCTGGCCGGGCCTCCTTGCAGCCTCACAGATCCTGAAATTCCCGCCCCCTCTACCGCCTCCCAGACTGTCTCCTCCCAGGCTGCCCTGATGTGCTCCAGGGAGCCCCAGGGAGCAGGGACCAGCACAGCCTTCCCTTCAGGGAACTCTCAGGGGTTCCTCAAGCCATTAGGGTTTGGCATAGGAATGAGCCCTCTTTTCAGCTCAATGTTGCCTTGTTTGAAGACACCACAGTGTGCATATTTATTTAGGGGCAAATCAGCCCCTCCTGGCTGCTCTCCAGGGAACAGAGAGAAGGACCCTGACGTCTGAGAGGCTCCCACCCTGCCGGAGTGGGGTCTTCCTGACTGGGCCAGGCTAAGTCCATGCACAGACGAGTTCCACTGGGAGACCCGAGGCAGACGGCCAGAGCCCTCCAGCCCTGGGGTCAGGGCGGTGAAAGGCAGCTGACCACTCCTGACTGCATCTCAGAGCCCCGACAGTGTGAGAGAGGCTGCCAACCCCTCGGGACGGTGTCCCATTAACTGCTGTCTGTCATTCTCCATTCACAACTTGTTGAGCACAGCAGCATCCCACGTGAGATGGACAAACTCACTTTGTCCTTAATTAAACGTACCCCAGGAAGGTATCCGTCTCCAGGAAATTCCTCCCAACATGGACGGATCTCTGGGCTGTTGGTTCCAGATGCTCAGGGCTGAGGGATCCCGGTGAGCACTGGGGAGCTGGGACTCCGAGGCCTCTGCCAAGTCCTTCCTGCACCTGGGTCCTGCATTCCAGCAGTTGGCTTTTCTTGGGGTGTCCTGAGTGCCATCCAGGGGTGTCTTCCTTTGTGAGAGTCTGATCCTGCCTTGATTTCATGAGCATAAAATTCAATGTAAGCTCCCATTGTCCCCCAACAAGGCCCCATGGTGGCCACAGGGCAAGTGCATAGCTCAGAATCGGCCTTCAAGGCGAGGCCATGCAGCGCCCACCTGATGGCCATTTTCCAAAGTGACAGCAGCCACCCAAGAGGAAAAACTCAGGAAGCTGAGACATCAGGACCAAAATCCTTTCCAAGAAGGAAGGGGGAGGAAGCAGAAAACTCCCAACATGACAACGCAGGCCCGCTGCAGCCCCCACCTCCAGCAAAAACAGCTGGCTGAACACAGTGCCTCGAGCCGCCCTCTCAGCCCACCCCATCCCCTCCTAAGTTCGCTCGTTTTGTCTGCGGTGGGGGTGGGGTTTACATGCCACCCCCGCATCTTGTGGCAGGAATTGCAAGGTTCTGCTACTCAGCCTCAGTCCTGAGAGCTCCAAGTGAGTTTCTAGAAGGGAATAGGGGTCTGACCCACCAAAATCCACCCCACCATGGCCACGACGTGGCAGTGAAGATGCTTAAGAAAAGGAGACAGAGCAACACTTTTCCCTGGGTGGGCGGAGGTCTGTGTCGTGGGTGGTTTAACGGTTCTTCAGGGGCCCCCACGTCGCCCTGCATGGCAGCCTCACCTTGACCTGGTAATTTACAAACCCAAAGTGCCCAGGAGGAGCCGCAGCCTCTTGAAGCACCCGGAGGTTAACAGGGTGACACCTCCCCACCTGGGGCACTTTCTAGGCAAGCCCTGGGAGGACCGCTCCTCTTCCATTCCGACCCCAGCCTCCACGGAGCCATCCACATCCCAGATTCCCACCGCTCAGCCCCTCATCCCCAGCAACAGCCTAGTAATGACCCTGGGCTCCTGCACGTGGCCCCCTGGTGCAAGGGCAAAATTAAACCAGGCTGATGGCGGCATCGTTCTTGCTGCCGGGCAATGCATCCTCCCCCACTCAGCTGCTCGGGGGACACGTGGGCCTTATGGAAGCCAGAGGCAGAGCGCAGCTTTCACGTTCATGGCCAGGCCAGGAGGCCCAGAGGCCCAACATGGGCCCAGGCAGCCCCAGCACAGCTGCCCTGAGCAGGACACGTTGCTTCGGAAGGAAGCAGCATGCTTCGGGGAGCCTGTGGTTTCTGGGCGCTGCCTTTCCCACACAATGAGCACAGCCCTCTGCGTGCTGCCAGGTCTGTGTGTGCAGGCCGTCCCTGGCTCCCTCTGTAGCCTGGGGAAGCCTTACCCAGTGCCGGGCCCCCAAAATTTCCGCCCAGGGGATGCAAAGGGAGGGAAGGCGCCAGGTTCCCAGGAGAAAATGGACTTGTCTGAGCCAGGAAACCGCTCAGCCTGGGGGCCAGGGCAGCAACCTGGAGCTAGCGCTGTGCGCTTTTGGGTCTGTTGGGGAAAGTGGCAACCGGGTCACATGGTCCTCCAAACGGAGCCTGATCCAGGGGGCCTTGGGTGGGCACAGTGGCCCTGGGGTCCCCGGGCCTCCATCCTCCTCTTCTGCATACTCAGCCTATGGTGGAGCCGATGAATACCTGCCAGGCACCTGCTGTGTGTCACTCACGTGCCAGATGCCATCCCCATGCCTGGGCTGGGGGACGTGTCCCTGAAAGTCAGGGAGAGGAAAGGGCTGTGGCTGGGTTTGGGAAGGAAGGACTTCCTGGCTGGTCCAAGTGCTCCCTCCTGCCTCTTCTTCCTCACATTTGGGGCAGGCCTACACCCCGAAGCCACACTCTACTCCACCACAGGACCTGAAAGAACCACTGCTTTTCTAAGCTCTGGACCATGTGGGGATCCATGGGGTTGCTGGTGCCCCCGGACTCAGCCAGCAGACAAGGAGAAGGAATACTGGGGGCTCTGTGCTGGGCGGCCAGCAGCCCCAAGTGTCAGCTGCAGGCAGAGGTGTCAGGGCCTGGAGCTGCACACACAGGTCATAAATCCCACCTAAGTGGCTCCCGTCACCTCGCCACGGCCCCGTTTCCATTCTACAGCAGCCAAAGGTGATTAATGAGAATTATCATTCGTGCTAATCAGAGCCGTTTGGTGGAGGTTAGAGTGGAAGGAAATGCCCTTTGTGTGGCTGCAGAGATGACTTTGAAGGGTGTCGGTTGCATGGGTGTATGGTGTACAGGGATGCACGTGCACACACATGCACACATGCACACACATGCACACATGCATGCACACACACGTGCACACACATACATGCACACATGCATGCATGCACATGCATATACATGCATACACCGGCATACATGAACACACACACACACACGTACACACGTGCACACACTTGCACATGAATTCACACATACAAACACACATGCATGTGTGTGCACATGCAAACATACATGCACATACACGTGCACACGTGCACACACATACACTCATGCATGCACACATACACGCACACATACACACACATGCACACATGCACACATGCACATGCATATACATGAATGCACAGGCATACATGAACATACATGCACATACGTACACACTTGCACACACTTGCACATGCATTCATACATGCACACGTGCACACATGTAAACACACATGCTCTGCACATGCACACACATGCACATATGCACCCATACACATACGTGTTCATGCCACATGCACATAGAACCAGCCCGGGGGCCTGAGAGGGTGTGGGAAGATGGGAAAGAGGTGAGGCTAAGAAATAACCCTTGGCCGGTGGCTCAAGGGGGGCTCTCGCGCCCCAAAGTGCCGACAGCCGGAGAACACAGGCTTTGCACAGCTTGGCCCGGCTGGAATGAATTCTTTCCTGCCACTGAGCATGATTTCATGACTTAACGGGCTTGGCGGCTGCTTGCAGACTAGACAGGCTTGGCCAAAATTAGACCCAGTGCAGCAGGGCTTGGGGAAGTGCTGATGTCCTGACGGGAGGGTGAGCGCTCTCTCTGGGTTCCGCCTTCTCCTCTCAAGTGGACGGCCGTGACCCCTGCCCTGGGCCCTCCCTGCCCATTCCCGCTCAGTATGCTGGGACGCTGTCTTCCCACCCGTCTCCCAGGCTGTGCCTACCGGGGCTGTGCACAGGCCTCCCAGCCTCCATAGCCTGCTCCGGGCCGGTGTGGCTTAAAGATACAAAGTGTCCTTTTATTGGAAATCTCAATTCAGAAAGGGGCTGGTCGTAAGCTGAGAATATTTGGATAAACTTGACAGCCCTGAGGACCAAGAAAGACCTTTTGTTCCCAGAGAGAAAAACGCCTCGTACCACCCTGGGCTTGCTGGAACCATTCCAGAAAAAACGGAGGTTGGAGCAGAAAAATGATTAGGACGTCTCGTGAAAGATCTCTACTCTAGGTCAAATGTTTATTATTATTTATTTTATTTTTTTATTAGAATGTGTGGTTAACATGGTACTGCGTAACACCCGGCTGTACCCGTGTCTGCCCACACCACGCCGGGCCACTCCGTCTACGGCGTACAAAGAGGACTTTGTAGCATCCTGCGGCGTGAGGGGCTGCACGTGCGTGTTTTATTTTGCCAGTCTTTGTTTTCAGGATGCTGACCACTGGTTAAAGATGGAACAAGGGCCCAGCGCCGTGGCTCACGCCTGTAATCCCAGCACTTTGTGAGGCCGAGGTGGGTGGATCACCTGGGGTCAAGAGTACGAGACCAGCCTGGTCAACATGGAGAAACCCCGTCTCTACTAAAAATACAAAAAAAATTAGCCAGGTGTGCTGGTGGACACCTGTAACTCCAGCTACTCGGGAGGCTGAGGCAGGAGAACCTCTTGAACCCAGGAGGCAGAGGTTGGTGAGCTGAGATCGAGCCACTGCACTCCAGCCTGGGTGACAATAGCAAAACTCTGTCTCAAAAAAAAAGAAAAAGGATAAAGCAAGCATTTTTAGGGTTTGCAGTCCAGGGACATAACTGCCATGGAGAGGTCTCTGCTCCATTTGGACAGGAAGCATGTGAGGGTTTCATGGCAGGTGTGACTTGGGAGGAGTCTCGTCTAGCAGAGAGGAAGGTTGAATGTAAGCTCTTTGCTATGGTTGAGTGAGGTGGGGACACCCCTAGACGCTACCTCTCAGCTGATCCCAGGCCCAACACACCCGCAGCCAAATGGCTTTTGGGGAGCGGCTGGAATGTGACAGCTGCGAAGCTAACAGTTCCCGAAAGCGCCGGGCTCAGGCGTCCGTTGTCCACAGACACATGTGGTCCCGCGGGTCCCCGGGTTCCCCGGGAGAACTTCTGCCCCCGCTGTAGACTCTGTGTTTAAATATACCATACTGGCAGAAGTGGAAGGAGTGTATTTTAAAGCACTCACACTTCTGAATCTATGTTTTACGTTGATGAGAATTCATAGAGCCGCTAGTGAGTGCCCTGATTCTAAAAGTTACGATTCTGTTATGTTTCGTTTAATTAAATGGGATATTAAATTAAAAAGGCAACCTTGCCTCCAAAAGAAGCAGACTCTGAGGAAGAGTCAAACTAACTCTTTGTGCTTTGAAGAATCATTTAAAAGTAGTGGTTGTTTAGAGAGGAAGATGAAACAGAGGCAACTTCACGTGGAAGTCAAGTCATGTCTGCAGAGAGCAGGAGGGGGCAACGGGGATAACGGGTTTCGGGGACATTCTGTATCTGACGGGCCAGAGGACACAATCCCCTCAAAGAGTCAAGGAACCTTCTAGAAAACAGTCTACCCATTCCCAACAGAGGGGAGGAGGGGAGAAGGTGAGGGCCGGTGGCTGAGGAGCCCCCCGACGTTTACTAGGAGACCGTCCCGGCAAATGCTTCCCCGTGGTAGACTTCCCAGCTCCGGAGCCACGACATGGGCCAGCCTCCGACGCCTCTGTCTGGAGGGAAGTGTGGGGAGGTCTTGGCCACCAGAAAAGGGCGCCATGACCGAGCCCTGGGTGGTGGAGTCCTGGCTCTGGCTGGGCCCCAGGTAGGAAGATGCCAGAGGAGACTCCTGTATCCATGGCTGCTCTGGGCCTCTGTGAAGGATCCAGAGATCCAGACAGCCCAAAGCCAAGGAAAGGCCAGGAACCAGGCCTCACCCCAAAGAGAGTGTCTCCCCCAAGCCCAGCCGCTCCCGCCCTGACTCCACGGCAGTCACCAGGGAGGTGTCCCAGCTCAGGACAGCAGACAGGGACCCACCCGGAGAGCATGCTGTGCTGCTTTAAATTCAGCGGGATTTTTTTCTTGTTTCCCTCGAGTTTTTATTCACACCCTGATAATGTCAGTAGAGGCAGATCTGCCAGAGTAAGTCACCTCTGCGGCTCCCTCCAGGGAGGAGAGACAATGTGTCCTCCCATCTTTGTCTTTTTCAACAGAAAAAAATAACAATAGTAAAATCCACAAAGAAAGATCAAGATTAAAATGTCCCTCGGCTTCTAAACACCCCCATTCAAATTCCGGGTAACCGGCCGTGTTGTGCCTCCCCTCGGAGAGGCCGTGGGTTTGGTGGATGCGGCTCAGAATCGTTTGCGTCGTGGAAGTGCTTGTGATTAGGTTTTTAATCAACCGCTTTGATTCTATTTCCTGGGCCTGAATAGATGTTTGAACATGGCTGGTGAGGACCTGAAAGGGATCCAGGTAATATCAGTGTGGGGGACACACTCTTAATTCCTTTGATGTATTTTGTCAAAGGTGACTAGCTGCACGCACGGGCTGGAACACGGAGGGGGGAGCAAGCTCGCTACTGAACTTAACTGGTTCCATCTGTCATTCAAAACTGACTCCGCAGCAGCTGTCTATGAATCACTCCCTAACTTGCTGATCTGACCCATCACGCCCACAGTGTGGGAAGGAAGCCGGCTTTGGGTTCAAGGGAGATGCCTCCAGCAGAGTTCGCATCCAAGGGTGGGCTTAACACACAGCTCAGAGTCCATCCGTGAGCATCGGGGTGGTCTCTGGCGGGGATGGTACCCCCGAGAAGTACCTCATCCAGGAGGCAGCCTGTGTGATCCAGATACCCGGCATGCAGCTTCCAGCGTCTCCTTCCTCCACATCTGACGCCGAGCAGCTGGGTGCAAGGGGAAAGGATGGGCCGATTGGTTCCAGTTCGGGGACCCTGGGGCCCTTCTCCACGCAGCCAGCCGGACTGTGGCTGAGCTCCAGGCTCTGCTGAGAAAAACAGAACTCCTGGGAAGTAGAACCATTGCAACAAAGCATTTGGAGGAAAAGCATGCCTCTCTCGATGAGGCCAAAAGGAGGCCCAGGCCAGCGTCTTCTTATGCACGCATACCTAGGCCGAGTCCGGGAAGAAACTGGAGCTGGCTATCTCCTCTCTGCAGGGCATCCAAAGACAACACTGCCTGCACCAAAAGTCCTTCGCCAATGACCATGTTTGTATGTCAAAGAGCAGAAGGAGCTGTGCTTCATGGGGATTGGCAAGGTATTTGCTTAGACTTGGCCTGTTGAGATTTGAGCTATTTGCAAAAGCTGATCTCAAAACATCAGTGAGTCACTGAGCTCCTGTAGCCCGACGTGCCACAGGGAGAAGGAAGAAGGATGGGCCTGGAGAGACTGAGTCAGCTGCAGGGAAGGTACTAAATATAAGCCGGCTGGATACGACCGGGCCCTTCTCCACCCAGCCAGACTTTTGCTAAGAACCTACTATGCGCCGGGACCCAAAGGGTGCTGAGATGAACAAGCCCACGCGTGGCCTCTGCTTGGGAGACTGGCCACTGTCACACGGCGTCTAGGGGAAAACTGCAACCGTGCACTTTCCACGGGACAATGACGCTGGGACGCTGGAGCTGGAAAACACGGCAGCTGATCTCCAGAGAGGCGGATTGACCAGGAAAAGGGCTTCCACGTCCTTCAGCGGAGCCCACGAATAAGAAAGAGGATGTGAAATGGAGAGGTGAGGACAGGTCACTGGGAAAGGACCGCGCAGGGGGTGCTGGAGGAGGCACCTTCGTTCATTGTCTGCTCCCCAGGCATGCACTGAGCACTGTCTGCCTGGCTCTGGGAATCAGCCAGATAAAACCCACCACCCATCTGAGGAGAGGAAATGACCTGGGATGTGATAGCCATGGCCCAGTGCAGTGCCCATGCTAAGAAGGAAGGGCAGGGACTGTGAGAGCGTCTGAGAGGGGCCTCAGCCTGATGTGAGGGACCAGGGCAGGCTTCCCAGGAGAGGAGCCCTGTGGTCTGCCACCATTACAGCTCCTGGAAGGGTGTTCTCTTGTGTCTCACCATAGGGAGCTGGGGAAGCCAGAAGCGTCTGGGCAAGTTGAGGGAAGGCTGCTCCCCATCCATCCACTAATTTATTCATCCATCTGCCCACCCATCTACCATCCATTTATCCATTCATCCATTTGACATCCAACCATCCATGCATCCACTCAATCATCCACCCATTCATCCGTTTGTCCATCCAACCACCATCTATCCCTCCATCCACCCATCCATCCATCCACCCACCCATCCATCTACCCATCATCCATCCATCCACCCACCCATCCATCTACCCATCCATCCATCCACCCAACCATCCATCCACCCATTCACATTCACCATCCATCCCTTCATCCATTTGTCCATCCAGCTACCATCTATCCATCCATCCACCCACCCATCCATCCATCCACCCATCTATCTATCCACCCATCCATCCATTCATCCATCCATCATTCATCCACCCATCCATCCACCCATCCATCCATCCATCATCCATCCATCTATCCACCCACCCATCCATCCATCCATGTACCCATCCATCCATCATCCATCCACCCATCCATCCATCTACCCATCCATCCATCTACCCATCCATCCATCTACCCACCCATCCATCCATCCACCCAACCATCCATCCATCATCCATCCATCCATCCACCCATCCATCCATCCACCCATCCATCCACCCATCCATCCATCTACCCATCTATTCATCTACCCATCCATCCATCTACCCATCCATCCATCCATACCCATCCACCCACCCATCCATCATCCATCCACCCACTCACCCACTCATCCTTCCATTTAACATCCATCCATCCATGGAAACATTCAGTGAGTCCCGACTAAACACTCGTCCTGGGTGAGGCCCTGGAGGAGCTTCAGTTGCTGTTGGCTACCTTCATCAAGTAGAGGAGAGTGAGCAGGGCAGGGCGAGCCAGGGAACATGGCTCTGGTCCTGACAGTGTGAAAGGAGCCAGGTGGACAGCCAGTGCCCACTGCCCAGCCCATTTGCCCCTTCTGGTTGTGCAAACTTGGGCCAATTACTTAATTCTTCCGTGCCTCCATTTCCTCATTGACAAATGCAGATAGGACGGTGGCTACCCTGGGGGAGACTCAGTGGTGAGTCTCAGCACCTGTGGGCCTTAGCTCTGCATGGTGCTGGCCTCTTCAGAGAATAAGGGAGAAGAAGACTCTGAGCTGCTCCTGCTCAAATGTGTCTGGACCTCCTAAGGTCCATCTGGAAGTCGCTCCCCGGGTACAGCCTGCACGTTTGAGAGGGTCTGAGGGTTACCAGGCCATGAGCCTCTGCACAGCTCCTGCTGAGGTCATGCACAAGACCCCCTAGGAACCAATCAACCAGGGAGAGCTGGGGGAGGGGCCCAGGGGTGCTTGCTCGGCTCCTCGGCCTGCCATTCAGCTGCTACACTTGGAGGCTTTTCTCCACCAAAGTTCTGAGCTTGGTTCAAAGGCCCTGCTTCCCATGGCTCCAGGGTGCAAGCCAGCTATTTTAGGGCGCCCCCACCCCCAGCTGCATTAGCTCAGCTCTTCATGAAGAATTCCTCTGCGTCTGCTGTGGGTTGCTGCATTCACAAGCTCTGCAGTGTGTCACCATCTAAGTGGCCAGAGAAAGGTTATGAACGTGACACTCCCAGGGCCTCTGTCACCTCACAGAGAAACCGCTTCCTGTGGGCAACCTGGGCTCCCACCTCACCCCGGCAAGGACGTTACCGCAAGCCTTTGGTTTGGGGCTGTTGGGCTTTTTTTTCCGATCTTTGCTATGCTCAAAAACCAAAGTATCTCACTTGAGAATGTCACAGCCAAGTCTGCAGAAACGTGCGAACTTCAGGCTCAGAGGCTCCTCCTGCTCTTGACCCAACTTAAATCAAATTCAGGTTTGAACCTGAATTTCAGGTTGGAGCTGTTAGTTCAACTATGGCAGCCTGTTCTGGTGGAGAAGCCACTGCTCTGGCACAGCTGTCCCGGATCCCGCCTCCTCCAGAGCCTGAGTCAGAGCCACGGATGGGGCTCTGGGTCCAGCCTGCGGAGCAGGGACTGGTGTGAAGCCTGCCACGGGGCACGACGGGAGTGGCCCCAATGCAGAGCCCGCAGGCTAGGGGATCACTTACCAGCCAGCGGGCTTTGGGGGACTTTGCACCAGTGACCTGCACCAGTCCAAATGGCCCAGGTGCTGCTACGTCAGCGGCAGCTTAGGCATCAAACTCTCACGGCAGCAGGACCAGACGTGGAAGCTTCCACCTCATAAGGCAAAGGACACCCAGTGGGACGGGCTGAGCTCAGGCACACAGGAGCAGCCCCTCGGAGCTGGGGTTTCTGGGGAGCGTCAGGGGTAGGGGAGCCTGCTTCTGCATTCGAGCTCCAAGGAGTCTTGGTGCCCCTGCTGCAGTGCCGGCACCAGAGGATGACGGGTGGGCAGAGCATTTGCACCCAGAGCCCCTTAGGGCCCCTAATTCCTTGAGGTCACAAATCGCCACGCCCTGGAGAGACAGTGAGGACCTCACCCCAGCGGGCCTTTGCAGGGACCCACATCCAGACAAGTGGACACTGTGGCGACTCCAGGCATCCCCTTGGGACAAGGGGCTGGCAGGGTGGGGCAGGTCCCGGGCCGTCACTGCGGACTTTTCTCAGCCGGTTCTGCCTCGGGCCCCACATCCTTGCTCTGGCCCAGTCGTCTACACAGCCATGGAAATCCATCTCTGTTCTTAGGGAAAATGCCCCAGCAAGGCCACAGGACCAGCCTAGTCAACCTGGTGTGACAACTTGACTCGCCCCGGGTTCCTCCCTGCAGGCAGGACAGACTCAGGACCCAAGACTTCTCTCCCAGGGATGATGGCAAGTGGGGTTTGGGCATTGGGACTAGTGGCCTGGCCCGGTATGGCAAACCCACTCTAGTCTGCACCTCAGTGAGAAAGGCAGGCAGCAGGGATTGCAGCTGGGAAGGAGCCCAGCCAGCGCGTGCTGCCCTCCCCACCATCCCAGTAGGGACACAAGGCCGGCCTGGGACGTCCTGCATGACAGCATCCACAGGAAGAGGATGGAGCCAGGAACAGACCCTGTCCTGGCTGCTGTTGCTCACCAGAGCCAGCCGGAGCCAAGCAGAGCCAGCCGGAGCCACCAAGAACCAGCCGGAGCCAACCAGAACCAGCCGGTACCAACCAGAGCCAGCCGGAGCCAACCAGAACCAGCCGGAGCCAACCAGAACCAGCCGGAGCCAACCAGAGCCAGCCAGAGCCAACCAGAACCAGCTGGAGCCAACCAGAACAAGCTGGAGCCAACCAGAGCCAGCCGGAGCCACCAAGAACCAGCCAACCGGAACCAGCCAGTACCAACCAGAGCCAGCTGGAGCCAACCAGAACAAGCCAGAGCCAACCAGAACAAGCCAGAGCCAACCAGAAGCAGCCGGAGCCAACCAGAGCCTGCCGGAGCCAACCAGAGCCAACCACGTTGCTACTTCCACTTTGAGCTCTGGGTGGAGCTTGTCCTGCTTAAGTGTCCTCCTAGGGGCTTGCTGGGTGGGAAAGTGATGCACTTTCCATGGAGGTCCCTGTGCCCTCCCGAGGGGAGTATGGTATGATGGCCAGCGCCAGGCAAATCCCTCGGGAGGGCCGGGCTGGATCCCGTGGCCCCAGCTGCTGACCATGAGGAGCTAGGGCCAGCTTCTCATGTTGCTGCTGCCTTGACTCCCACCGTGAAACCTGCACATCCTCACCAACACAAGACTGTTCTCTGCCCTGCCCTGGGGTCCCCAGATCAAAGCCAGCAGAGCCAGGCAACAAGACCTAGGGTACCCCCTTGGTGAAGAGCATTCCATTTCACCTTAGTGCAGGATGCCTTTAAAAATGACCCATCTGTGAACCAGGATCCCCGTTATGGAAACACAGTTTATATACAGCTATTTGGGTTAAAATGTCTTATACCTAAGCTGCTCCCAACACGTGTGGCAGAGACGGAGGCTCTCTGGACACACAGGCTCCTAGAGGAAGGCCCAAGGACTCCCCCACCTGGCCCTGCTCAGCAGCCCCCATAGCAGCTGGCCTGAGTCTGTGACGAGGGCCCCTGAGGCCCTTCCGTGTGACTGTGGGCTCACTCCTGGGGGACCCGTGCACAACTGAGACCCTCTGGACCGGGTAAGACCCTCCTGACCCTCCGGACAGAGGCATTCTTTTCTTTAAGGCAGAGCACACAGCACAGCCAGTTCACGGGGTAGTCCTCTCCTGGTTCATACGAGGACTGGATCATCCCTTCTGGGTCCTGAGGCCCCCACTGAAGGCTTCCCAAAGGACCAAAGCTGCCTGTGCTTCTCGCTTATCCGGAGGACCCTGGGAAGGCCTCATGCTGAAGAGCAGGAGCAGCCAGGCAGGGAAGCAGGAGGCGCACTGTCACAATGAGGACGGTGGGAGATAGGGGCTGGGAGGGCCTGAGTGACTCGGAGACCCGTCTCTGAAGCACCCTGGCAGGAGAGGGCCACCAAACCCTGCTGGTCCTCCCCCCAGGACACGGCACGCCTCACTGTGTCCACCCCATGGGCTGCAGCCCTGAGGTTCCCGCACACCCTGCTCCTCCCGCTCACAGCTGAGCACCTCCAGGCATTCTGTGTTTGCCTGAGCCTGTGTCTTTCCTGCATTTCACTGCAGAGGCAGCAATGTGGGTCCAAAGCACCGGCATGCCTGTTTATTTCTGATGGTCAGGGCTGCAGCCTGTGGCTGACAAACCACACCGCAGATGTGCCATGATGGGCGAGCCACATGCCAGGGGAGGAGGCCCAGCCCCCAAAACCTCTAGGCTGCTGGGGGGAGAAGTGGCAGGGCCGCGTTTGGGGACATGCCAGGGGCATGCTCTGTGCAGGTTGTAGAGAGGAGCGGGGACCACCCCTCTGGCAGGTGGCATGACACAGCCTTGAGGCCTGGACTTGGGTGGCCCCTGCCCACCATTGGTGTGAGATCAGGGTGCATAAGTCCCACCCCAGGGGACTTTGAGGGGCTCGGGCGCTGTGCACGGTCAGACAGAAACTCCTCTTGGCTTTCTCGTCTCAACCAACGTTTTCCTCGATGTTCATAGATGCTGCTGGGAGGTTGCTCCCCACCCAGGTAGAGACCCCGCCCAAAGACGAAAGCACAGAGGAGGAGGAAGGGGAGGAGGGAACAAAGGAGCGAGAGAACTCAGAGGAGACCCCAAGCACAGGGCAGGGCACTGGGACCGGGAACTCAGAGGAGACCCCACAGCACAGGGCAGGGCGCTGGGACCCGGAAACTCAGAGGAGACCCCACAGCACAGGGCAGGGCGCTGGGACCCAGAAACTCAGAGGAGACCCCACAGCACAGGGCAGGGCGCTGGGACCCGGGAACTCACAGGAGACCCCACAGCACAGTGTGAAGCGCTGGGACCCGGGAACTCAGAGGAGACCCCACAGCACAGGGTGAAGCACTGGGACCCAGGAACTCAGAGGAGACCCCACAGCACAGGACGGAGCGCTGGGACCCGGGAACTCACAGGAGACCCCACAGCACAGGACGGAGGGCTGTGACCTGGGCAGTGGGCCGGCTGCCGAGCGCCATGCATTCCCTTGGAGTTCCATGACATCTAGGGTCTGGGTGTTTTGGGGGAGATGGTCAGTCTGTGAGCCCCTGCATCTGCAGGGCATCTGGGCATCTGGAGCTTTTGGGGACAGAGGGTCTGTGCACCTCTGGGCTTTCAGTGGCGTTTGGATGTCTGTGACTTACAGTCTGTGGCTTTCATCAGATCTTCTAAGGTGTCTGTGGCCCCAAGAGGCTATAAAGTGTGGAATTTGGTGACTCTTTTTCCAATGCATTGTGTTCCTCAGATCTGCCCAGGACTGATGCAGGAGCAGAGCCCCCGAGGCATGGACTGCACATGTCCCGGGCCTTCCTCTGCCATCAGAGTCCCACCTGGACACGTGCATCCTCTTGCCACATTCAAATCCCGGGCCATGCTCTTGGGGCTCTCTGAGACCCTCGGACCCTGGCCCTCATCTCTCCCCCAGCACGCCCCACTGCCTGAGAACCATCCAGTGAGACCAGTCAGGCGGGAGCTAAGAGCCACCTCCAGCTTCTTCCAGGGACAAGTCCCAGCAAGCCCTCATTGCTCCCTTGCGCTCTGTCTCTGTGAGCCTAGGAGAGAGGCTGGCTTCCATCTTGGAGGAATGGCTGCCCCGCTGCCTGTTGCTCCTAGCAGGTCTCTCTCTCTCTCTCTCTCTCTCTCTCTCTCTCTCTCTCTCTCTCTCTCTCTCCCCCCCCTCCCCCCTTCCCCCACCCCCACCCTCCCATCCTCCCTCCTTTCCTCTCCTCCCACCTCCCTCTCAGCCTAAGCAGGTGAGCCCCAAGCCTGATGACTGTGGACCAGGCCTCCCGTGCGCCCGGCAGTGGTGCGGCCCCATCCCACCAGCCACGTTTCTGTTAGCACTGGGTCCCATCACCACCCACCCCCTAACGGGCATCAGGACGGGAATTTATGAGCTCATCCAGGCTCTGTGTTCACACCAGGCTGAGGTGTTTCCAGAACGCCTTTCCCCACCTCCTTCCATGACAAGAATGGGCTTTCTGTTTGCACTGCTGGTGGTCACCGCCGGTGAGCACTGTGTGCGTGCACATGTGTGTGTGTGCTGTGGACAGGGCTTCACAGCTGAGGCTTCCTGCTCCAATTCAGCTCATGGGTCCTTAAAGAAGGGGGTCAGGGTGAGGAGACCCTCCCCCTGGCTCCAGCCAGCTCCTGGCTGTCAGAGGTGGACGCCACACCATGGGCTTCTGGGGAGCGCATGGCAGCAGCAGGGCGCGGGACCAAGGGGGCAGCGTCCTAGGGCTTGGCTCCTCCCCACACGCTCGGAATCCACTAGGCAAGCTGATGAGGGATGCCATGGCGTTCCCGCCTGCATGCGCACCCTGAACAGGGCAGGCAGCTGGTCATCCCACTGAACGTGGAGGACCAGCCCAGCAAAGAGCCCACAAATTAGAAAGAAGTGCAGGAAACCTCAAATTATATATAAAGAAAGGAAAGGTTAAGAGAAATGCTCCTTCACTTCACTTGTAACTCAGCATTTCTGACGAGGTTGATTTATGAGCTGGGGGACCTGTCAGGGACGGGGGGTGGGAGAGAGTGGGCAGGAGGGCAGCTTCCTTGGGAGGTACCTAAGACTCCCGAGGCTCAGCCCCAACAGCCCCAAAGCCAGACTTTTAGGCGGCGTTCAGGCAGGGCGCTGGATTCCAGACCTGGGGAGAGAGGCAGCCCTCTGGCCACTTCCCGCTAACGCTGGCCATGGACACCCAGGCTGAGCCACCTCCTTCCCTCTGCGGCTCCCTCCTGAGTTCATGGATTGTGTGTGAATAGAAGTGAGCAGAGAGCCTGGGGTGAGCACTTGGCATGCGACCATTCGTTCATCTATCCACCTATCGGTACTGGCCTCCTGTGCCACCAAGAACACCCCAGGCCTCAGGCTGCCCCAACAGGCTCCCGGAGGGCCTCAGAGGTGTCAGGGCTGGAAGACTTCCCACCAAAACAGGCCCAGCTCCCAGGCACGGCTGGATTTAACGGGCACCCAGGTTGGAAAGGCAGGCAGAGGCATCGCATTTGGCATCAGATCCTTGGTGCTGGCCCCACCTGGTACAGCAAGGAGCATGTGTTCAGCTGCACCTGGCTGTGACCTTTGACACCTCTGAGCGTTGCTGTTGCCAACGTTTCTTCCACGGATCCCTGATCTCCTCTTCCGTGGAAGCCCAGGAAGGCCCTGGTCAGACGCAACTTGGGCAGCCTGAGGAACACCAAGCTGGGGAGGGGTGGCCTCTCTCTGTCCTTGTGGGTGCTGGCAAGTCTCACTCCAGGGGAAGCAGGGACCAGGACTGGGACTACCCAACCTGCTTTGTGGGTTCCAGAGCACATGAAATCCTGCGGCTCCAGGAATAGGGGGCGGGGCCTCCCTCTGGTCCCTGAGTGGGCTCTGGAGAGCACACGGGACGGCCCAGCCATGACACAGCTCTGGAGTCTGGCAGTCTGGGCTGGGAGCTGGCCCTGTGTCTCCAGGGCCTCCATCTCTTCTGCAAATTAGGTTCGGGACAGCAGCACAGCAGCCACCTGACAGCACCCACCTGACAGCAGCCACCTGACAGCAGCCACCTGACAGCACCCACCTGACAGCACCCACCTGACAGCAGCCACCTGACAGCACCCACCTGACAGCAGCCACCTGACAGCACCCACCTGACAGCACCCACCTGACAGCATCCACCTGACAGCAGCCACCTGACAGCACCCACCTGACAGCAGCCACCTGACAGCACCCTCCCAAAGCACCCCCTCCCTACACACCCCTCCCTATGCACCCCTCCCAACACACCCCCTCCCTACTCACCCCTCCCAATGCACCCCCTCCCTACACACCCCTCCCTACACACCCCTCCCTACACACCCCTCCCTACAAACCCCTCCAAACGCACCCCCTCCCTACGAACCCCTCCCTACGCACCCCTCCCAATGCATCCCTCCCAACGCACCCCCTCTACACACCCCTCCCTACACACCTTCTCCCAACACAGCCCTCCTGGCCCACTGCCTCCCCCTGCACCCCCTCCCTTGCACTCCCTCCTAACACACCCCTCCCAACACACCCCTCCCAGAGCACTCCCTCTTGGCACACCCTTTGCAGTGCACCCATCACTGATTCAGAGCCCTGAGACCTGGGAAGTGAGAATGACGAGGGAGGAGAGGTTGTCAGGCCAGAGAAGGAACCCCACCTGCAGAGCAGCAAAGCCTGGGCTGAACTCGGGACCAGGACCTCTGGGGGAGTTGCTGCCTCCCATCTCCAGGCCTCTGCACCCAAGAGGGACAGGGACAGACCGGAGGCTCCAGAACACTGTCCCATGCTGGAGAGAAGCCAGCTGTGTCCCTGTTCAGACACGCTTGAGAGAGCAGGGATGTTTACCCTGGCATGGGGAGGCTTGGGACTCAGGCTGCATGTAAATACCTGCAGGGTTATCATGTGGAAAAGAGAGGCTTATTCTGCAAGGTGAGGGGCACTACTAGAAGGGAGGGCGTATCCCCCAAAAGCAGCTCCCCGTGGCTCCATGCGTTCCACAGTACACGGGCCGCCTGCAAGTGCCATGGGGGGCTGCTCCAGAGAGCATGGTGGTGTGTGCCCAGAGATGGGCCATCCTAGGGTGCCGGGTAGGTACCTGGGCCTGCAGGCTCATCAGTGGCCGGATCGCAGGCATTGAGGAGGCCTCACATGTGGAGCTGGGTGGAAGGGCCGGGGTTCTTGTCTAGCAGTTCTGCCATGACACAGAATCCACAGCTTTGAGAGGGAATTGGCCATCGCATCAATCTCCTTTTGCTGGATTCGGCCTTCTGCTCACCGAAGGCTCCTCGTCCCCTTCCCCCAGGACAAGCACACATACATGAACACACACACACATGCATGCACAGATGCACCCACACACCTGCACGCACAGACACATGCCCACACACACATGTATGCATGCCTGGATGGCGAGTTGCTTGGAAGCACTTAAAATAGTGGTTGGGCAGCCAGCCAGGGACACGGATTGTTTTTCCATGGATTTCTTGGGGAGATGGGCCCCAAGTCCTGGAAATCAAGGTGAAGCTAACACTCTTTTTTTTTTTTGAGACAGAGTCTCTCACTCTGTCGCCCAGGCTGGAGTGCAGTGGCGCGATCTCAGCTCACTGCAGCCTCTGCCTCCCAGACACGAGCGATTCTCTTGCCTCAGCCTCCCGGGTGACTGCACGCCATCGTGCCCGGCTAACTTCTGTCTTTTTAGTAGAGATGGGGTTTCCCCATGTTGGCCAGGCTGGTCTTGAATTTGACCTCAGGTGATCCACCCACCTCAGCCTCCCCAAGTGCTAGGATTACAAATGTGAGCCACTGCACCCGGCCGAGGCCAACATTCTTGAGTCAATAGCCAGACCCCAGGAGAAGCCTGTGTGATGGATGTGGTCGCTCACAACGTCATTTACCTTCCCCCGAGTGCCGGTGCCATATATAAGGAGAGCCCAAAAGACACCCACACAGAGAGGGAGAGATACAGAGGCAGAGAGAAGCAGAGCAGGGGAGACAGAGGGAGGGACTGGCACCCAGGCCACCAACCACACAGGGGCTGTGGGTCCTCCGCCCCATAGTGAGCTCCAGCCCGAACCCGTCAAGTGGTGGGGCAGACCGGGGCGTTTGGTCTTGGCCAGCCCAGTCTCGCTCCCTCCCTGTGGCAGAGGAAGACAGCAGGGCTGCCTCCTCAGGCAGAGGGCTACAGACCGCAGCTCTGGCTTGCCAGGCCTTTCCAGCGGTGTCCTGATGCACAGCGGGAGGTGAGGGGGCCCTGGGAGCCCTTTGTGCCTGGGGAGGGGCCTCGCCACGTGGGGCTGGTGGGTCTACACCCTAGGGGGTAAGAAGCCCGCCTCCTCCGGGGACAGCCAGCCCCTGGCGGCCTCCTCCCTCCTGTGCCATGCCACTGCCACTCCGTTCTGGCAAGAGATGGGTGCAGTGGGGCAGGCTGCCAAGTCTGTGCTTCTCAGGTTGGGCTGGTCCTGGATTTGGGCAAGATAGGCAGTGACCTCCTTGGACAGGATGAGGAACGTTCAGGCAGCCCCCTTAGGGACCAGGACTTCAGATTCAAGGAGGATTAGCGGTCCTGCCAAGGGCGGAGCTGTTTCTGCTCAAGTTGGTAACACAGAGGAGGTCTCCCTGGGAATCTCCCCTGAGTCCTGAACAGCGCCGTGGCCACAGACTCTCTGCCAAAGCGACGCTCAAGCCAGCCGGGTCCCAGAGCAGGGGAAGGTGTTGGCCGAGCCCACGTCTTGGGTGCATCAGGGGTGAGCCCTGCTTCTCCGGGAGTGGCCTGAACCCCACCAGCTGGTCGCTGGGCTCCAAGGGGCATGTACTCAGGAGCACATACTCCTGGCTACACCCATGTGGTGCTGCGACCCAGGTGCTCCAGCTCTGAGGACAAAAGTCCAGATCCCAGGTGGGAGGGCACCACCCGCCCTGGGTGAGCGCCAGCCCTCAGCCCTAGGGCACTGTGTGTGATGTTCTGTGACATCTGCAGGCCTCGATGGAGAGGTGGACCCATGGCCTGGGGACGGGGCAAGGATGCTGCCGGCCCCATGTGGCCAGCTGTGCTCCTACCCATCCGTCGTTTGCATTTCGAGTGTCCCCTCGCCCCGCCGCCAACACTCTCCTCGGGCGCCGGCCTCTAGCCTGGTTGTGCTTCTTGGACCCATGTCCCCTCTAGACACAGGCCCACCCACAGTTCCGAGTGGACAGGACTCACGGCAACCCCTGGGAAAGAAGGGACCTGGTCACTCAATCACAGTCACTTGACTGATGGAGCCCACAGCAGCCAGCGCATGAGGTTGGGAGCATTTCTGCTGCTGCCATCTCCAAAATCAGACAGGCTACGAGTGACTCTCCCACCACCCTGAATGGAGCCAGAAGGACCCCAGGGGTGGGCATGGCTGTGTGTGATAAGGAACACGGGACTCCAGGAGCACGCCCTCCACCCTGGCCAGCCTCCCACCCTATACCCCAATCTCCCTCACCTGGCACCTCCGGGAACCCATAGTCAGGAACCGCAGCTTGGTAGTGGGTGTCAGCAGGGAGACCGAGAGCAAGCGGAGCAGGAGACCCTCTCCCTGTGTCTGCGGCACTCTGGGAGCCAACCTGTCACGGAAGCCTCAGAAGACGGAACCCCACGCACAGAACCCAGGGCGGACCATGCGCCTCCCCACTGCTTGGCGCTGACATTGAACTGTTCAAAAGAAGAACTCCAGCCCCAGGCCTGAGGTGGCTAGGAACCCAGCAAAGTGCCTGCGGAGCATCTGAGGGTCAGGCACTGGGGTCACAGGAGCCCCTGCACGGGAGTGGGTGTGCTTGGCCCCGGCCTCCTGAGGGCCTGATGCTGGCCGCTGAGGACAGAGACGGCCAGAGGCTCCTGTGCCCGGGTGGGCGGGCTCTGCAGCTGTCTCTTTCCATCCTCCGCATCCGCACTTCCGGGCTCCGCCTTCCCGGGCTCCGCCTGGCTCTCTTTGGTCCATCTCTCTTTCAGAATTAGGCCCATTTCATTTTGCTCTGGCACGAATGGTAAAGTCCCCAAAAATCAAAAAGTCTCAGAGCTGAGACCCCTCAAGTCACAGCCTCTTTCCAGATTAGCCCGCAGGGTGTCCATCAGAGCTTAGCCCGATTGTACCTGCTCAGAGGCTTCTCACTTAGAGGACAGGGCTACCACAGCAGCTCCCATGGGCCCTAGGAGGGGCGTGGTTTCGGGGTTGATGGGGTGCAGATGCAGGGGCGGACTCCGCGGCAGCTTCTGTGTACCCTGAGCAGCTGCCTCTGAAACCTCCGTTTCCTCGTGGACTCTCAGGCCCTTGGTCATTTAGGAGGTGCCTATGGATGCCTGGGGAATGCCTGAACTGCTCACAAAGCACCGACTCTGGTTAGAAGAGGGCTGCTCCTGACCTCGAGTGGTTGGCTCCTCCCCTTTGCCAGGTCCTAGAGTCCACAGTGGAGCAGTAAGGAGAACTCCAGGGAATAGGAGGCCTGTGGTACCCAGAGTCAGTGTCCATTGTCTCCACTTGGACGGGTCACTGTCCCATCCTGGCTTTCCTGGGTCCTTTTGACTCCTGCCCACCCAGAAACACCTGCCCAAGGACTCACCTGTCCAAAGACACACCTGCCCAGCAGGACACACCTGCCCAAGGACACACCTGCCCAGCAGGACACACATGCCCACCAGGACACACCTGTCCACTGGGACACACCAGCCCAAGACACACCTGCCCACCAGGACACACCTGCCCAAAGACATACTTGCCCACCAGGACACACCAGCCCAAGGACATGCCTGTCTACCAGGACACACGTGCCCACCAGGACACACCTGCCCAAGGACACACCTGTCCACCAGGACACACCTGCCTACCAGGACACACCTGCCCAAGAACAGACGTGCCCACCAGGACACACCTGCCCACCAGGACACACCTGCCCAAGGACACACCTGTCCACCAGGACACCCATGTCCACCAGGACACACCTGCCCAAAGACATACTTGCCCACCAGGACACACCAGTCCAAGGACACGCCTGTCTACCAGGGCACACCTGCCACCAGGACACACCTGCTCACCAGGACACTCCTGCCCAAGGACACACCTGTCCACCAGGACACACGTGCCCACCAGGACACTCCTGCCCAAGGATACACCTGTCCACCAGGACATACCTGCCCAAGGACAGATGTGCCCACCAGGACATGCCAGCCCAAGGACACACCTGTCCATGGGACACATGTGCCCACTGGGACAAACCTGCCCAAGAACACACCTGCCCACCAGGACACTCCTGCCCAAGGACACACCTGTTCACTGGGACACACGTGCCCACCAGGACACACCTGCCCAAGGACAGACCTGCCCACCAGGACACACCTGACCACCAGGACACTCCTGCCCACCAGAACACACCTGCCCAAGGACACACCTGTCCACCAGGACATACCTGCCCAAGGACAGAC
>CM052659.1:1925777-1945421 GCA_028533165.1 Leontopithecus rosalia
CACCTGCCCACCAGGACACTCCTGCCCAAGGACACTCCTGTCCACCAGGACACACCTGCCCAAGGACACACCTGCCCACCAGGACACTCCTGCCCAAGGACACTCCTGTCCACCGGGACACACGTGCCCACCGGGACACACCTGCCCAAGGACACACCTGCCCACCAGGACACTCCTGCCCAAGGACACTCCTGTCCACCAGGACACACCTGCCCACCAGGACACTCCTGCCCACCAGGACACACCTGCCCACCACGACACACCTGACCACCAGGACACTCCTGCCCACCAGGCCATACCCGTCCAAAGACACACCTGTCCAGCAGGACACACCTGCTCAAGGACACACCTGCCTCCCAGGACACATTTGCCTACCCTGACCCACCTGCCTAGCAGGACACACTCACCCAAGGACGCAGCTGCCCACCCAGATGCAACTGCTCAAGGGCACACCTGCCCACACAGACACAGCCTTTCTACTTTCAGGACCTGAGTGTGGTGTGGCCCCAGCCCCTGCCCCTGCCCCTGCCCCTGCCCCTGCCCTCCCTCCTGCCCTGTCTGGGCCGGGCTGCCCGGAAAGATGCTGCTGGTTTGGATTCCGAACCCAGGGTTGCCACTGGCCAGAGCAGGGGAGGCCAGGGTTCCTGCTCCCACGGTCAGGCTGGTCGAAGGGACGCCCTCTCTCCACAGTGGACGTCAGGTTAGGTCTCCTCATCAGTGGTCGTCAGAGGAGTAGGGGTAACAGCAAATGAAAAGAAACAAGCCCTGGGGTTGCCACTCTGCCTGTTCGGTGGCAACAGTGACAACAGTAAAGCCGATTCAGTGCGCGTGTGACTTTGCGGGCGTGGTGAGAACAGCTGGGCGCCTGCACGCTGCTGGGTGTCAAACTGAAACTCTCCAGCTTTACGGAAACCAGATGCTTTTCTTACTGTCAGAGTGTGTGCAGGCTGCCCTGAGCACCACACACGCGCACAGGCACACCCAGCAGCACCTTCCCCTTCAGACACGCGTCTCCCCAGCCCAGCGCCCCAGGGCCTTCGCAGAGGGCTCCACTCCCAGACACAGCTGCCTCTGCTTCTCACCGGCAGGACAGCTTTGCTGCAGGGGTCGGGGAGCAACTCTTGAGGCTCATTTTACCACTGGGCCAGGGCAGTGATCTACTCGGTGAGAAAAGAAAAGGCCATTCGTGCCTTTGTGCTGGGCTCCTGGAGACTCCGGGCACAGATGGGCAGGCTGGGTGGGCCAGGAGCCCTCTGATGCCTGGAGGGTGGGCTCAGGTCTGGTTGCTGACTTGCCTTCCTACTGGAGCCCAGGCAGCCGGGTTTCCGGGCGGGCAGAGGCGGTGTGCAGACTGCAGCACACGGGCCACCTCTGACTCCTGCTTCGCTTTCCTCCCAGCAGAGCTCCGAAGACCTGGGCAGTGAAAGGTTCTGCGTGGAGGCGGGGCCGGCGGGGGCCGGCAGCTGGCTCAAGTACATCCGCGTGGCATGCTCCTGTGACGATCAGAACCTCACCATGTGCCAGATCAATGAGCAGGTAGGTCTGAACTTGTGACGGGGATCCTGCTTGTGGAATTGTCCCTGTGGACGTGGCACCGAGATTGGCAGAGGTGCCGAGGAGAGGGTTGTCTGAGCCTTTCTGGAGAGATCTGCCAAGCCCTGGCCCGCGGTTGGGTGGCTGTTCGGTGCTCGGCCAGCACTGACTTCTGGGGAGCTGACTCACCCCAGGAGGGTTCCATCGGAGTCTTGCTCAGGGCCCCTGCCCGAGACTGGCAGCTCCTGAGCCCGAGGATGGTGGTTCGGGTGGAGAAGAACAATGAAGCAGGAAGGACCCCGGACCCCAGGGTTCACACTTCCTGCAAATGGCGCTGCCCGTGGGACACAAGAGAAGCATAGAGCAGGAACCGTCACTGCAAGAATCCATCTAAATGCCTCTGTTTAACCAAATTCTCCGAAGAGTCAGCACCAGCCAATGGGGCAGCCACTCAGGGGCCTCCTAGAGACACCGGGACCTCTGTCGCAGCCTGACCAGCCTGCTCAAGGCGTTGGCCTTTTCAGTACAGAGTCCCTGTGCCACGAGAAGCGAACCAGGGCTGAGAGATGCCTTCACCTCTGTCCCCACCACCCCAGGGCTCAGGACCCCCCAAGCTCCCTGGATCCTTGAGCTCCACAGCTTGTCCACACCACCACCAGAACAGGCGTCTGGACCCACAGGCTGATCAGGAAGAAGATCAGAGTCTCTTTCCACTCCAGAAGGCCCCGTGTCCCCAGTGCTGGTTGCTGCTTTGTGGATTTCTCGATTTCAAGTTTCCGAGTGGCCCCTGGAGACTCTTCTCCCTCTGGAGCCAGACCCCCCCCAGGTGGAACTCCCACCCTGCATTCTCAACGCAGTGTGTTTCTTGGGGTGCCTGGGGTCCCTGGCTCCTTCTGTCACCGCTCCTTCTGGCTCCTTCAGTCTGGTTTTTCCTATAATATCCTGGGGTTGTGCATGAGATTTCATTAGCAAAAAAAAAAAAAGATCCCATGGCTGTAAAAAATGTGCGTGAAGACCACATAATGGCACATTCCCACTTAGCCTGGACAAGCCATTAAAAGTGGTTCAAGGCTCTTGACTTTAGAGAAGCGATTTTGCATTAAGAAATGCAGACAGCAAACTCCAGGGAGGTCCCGCAGGCCCCGGCCGGCTGCCAGGGCCTCGTTTGCTGTCCCCTTGGCTGTGGAGCTGTCTCCACCACGCAGCTGCTCCGCTGGACAAGCTCGTTCGGATGGGGACGGGAATCTGCTCTGTTTCTAGGATTTCGATGGCCTTCAGTTAGAACCAAAAATCTTTGAAATAACTTTTTCTGATTGCAAGAAAAAAAATACAGAGATGAAGCAAAACAATAATCATAACCATAAGGGCAGAACTTAAAAAATACTTTCCTTCTTCCAGAT
Source organism: Leontopithecus rosalia (assembly GCA_028533165.1). Classification (NCBI taxonomy): domain Eukaryota; kingdom Metazoa; phylum Chordata; class Mammalia; order Primates; family Cebidae; genus Leontopithecus; species Leontopithecus rosalia. The sequence continues at coordinate 1,928,711 of CM052659.1, forward strand.
GAAAGCGAAGTTGGAGTGAAGGAGAATAGGCTTGAGGCGCACAGGAGGACGGTCTGCCCATCCCCTTCTGGGGCTCAGATTTGCAGAGAGTGTGTGTCCTTGGTCATCTGTGGGGGAGCCGAGGGGCCAGGGCACCAAGGGGCTGAGCCGGGGCCGGGCTTTTGTGAGATGCATAAGACAGTCACAGAGGACCCAGATACTTTTATTTAGGAAATAAATGTTTATTAGAACACTTGAACTAAACGTAAGCAGCAAAGTGGGTATCTTTATGCGTCTAGCTTTTTAAAAAACAAACAGATGTATAATCTTCTCAAAGAGAAGCCTGTCTTTAAAAAAAAAACTCATTTTATTGTTAATATTTCAGAGAAGCTTTCCTTTTAGCTACACATGAGGTCCAAATGGAATGGACTGCTTTGCAGCCAACCGTTTTTCCATAGCCAGGACGAGGGGGCAGAAATCCTTCCTGCCAGGACCGAAGAATGATCCTGAGCCCCGCTCCATTGCCTCCCTCTACCCCACCATTATCTCCTTCCAAAGCTCCGTCCTAGAATCAGAAACACACTTGGCTCCGTTACCCAAACCGCAGGCAATGTCAAAACTCCTTCGGGTGCCTTCTGACCTGATGGAGGTCTCTCTCCACCTCCGCCTCAAGGGATTCATTCTCTCTGTTTTAGGTCCATAGGCTGAATTAAAGCCGCAAACTCAGAGGGATCTTGAAATGCATATTTAAGCAAATGCAGCACCAAAACGGCCCAAAGCAGAGAGGAGTTCCTCCCCTCAGGCACCTCCTACCCCTCAGCCCTCCTGTGAGACCCTCTGCTCCTGAGAACACCCCTCCTATGCACCACAGCAGGTGACGTCAGGTGTCACAGTGCAACCGACGTTCCTGCCCATGTCCCCGCAAAGGTGCACCTGTGAGCTGGGTCAGCCACGTGGCTGGAATGCCGGGAAATGCCCGGGAAAGCAGGAGCCGGCCACAGGCCAGAGGCAGGGGGAGACGGGCTGTCCAGGCTGGGGAGCGAGGGGCTGAGTTGGCAGCTTCCCATCCTGAAATCTCAACGGTGAATTTCAGTTATCAAAGGAAAATGAGCATTGTGTTGGATGTATTTCCCTTTGATTAGTAATAAGATTTAAACACTAAAAATATGAAAAACTCCTCTCAGAAACCCATAGACTCTCATAGGAGATGACTCTTATCAATGCCTTTTTGAAAGGGATGTGGTAGATTTCAATCAGCAGTCTGCTTTTCCTGTAGCACTCTGTCAATAATCGTTAGTGAATGCTCTCTCCCTGCCTGGACGGCCTCACGGCCTCGGCAGAAAGCACGGCCATTCCCTGGCCTTGACCATGGAACGTGGCTTCCCGCAAAGCAACCTGTTTGACCCTGTGTGAAACTAAAATAAAACCTGCCCTGAAATATTAATAAAACCAAGACTTTTAAATGCTTCTCTTTGAGGAGGAAATGTGACACGATATTAATGCCCTGTCTCGGATTCCCACCATCCCCAGCGTTCCACCGGGATCTCCCAGCACTTGCAGACACCACATCCCCTCACAGGCAGACACGCAAGTGAGCAATCTTCCTCCCTTCCTCTGCTTCTCTCTCGCGTGCTCCCTCTCTCTGTCTCTCTCTCGCAAGCTGCACGCACACCTTACCTCTAATACAGCTGAGACACAGAAGGGAAGGAGCCGTATCTGAACAATGTCTAGTTTTCAGCAAGGAAAGTACTTCAGTCAGGAAAGCAGGCCCGTCATTTTGCAGTTCAAGACGTGATCTTAGCCCAAGGAGACTGGGGCAGAAGAGGGTCTAAACATCCTAAAGAGAAAGTTCTGGAAGCCGCAGCTCCCCAGAAAACATGAGCCCTCCTTCCGTGCAGAGGAGAGAGGCTGCCGCGAACTGAAAACTCAGGTCCATCAATATCCAGACGGGGACCCAGGCTGGGCTTTCCCGAAAATCTCCTGCTAGTAGCAGCCAGGGAAAAAGCAGACTTCGGGGCCTCCAGGGTGGGCCTGTGTCCTATGGAGGCTGGGGAGTCACATATCTCCCTTGGCCCATCCCAGGCTCCTCCTGGCCTTCGCTGGATGCGGGGTGCTGTGCAGTCAGACACCGTCTGGGGGCGGACGCTAACCTCACGTCTCTCGTGGTTCTGTGCAGTGGGCTGGCGCTCTAGCTCGTGCCTTGGGGCGCTCTGGGGTGCCCGCTGAGCTGGGTGGCGCAGCACCCACAGGCCCGGTTCTGGCCAGGACCCTGACTGTCTGGCCAGGACCCATTCTGGCTGCTCAGAAGCCTGCTTGGATCACATGCCCCTGTCCCCAGCATCCCCTGACATGCCCCAAGATACCTGCCCTGTACAGAAGAGGGCGGGCCAAGTGCCCCTCTGCAGCACTGGGGAAAGGCAGCGGACAGGGGCTTGACAACAGGTGGGCCTGGGGCTTGGAAAGGATCGGCAGCCAGCCAGCACCTTTCCGGAGGCTTCCTGCCACCTCTGGCACCTCACTTAGAAGCAGGACAGGCTGAGCTGAGGAAGGCGTGGAGGCCCCAGCAGCCTCTTTCCTGGGCAGGGCCGGTACAGCATCCTGACCCTTCCCATCCCAGGCCCTATGGGAGCTGGACCGTCCTCGCCACAGACAAGAGTCGCCCCCATGGCATGGGGCTGCGGGGCTTGTGGGCCCCGTCTCCACATTCTCATCTAGCAGTGACATTCCTTTCCTGGACCTGAGGGACCTCTTGAGAGGTGACCAGTCCCATCCTGGCCCTTGCGCCTCTCAGGCCCCTCCCAGCCCTTCTCATGGCTCATGGGGGAGCCCCGCAGAGGCAGAGGCCTCATTGGGCCATGAATTTGCCCCTGGGCCTGGCCCTGTTGCCCAAAAGGTGACTTACGGTTTTCTAGTTGCACAAAGAAGCCTCAGACCACGGCCAAGGGCATGCTGGCCGCTTCCCAGGCCGAGCGTCCTGCTGCTCCCGAGGCTGCACGGGCTTTCTCCTGGAGCAAAGTGTCCCATGCACAGCTGAGGGCCGTGCCTTTCCCCTGGGACTTTCGGGACAGTCGATTGCAAGGGAGGTAAGGTAGCAGTCGTCCAGGGGGCCTGTGACCCGCTGCCGTGTCTGAGCGTGAAGGGAGGCACAGGAGGCCCTCGGAACGGCCGAGCGCTCTAGGGTGCGGCCCCCCCTCCACCACCCTCCACTCCTGCTTTTGTTTTTGGAAAATTCAAGACACTCAGCTCACCCCTGGTGGGGCTTTCTCCTGTAATTATGAACAAATGAGTCGGTTTGAACTGTTTCAGAAGACACAGACCAGGCAGCTCCTGAATTTGTTTTAACGTCAAGGATGAAAACCTGAGCTTGGTGATGAAGTGCCCACAGGAGGCCGGGGGCGGAGAGGACGATGGCAGCGCAGAGGCCAGGGGGCAGAGGGGGCGATGGCAGCGGAGGCCGGGGGGCAGAGGGGGCGATGGCAGCGGAGGCCGGGGGGCAGAGGGGACAATGGCAGCTCGGAGGCTCGGGGGCCAGAGGGGACGATGGCAGTTCGGAGGCTGGGGCGTGGAGGGGACGATGGCAGCAGAGGCCCGGGGGCAGAGGGGACGATGGCAGCTCGGAGGCTGGGGGGCGGAGGGGACGATGGCAGCGGGCGCTTTTGGTTTTTGGGGTTTTTTTCTCACGTTGCCTCAATAGGGCAAGAATGTTGGTGGTGGGATGTCAACTGGCTAGGGGGCTGAGGGTGGCGGGGGACGGGGCTGAGGGTGGCGGGGGACAGGGCTGAGGGCAAACACAAATGCTGGGGAGCAGGACTTGGGGATTCAGGCCCCCAGCGTACCTCGGAATGGCTGTGGGACTCTCAAGCAACCTGCGGTACACCCTACTTAAGAAAAGCAGCCCCAATCTGCACAGTGCCCAGGGGCTGCCTGGACATGAGGCAAACTCTGAAACCCCAGTGCCTTCCAGGGACAGAGCAGGGGCCCTGGCACCCACAGCGGAGCTACACAGACCCTCCGCAGAGCATGTTCTGTCCTCAAAGGCATTGTCTTAGAAGAGTGCCCGCCGGTGGCCGGGCAGCACCGTGGGTAGACAAGAGTCCACACTGGCTGTTCCTGAGAAGCCAGAGCCTCCCAGGTCAGCAGAGGGCATTTTTCTTTTGCTTTGCTGTCCTGGGCTCCGACCCCGGTCCTGTGTTTCCGTCTGGGCCTGTGCCCTGTCAGGGGTGGGATTTTAAACAGAGGGCACCCAACAGCCATTGCCTTGTTCTGCCCTTACCCCAGACTTGTGCGTGCTCTCTGCTTTTATCTCTCACAGTTTTTTTATGCAGAGTTGTGCTCTGTTGCCCAGGCTGGAGTGCAATGGCACAATATCAGCTCGTTGCAACCTCTGCCTCGGGTTCAAGCGATTCTCCTACCTCAGCCTCTCAAGTAGCTGGGATTACAGGCGCCCACCACCACACCTGGCTAATTTTGACTTTTTTAATAGAGACAGGGTGATTTTGAACTCCTAACCTCAGGTGATCCGCCCGCCTCAGCCTCCAGAAGTGCTGGGATACAGGCGTGAGAAATCGCCCCTGGCCATCCTCACAATTTTTTAAATTAAAAATCATATTTTTGTTAATTTGGTCAGGGCACGTAGGAGCCTCCGACCCTCAGACACAGTTTCCCCCTTGAAATGGGAAGGAGGCGGGCGGGGGCTCCTTTCGGCATTTCATCACCAGCTCACAAAAGACTTCCAAATTATATGCAGTTGCTTCGATTCCCATTTTCTGAGGCCCCTTTTGGAACAAACGGATCCTCCTGTTGGTGGAGAACAGGGTTTAAGTTCAGCCGCCTGAGCCCCTACGCAAACCGCCGGTCGGGGTTTGTGTTTTCCCATCTGCTCATCGCAGGTTCCGTTTACCAGAGGACGCTGTTTAAGAATGACCAAGGTCACTGAAGTGCTGACCCATCGTGTGTGACTTTATAATCCAGGTCCAAACCACACAGTAAGAAACGATAAGTGTACACAGTTTCATTTCATGTCTGGGTGTCTCTCACAACACAGTAACAGAACTTAGGCTCAGCCACGCGCGGGAGAAGAGGAACGTGGCCAAGCCCGGGACTCCGGCGGGCTTTTCCTCGGCCAGAGGACGGACTCTCTGCAAGTCCCAGAGCCCGGCTGTGCTCCCCTCGCTCCGCTCAGCACAGAGGAAGCCGGGAAGCGAAGCCGGCCCGAGGCAGGCTCCCGAACACAGGCGTGCACACAGAAGGACACCGCTGCCCAAATCCTGGCGCTGCCAATCCGGACGCTGCCCCTGCTGGCGCTTAGGGCATCGACTAGGGCTATTTCTTCATCACTACGTTCTCAGCTCCTGGGCCAGCCTCGCGGCTCGGGGGATCACAGTGCTTTCCCACACTCACAGCGCGAGGGGACAGCAAGGAGTTAAAATGAAGCCAAGAGTCAGCACTGAGACCCAGCCGCCTGGGGGGTGGGGTCCGACAGCTAAAACACAAATGCCAGGGACAACCCTCTCTCCCAAGGACAGGGGAGAGGCAGACGGGGCCACTAGGGGAATTTGCGTTTTGGAAACGATTTTAGAAGAATTCAGATTCCACTGGCTGCTTTCTCATCGTTTGTGAGAACAGCCTCTCACACAGCACCCCAACGCCTTCACCAACTCAGGCACAGTTAAATTCTGAGTGTGAGCGACTGAGTTTTTTATGATAAGCACATGGAAGGAGAGTTCACTGATCTTATTCCAGCATCCCTTTAAAGTTTCTGGTCAAAAAAGAGGCAAGAATGCCCAGAAGTCCGATTGATGGAAAAATAACCAGTGATTCCAGGAAGGAGAGAAAAGGAGCGGGCGCCGCTGGGATTCAGCCACTGCCTTTTAGTCTGGAGTCCAGGGGGTCCCACCTGGTGGAATCTGCATGGAGTTTTTGGTCTATTTATACTGTTAAATTCTACGATTAAGTGGGAATGAAAACCGCGGCACCTAGGGCTTCATACTTGAGAGGTGTCTCTTTTCTTGTGAGTTGATTTGATATTTTTTAAAATGCACGTAAGACGTGCAGGGAGAAGGCATCCCGAAGCTGGCAGCTGCCGCACATGTACGTGATGCTCTGTGTCGCAGAGAATATTGTTGGGAGCGATGATACTAATTTTCATAAAAGGCTCCGTCTGAATGAACGTGGCCTGGGCTGGCTCCAGGCTTCTCTTGGGTCATTTCTCTGCCTTCTGTTGAGAATGTGGCCATTTATTTTTCCCAGAACTCCATTTACCTACCAGAAGCCGCGTCTTTGTGTCTGGAAGGTGATAAAAGAGAGAAAATAGGCAGGGTCACGCTGAATCCACCTCCCGTCCCGAGGACCTGCGTTTCGTGCTGCTCGCCACGCTCAGTGAAGCCATTGTTACAGAGAGAGCCTGACGAAGGACTTAACGTCAGCTCAAGTCTGTTTGCCATCATTATTTTTTAAAGCCGTTTAGAGCAGACATTTATTGGCGCTAGTAAACTCAGCTGTTGTGAAGAGGTTTCCCCACCCTCTCGGATTCTTAAACCAAAGAGAAAATCCCAGCCTCAGCCGTGCAGCACAACCCAGGGACTCAGGCACCACTGCCACAGCGCAGCAGACACAAGTGTTTATAAAGAGGCACGGATGCTTACAGCCTGCGCTTAAGCAAATCCACGGTTCTTCCTCCTCTCCCGGGCCAGGCACCCTCCCTGAGGCCACCGCTGGGGGCTAAAGGCTATCAGAAGCTGCAGGCTTTCTTTTTGCTTGAACAAACTTCACCCACCAAACTGACTTAGCACGGCCTCAGCAGGACCCACCGCGGGTGGGTCGCACGAGGAAAGGCGGATTAGGAGCAGCCGCAGGAATGTTTAGGGAGCTGCAGCCGTAATTTATGACAGGCCCTGCAGGAGGGGCCCGCACTGCAGTAAATGCGCCATGTGTGACGCCCTCCGCCAGGAGCCGGCCTGGGCTGGGTCTGCAGACCCCCGCCCAGTTCCCGCCGCCTTTGTCCCGGGAAGCCGCCTGACCCCGCTGACCGGGAACAGTGGTGATCTGGCACGTCTCGCTGATAAGGCCTTTTCGGCACCGGGGATGGGCTGTAAAAACACAGCCGATTTTGTGTGCACCTCCGAGCCACTGGCAAACGCGGGCCTGTGAGTCTGGAAAAGTTTGCCCGGATTCCTGCTCACCTCTGACCCACAGCCAGGTGGAGGCAGGTCGGGGACCCTCCCCCTCCCCCCACCCCCACCCATGCCGCCTCCGGCCCCAAGATCAACACTAATAGCGATTAATTCCTACTGCGGCTCAAAGTCCCCTGGCCCAGGCGCAGGCCTCACCCTGTGTCCTGGCATATGCCTGGCCAGGCACCCTCCTCCTGTGGGTCCTGGGCCAGGGAGGGGGTGCCTGCGGCCCAGCATGGCAGCTGCAGCAGCTCCAGGGAGTATCCGAGCTGGAGGGGAGGTCCCCTGGCAGGTCTGGTGCCCTCGGAGCCAGGATGGGGGCCCAGGGGGCCCAGGGACCCTCGGACTGGAGGACGAGGTGGAGGAGGGAGACCTGACATCCTTGGAACTAGGGTGGGGGATCCCTGGAGGACAAGCACCCTTGGGTGGGGGGTGGGGGCATCCCAGGAGATCTGGCTATCCTGGGGGGATGGGGTATAGGGAAGGGAATGGCCTTCACCACCGGAGTTAGGTCGGTGTCCCGGGAGAGTGTGTGGCCTTCAGAGAAGGAATGGGGTGGGAGTGGGGGGTCCCTGGAGGCCCAGAAGCTCTCTGAGGGGCCAGGCGGAGGATCCAGGAGGGCCTTGCCCAACCCCCAGCCACCCACCAGCCATCTGTGACCCACTGGAGCAGAGCTGAGCAGCGGGACGGCAGGAGGATGCCCCAGGTCTCACATCATGACCCTCGATGCGGGGGGGTGGGAGCTTGGCCTGGAGTGGAGCCAAGGGGCCGGAGGCCAGGGTCCACGCTGCCCTCTTACGGGAACCCTTGAGAAACCTCCACCACTGACCATCCTCTCTCCCGCCCAGGGCCCAGGCCACCTGTCCCGGGGTGTCAGCAGGCCGGGCGCTAACTCAGCAGCCCCTGCTGCCTGCAGGGGTGGGTGCAGGTGGCAGCGGCCTGCCTTTGCTATGATGCCACCCATGGTACCTCTCAGAGGTACCTCTCATGGCTTTGTCCCAGCTGGCACTTCTCATCGCCCACTTAGGGTCTGATTTTCAAATACAGCGGCTCAAGTTTCTTTTTAGAAAGGAAACAGCTATTCAGCCACTTGTGATTTTTTTATATAAGATGATACAGTACTGGCATCCTAACAACCACGGGTTTGATTGGAGAAGTGAGCACGGGCAGTCTCTCTCCACTTCCGCATCTCCTCGTGATTTTAGCACCTTACCTGGCTGTCATAAAAGCTTCCCACATTCCTGAGCGAGACTGCACCTGTGCATTCTCCAGCGTGCAGCTCCTGTCTGGGTGCCTTGGGATAACAGCCAGTGGGCGTTACAAGCATGCTGTGGCTTCTGAGTGGCCTTTTGAGAGTTCCTTGGTGTCATTCTGAATTAAGCTGGGACGGGCAGAATGTAGTGAAATCCGCAAATGTGGGGGGCAGGGGGAGGAGCTTGCAGGACCCATGCCCATCCCCGTCTCTGGGGTGCCCAGCCGTGTCCAGCCACAGACCCCAGCCAGGGCCAGCTGCTAGAGAGCCTGGCCTGACATGGGCTGATCAGTGGGGACAGGAGAGTCCCCACAAGGACAGCCATGTCCCCTCCACCCCTGGGAGCACTTCCCTTTCTGAGTCTAGACCCATCCTGTTTTCTTGGAGAAGCCTCGGCCCCAGGTCTCCGAGGGGCAGGTGGATTTCCCTTGGGCCTCTCCCCAGCCAGGCCTGCAGGCCCGTGGGAGCCCCCAGTTACTGTGATCAGAACAGAGTCTCAGACACCGGCATGTTCCTGAGATGCCCCTGAGAGAAACCCACCTACCGCCACACATTCCCGGACCGAGGACGCAGAGTCCCTGGTGCTGGCTGCCTGGCCCGTGCCCTGGCCCAGGCCTCAGATGGCCCGGCCTCCCCTTTCTGAACTGCTAGTTTTCTTCATCTGACCACGCCTTCCTCAGCCCCAAGACAACCTCCTCTTTTCAGGAGGCCCCTGGCAAGTCGCAGTGACCGGCCCCAGATGCTCTGCTCAGTGAGCAGAGTTCCAAATGGAGCCCCCAGGGCTTGACCAGGCTGCAGAGTCTACCTGAGCCCCCCCATTCTCAAGGGTGTCCTGCATCCCCAATTCCCCCTGGGGGGTCAACCACAAGGTGCCAAGCTGACAGCAGGTACACCGTCCTGCCCACCCAGCAAGCTGACAGCGGGTACACCGTCCTGCCCACCCAGCCATCCTGGCACGTGCCTTCCTCGCTCCCGGGAGAGCCGAAGCCCCGTGTCCTGACCCACAGGACAGGGTTCAGCTCATGGCCACTTTCAGAAACAACCGAATTCACTCCACACCCCAAGCTCCCCACCACCCCCCACCGGCAAAGGGTATCTCGCTTACATACACAAAATTGAACAAAAGAAACTTGAGAATCCACCCAGGTGGGCTCCTGGTGGAAGCCGGGCTCTGCCCTGCCCCCCGGAAGCCCCCAGCTGGGAACTTTGACGTGGGTCCTACCTGTTCAGTTTGCCACCCCTTTATCAATATCAATATCCAGATAAAGCAAATTAAAATGGGGATGCATTTCCTTCTGCACAGACTCTGTGAAAGATCCAGAGGGGACCCTCGTGGTGGCAACCAGAGGAAAACCAAGAGCGGGCCGACCTGCATCCGCAGGGTGAGGGCTGGGCGTGCACTGAGAGCCGTGCAGACACCCACGAACCGCACTCAGCCTTGCTCTCTGGTCTCTGCTTCCTAGATTTACTATAAAGTCATCAAGGACATCGAGCCAGGTGAAGAGCTGCTGGTGCACGTGAAGGAAGGCGTCTACCCGATGGGCACGGTGCCGCCCAGCCTGGACGGTAAGACCCCTTCCCTGAACCCGGCCTTGGTCCCTGGAAGCCCCCAGCCCACCCGGAAGAGGAGCAGATGCCTGGGAGGACCCAGGGCCTCTCATCCCCTCATGCCACCTAATGAGGGCCAGGCGGCCCCAACTGCTGGCCGTCCCCGTTTTTTGCAGGAATTGCCCACCCCCACAAAGCCTCGACCTAAATAAAGCCTCTCTTGTTCTTCTTCCCTGGGGCACAGGAGCTGCACCCAGAATTTAAGAAGGGCTTCGGGCAAGGGGCGTTAGGGTCCCAGGTGATTTTCCAAACTATGTTTTATTCTGGCTATTGCTCTTATTAGCAACAGCAGCCTTTGCTTTCCCCGTTTGTACGTAAGCAAACGAACAAACACACACCAAGCCAGTTTTCAGCTTGGAAGCGTTTCTGGCTGCCCCAGAGCTCTCTATGGTGTGGCAAGTTTCAGTTTCATTTCAGAGTGTGGATGACGGCATATGTATCTTGAGAAGTGATGGGCACCACAGCGAAAGTCCCAGAGAAGCGAGTGTTCAGGGCACTTTCGTCCAGCAGGAGGGATGATGTCGGGTCTGAGGCTGCTCTCACGGTGATGTGGAGTTGCCCCACTCTCCCGACGGGCTTCGGGAAGCCTTCCGAGGTTCCTTTTCCCTTGATCTGCCGGCCCCTCTCTGTCGAGTAGAGATGTGACAAGTGAGTTTCCCTGTCACCTTCCTTCACACCCAAGCACCCAAGTACAGCCAAGAGGATGCCTGAGAAAATTCCAGTCCCACACAGATGAGGCGTTCCCAACAGGCTCATTCCTGCCTCCTCGTCCGTTCCCCCACGGGGCCCTGGCCCCACAGCTCTGCGCCTGTCCCTCCGAGCAGATGGCTCCAGGGTTCCAGCCTCACTGCTTTTGTTTGGGGTGAGATCCCGCAAGTGAACAGAAACGGGAGCCCCTTCCTGGCCGTTTCCGGAGCGGGTGACCCCTCCTGGTGCTGAAGCCCCTGGGGAGGCTGAGTTTCCCTCCTGGTGCTGGAGCCTAGGGAGGAAAGCTGAGTTTCCCTCCTGGTGCTGGAGCCCCGGGGGAGGCTGAGTTTCCCTCCTGGTGCTGGAGCCCAGGGAGGGAAGCTGAATTTCCCTCCTGGTGCTGGAGCCCCGGGGGAGGCTGAGTTTCCCTCCTGGTGCTGGAGCCCAGGGAGGGAGGCTGAGTTTCCCTCCTGGTGCTGGAGCCCCGGGGGAGGCTGAGTTTCCCTCCTGGCTTCTTTGACCTCCCCTCCAAACACACAAGTCTTAATGATGAATGCCATTCACTGCACCTTTCTCTAAGGAGCCACTCTGATTTCACGGTGACAGAATGGTGCTGGAATTAGCAGGAAGGCTTCGAGACCAGACCGGGAGAGCTCTGCCTTAATTTACTCTTTCCACCACCGAGCGCGGCCGAGCTATCCGGCTCCTTCTTTGGTGCAGTGACCGTCATGTCCTGAGTGACTACAGAAGGACAGTCTTACGAGCCGGATTCTATTTGTACTCTCCTCTAAAGTTTGGTTTTAATTAGGCCGTTGAGAAAAGAAAAATAAATTGCCGAGATCTGGGTAGCTGAGGGGAAGGTCTCATTTTCCTTAAAATAATTGTTGAAAAGATCTATGAATCTTAGCGCACAAGAATGCCGAGAGTCGAATCTACTTGGCTTAGGAGAGTGCTTGACGATGGAATTTCATTTGTACAATGAAATTTCCTTCTTCCGAAAGGTTTTCTAAAAACCTTGATTTCTGCTCCCCACCCCCCTCCAGCCCCTGATATTAAATAACCTGGGTCTACATTTTCCTAATAATTTATCCAACATTTGTGGGCTAATTGCTTTCCACACATAATGGCCCAACATCAAATATTTGACTTTTCCTGCTCTTTCCTGTCAAGATCATGCCTCTCCAATGGCCACCTCCCCTACCAGCTAAACTGCATCTTACAGAAAGAAAATGCAAAAATGTTCCTCACTAAGATAATTATCATAAAAAATCTTTTATCCCAGCCCAGCTCCACGCAGCCAGCCCCTTATCACTGCAGGGACTTGGAGGAGGCTCTCCAGCTCCTTTGAGCCTCGAGTCTGGTAGATTAGTACATAGACGCAGTGTAATTGTGGACCCCTCGGCTCTCCAGGGCCATTAGGCACCGATTTATTTTTCTGTTCCATTCCTGCTCTGCCATCAAAGTTGCTGACGGAACTTCAGATAGGCCAGCAAGGCGCAGATGTGGCAAACAAGACGTTGGCCCAGTTGGTGTAGGTGACGGGTCCGTGCCGTGCCCCAGCCCCACGCACCCCCGCCGAATGAAGAGCGTTCCAATTCCACTCACTATGTTTTGTGCTTTTGTTGGGAGAAGAGGGCTCGGCTGGAGACCGCATTCAGGCAGCTAGAAAGACACAGGAGGCCCGTGGGGGCCAGCCCGCTTCGGGAGAACGCAGCCTCTGCCCTGCAGTCCCCGGGCTGGCCCCGTTCCCTCTGCAGAGCCACAGCTCTCAGGAATGCACGGCCCATTTTCACACAAGTGGTTCAGGCCACGGGGAAGGCACTTTCAGACGCATGCGACTTAGTGTTTTGGTTTTGCACTTACAATGGAGAGGAAAGACTTCTCTTTCGTGAGAACTTTTTGCTCTTGGGAGAAAATGAAGAAAGTCACTTCCATTCCAATATGCTTTTCTTTTGAGAAAGCCTCACAATGATTTGCTTCTCCTCTCTCCGAAAGAGGTCAAGAGGAGGCAGTGCGTGGGGCACAGAGCGTATGAGCCAGCCAGCTCGTGAGATCAGAGACAGGAAGAGGGAGATAGCTTCAGGATAGGACACGTTCTTTCAAAATTGCTTTAAAGCAGAGTTTCTCGTGCTGAGAAAATGAAAATGCCATCAACTCCGCCCCCAATTCGGAACCCCTCCTCGAGCCCCAGGGGTGTATTCAGGACCAGTCTTACCTGCCTGGAAGATGCCCAGGTGAAGACCCGTCCACACCACCCAGTAGGCGCGGGCCAGACTCAGGTGCGTCCTGTCCCTGATGGGACAGGACTGGGTCCTCCGATGGGGGCGCAGCTCTGTCCGTGGAGGGCTGGGGACAGGAAGCAGCAGAGCAGGGATGGCCACTGAAGTCAGCCCCATCACGTCCAGGGCACCCTCCAAGGCGTCGAAGTGAGAATCAGACTGAATTTGCATTTGCCGTCGAAATGTTTGTCTTCATCCCAAATTCTAAATGAGAACTGGAAAAAAGTTGGTCAGTCATACGAGGGGGTGGGGTCGGCATTTCTTCTTGTCTTTGTTTTCAAATTTCAACTTCTGTGATTGTTCTTCAGTGGGTCCAGAAAGAGTGAAATACAAGTTGGCATTTCTAACTGGATCACGATGCTGGCTGGAGGCCCCATCTCAGCCTCCTTCCAGCCCGGGGAAGTTGGAATCCACCCACAGGCAGCTTCCCGGCTCTGCGGGTTGCTGTGTCCTGCCGCAGATGGGGCTCGGTTCTGCAGACCTTGTTCCCAGGGAAAATCCGTTTCCAAAGACAAGGGAAGCCCTGAGGGAGGTGACATCCAGCACCCCCTCACTCACCGGCTCACCTCGCTTTCCCCAAAACCCTCAGTGGGAAATTGGGTCCCTGCCAGCCCTGCTTCCTCGGCGCCCAAACCACGGGCAGGCTGCAGCCCAGCCCCCATACACCTCTTCCTTAGACAAGTGACTCAGTCTCGCCAGCCTCAGTTTGCCAGTTCTGAAGCAGGCATACAGATACCGTAGCACTTACCTGGGTGCCCGCAGACCGAGGCGAGGCTTCAGCGCCCAGATTCTCTTATGTTCTTAAGACAGGACCTACCCCATGGGGCTCCCACTAGCCCCTAGGAGCTAGCCTTGCCACCACGTCATTTGCACAGTGGGCTTTTTTGAAGAATTTGCAGGCTTGAGTCACACTTCAAGGTGGCATTTTGTAGACTTCAAGGGTGAGCATTTCCTGCCACCTCCTCCTACTGTGTGCGTCCTGCCTGAGGGTCCCTCCTGGCAGCACCTAGGTGGTTTGATTTGTTCAGTGAGTGTCTGGGAAGCTCCGGTAGCAGCTTTCCCAGAGAGGTTTGGGATGGAGACTTCCACACTCTGGAGGCCAGAGCTGAGGTATGGAGCACAGCCCTGTTGGAAGTGACTGCGGGCTCTGGGCGTCCTGTTGGAAGTGACTGCGGGCTCTGGCTTTTTTCCCTTCATCATCTTGTTTCCCCCAAACCAGTGCTTTCCTGAGGCTCAGGTCAGCAATCGGGGCCAGGATGCTGGCACGCTGGCTGGGAATGAATCTGCAGCGTCTGGCGCTTCGTGACTGGCAGTGGTGCCTGCCCAGTCACCCCCAATGCACACATCTCTAGGACACTTCTCAGCCAGGACACTTCTCAGCCAGGCAGCCCGTCCCCTCAGCCAGATACTTACCTCTGTCCAAAGACGGCACTGAAAGTCACATCTGGCAAGCCAGCATCTGCGCCTTGGTTGCAGGGCGAGGGGGCGTGCCATCGGTGTGCCTGCTGCGGTCTCTCAGGTCTGGCACCCCCTGAAATCTCCACCATGGGCACCTGAGGCTCAGGGAGGCAGGCTCTGAGGACCCACCAGGGGTTCTGGGGTGGCCCAGGCTACATTCCAGCATCTCCACCCTTAGGCTCAGGGAAGCTTCCCATCAGCAAGGAGGTGCCACTTCTGTTAACCCTGCACTGCCCAGTCTGCAGAGCAGCCCGCCCTTCCCTTAGGACTCAGAAAGACTCATGACCATGGTGGTCTCTCCGACACAGGGAGGGGACAGGAAGTGACAGCCCTCTTCCATCTGTCCCCATCACCCATCTCCTTGCCTCAGCAATCCTCAGGTTCAGGCCTTTGAGCCAACATTCAGACCAAGTTCATGAAGACTCTGCTTAGTGCTGTGCCCTGCACCAGTCCTTGTGTGTGTGCATATGCCCCAAACACACACTCCTACAAGCACACACGTGCACACACACATCACACACATACATCACACACACATCACATGCACAAACACATCACGTGCACACACACATCACATACACATCACACACGCACACACATCACGCATGCACACATCATACACACCACATATACACACCACACACATCACTTGCACACACATCACATGTACATACACGTACAAAAACATCACATGTAGGCACACACAATCACACACACATCACATGCACAAACACCACACACACATACATCACACACACATGCACACACATCACATGGACACATCACATGCACACACATCACATACACATCACACGCACACATCACATGCACACACAAACATGCACTTTAGCACATGCACATTCATATACAAACGTGCACACATATTCACACGTGCACAACTGAACACCCATTGGTGTACACACACAAGCAGGTAAACACAGAAGGTGCTTGTAAATACACATGTTCACAGGCACATTTGTGCACATAAAACACAACACACATAACATAGTCACCCGTGCACACAAATCTTCGCACATGTAGGTGCATGCCGAAACGGGCACATTCACACACGTGCACATGAGTACGCATGCCGGCTCACACAAGCATGGGTGTCAGCGTGTAAACATGCACGCGCCGTCACACAGAGGGGCAGGGACGTGGAGGCAGCTGTGCTGAGACCGTCACATTTGCACGCGCACACAGCTGCGCCCGTGCACTCACACCCTGGTGCATACACAGCAGCCTTCGGTGCGTGTGGGAAAGAGCGCAGCGTGAGCGTTCCTTCCAGAGCTGTGCGGGACGAGGCGTCCTGTGGGGAGCGGCCTCCCGTCTTAGGTGGAAGGCTGCTGCGGGCAGGGGAGGCGGGGACCGGAGCCCCCCCAGCAGGATGACAGCTCCCGGCCGACTGTTTGGCTTGGCAGGCCGGTCAGGATGCTGCCTCATAAGCTTAATAATGGCTGCCCCCCTTTTAATTTGTTTGACCTTGATGACAATAATTTATTATATGCACTGGAGAGCTGTTGTCGTTCTTCTCCTGATTCATAAACAAAGCACTTGGCCCGGCTTCCTCCTCCACGCCGGAGCGCGGGGCCTTCTTCAGTCCACGGAGGCTGCCCGGGGCACAGGCAGGGCCGAGTGCCGCAAGGGGCTCCCTCTGAGGCACAGACCGGGGCCTCTGGTGCTGCCTGGGGCTGGTCCCTGATGTCTCCCCGGGCCGGTTCCCAGGTCAGGCTCCTGGGTGCCCAGTTGAAGGCTGGAAGGAAGCACAGCCGGACTGGCCAGCCTGGGTGCGGGCCCGGGGGCACCCTGGGGAGGGGCCCGGTCTGCAGAGCCCCCGGAGGGCCCTGGGCGGGCTCTGCGGCTCCCTCACCGCCGCCTGGTTCTCTCTCTTGCAGAGGAGCCCACGTTCCGCTGTGACGAGTGTGACGAGCTCTTCCCGTCCAGGCTGGACCTGCGGCGCCACAAGAAGTACGCGTGTAGCTCGGTGGGGGCCGCGCTCTACGAGGGCCTGGCTGAGGAGCTCAAGCCTGAGGGCCTCGGTGGTGGCAGCGGCCAAGCCCACGAGTGCAAGGACTGTGAGCGGATGTTCCCCAACAAGTACAGGTGCCGCGGCCTCCCCTCAGTCTCCCCGAATTCAATTTCCCTCCCCTCGGCCTCCCTCCCCTCAGCCTCCTCCCCTCAGTCTCCCTCCCCTCGGTCTCCTCCCCTCGGCCTCCTCCCCTCAATCTCCCTCCCCTCGGCCTCCTCCCCTCAGCCTCCTCCCCTCAGTCTCCCTC
>CM052659.1:1945921-1991854 GCA_028533165.1 Leontopithecus rosalia
GTCTCCTCCCCTCGGTCTCCTCCCCTCGGCCTCCTCCCCTCGGCCTCCTCCCCTCAGCCTCCTCCCCTCAGTCTCCTCCCCTCAGTCTCCCTCCCTGTCCTTCCCCTGCCTCACCCTCCCTGACAGGTGGAGACAAAGGGCCCCCTAGTGTGACATACCCTGGGGACATGTGCCCCGGCCCCCATGGCTGGCAGGCTGGCACTGTAGGCAGGGCAGGTGCAAGAGCACGTGGCTGGAGCCGCAAGTGTCCCCTGGCTCTGACCACAAATGTCAGGGCCCCCAGAAAACCGTGTCCTGGGCTCAGGGCCCTGTACCACCCGGGCTGCCCCCCAGGAAGAAGCTAGAAAGGAGAAGAAACCCAGGCCAGAGCCTGCGACCTAGAGCCACTCAGCCCAGGTGCTTCTGCAGCGAGGTCCCAGACTGGGATGGAGGTGGCAGCATCCGCCACCGCCACGGAGGGATTCATGCTGGCCCCGCCCTCCTGACACACAAGCAACTCCTTCCCAGACGGTAGGCAGGAGTAGGAAGGGGCACCCTATCTCCAGGCCACCAGCCCTGCGCCCCACGATGGCAGCGGCCTGTCCCAGGAGTGGCTTCAGAGACACGAGCAGGCCCACGCTGGCCCTCCCCTGCCCCGAGGCCAGGCAGCAGCCAGGATCTGGGCCCTAGGTGGGCTTGGGGACCTGTGTGACCCCCTGGGAAAGGCAAGATTCCTGGTCTCTGTGGGGAGTGAAACCGGGACATTGGCTCCAGCACTGCAGGAGCTATGGGGACTTTTCCAGCATGGGCCCCTCCTCCTGCCCCTGAGGATTTCCTCCAGGGCAGCCTCGCAAAGTCAGAGCAAAGCCCATCAGGCCACTATGTGATTTCGGGGATTACCGCCCCCCCCCCCGCGCTGCCCCCCCGGGGACAGCAAACCCTCCACCCGGAACAGACGCCGGAGAAAATAAGGAGAAAATAAGCGCTTGGGCAAATCCCGACTGCGGCCCTTCCCAGTAAACGCCGCTCGAGAGGGTCCGTGTTTTCTTTACATAAACACATAAATCACAATTAACAACAGGGGGAAAGATACAGTCTCCTGATGCTCGGGAACCAGGCGTTTCTGATCTGAATGGATGGCTGGGCCCCGTAATTAACGAGCCGTGATATATCACTGCTTTGCTCATGAAGATTAACGGTCATCCCTGGGACTAGGGAAGCCGGGGGTCCCCCGAGAGCCAGAAATTAGAGTGGCTCCTTCATCCAAGTGGAGGGGCCCCTCCGAGCAGCTGTGCTCTGCGCCCTTCATGTCACCTGGAGACCCCTGTGTGACACCTGGCCTGCCTCCCCCGTGTGTGCCCAGCACTCAGAGGGGCTTCCTTGGGTTTCTGGGACTTGCCCCACTCCTGGGTTCATGCCATGGGCCTAAGAAAAAGAAGGTTTCCTCAAGGCCAGGACCATCTTGAGAGGCAGCCAGGGAGTGTGGGCCGGGGTCCAGCCCTGCCTCAGGCTGCCCTGGGGTGGTCTTGGGTGAGGGATGGAATTCTCCAGGCACCGGCTTCCTCATCCGCTGAGGGGAAGGCTGCCTCTGCCCCTCAGCCCAGGCCATCACAGAGAGAAGGTGGGCAGGGAGATGCCAGCACAGCCCTGATCCCCTGGCAGTGTGGTGGGGTCCCCGAGGGGACGCTGGGAACAGGCTCTGTGGCGCTGGGGTCCCCATCCTGGGCAGAGGGCAGCAGCCGGGCCCCGCAGTGACCCGGTCCTCTGCGCAGCCTGGAGCAGCACATGGTCGTCCACACGGAGGAGCGAGAATACAGGTGTGACCAGTGCCCCAAGGCCTTCAACTGGAAGTCCAACCTCATCCGCCACCAGATGTCCCACGACAGTGGCAAACGCTTCGAATGTGAAAACTGCGTGAAGGTAACACTCGGGCAGGCCCGGCCCAGCCCCAACGCAGCAGGAGCCCCCACGCTCCCTACACCCCTGGCCCACTTGCAGATGGAGCACGGCGGAGCGGGTTGGAGACCCCGGGCTCACACGGGCCTTGCGTGGTGCTAGGAAGGAAAGGGAATCTCGGGAAGACTGTGGCCCTAAGACATAGAGGCCCCAGCTCAGAAAGGTCAGGGCAAGACCAGAGCCCAGGCTCCTCCGGGGCTCAGCTCCTGCCCTCTTGCCAGTGTGGAAGGAAGAGGCTGGCGGGGCTGAGCTTCCACCCCCAGCCCCCCAAGGCCACGGTGCCACCACTGAAAACGCTTTCTGTAGCCCCGTCTCGTGCAGTCTCGTGGCCCACAGTTCAGGAACTGGTCTGGAGGAAAGCCGGCCAAGGAGGCTCTGTGGCCCCCCTAAGGCCATCCAGGGGGTCGCTGCTACAGCAGAGACCTGTCCCGGGCAAGAAAGACAGGCAGGGCCCTGCCCTCATGGCCGTTGTCCAGCAGCCAGAACTGCGCCCAGGCGGGTATCCACGTGGGGCGCGAGCCCACAGCATCCATCTCTCCAGGTGTTCACGGACCCCAGCAACCTTCAGCGGCACATTCGCTCCCAGCACGTGGGTGCCCGGGCCCACGCCTGCCCCGACTGCGGGAAGACATTTGCCACGTCCTCCGGCCTCAAGCAGCACAAACACATCCACAGCACGGTGAAACCTTTCATATGTAAGTGGTCGCCCAGCCTGGCTGCCCACGATCTGGGTGCACAGATGCCATGGGGGTCAGGCCAAACTGTGCCATCCCCCAAGGTCTCCCCACATCCAGGGGACCCCAGTTTGTTTAGAGAGCACTCCTGGTAGGTTCTGACATCTCTGCCTCGTGCAGCCCGGCCCCGGCAGGCACCCTTGGCGTTTGTCCCTCACTCCTCCTGCCCCCGGTCCTGCCGTCCTCCACAGCTCCCCTTGCTTCACCTCACAGGGGCTGGAGGGGACCAGTGTGTGATGGGAGGGACCAGGGCCCTGCAGAAGGAGCTGGCCCCTCCCTCCCTGTGGCTACTCCTGTCCCCTAAACTCACTCCCCACCCTTGCTGAGCTCCAGAAGGGCGTGCACATGAAAGTCCCCGCAGACGCCCATGGGGATTGTCAGGGTGGTGTCTCTAGGGGGCCCAGTGTGTGCCCAGTGCTGTTCCACTGCAGGGCCAGCCCTGAATCAAAGAGCCGCTGTCTTTAGGGGACTTGCACACTAACAGAAGAGACAGCAAGGTGGCAGGCACGGCTCCGGGTGCGGCTCTGCAGGCCGCAGCCTCACAGGGGACCGGGCTGGCAGCCTGGCATGGGAGCTGCGCCCGCCTGTTCTAGCAGAGACGCAGGGAGAGTGAGCCCTAGGCGCCTGTGGAGGAGGCTCAGAGGCAGCCGTGAGCATAGAGACCCCGAGGCTAGGGTGTGTTTGAGAGACGAGCGAGGGGATGAGAAGAAAGGGCCAGGTGGCCACTCGCGCCCATAATCCCAGCACTTTGGGCCGCCCAGATGGGAAGATCACTTGAGGCCAGGAGTTCGAGATCAGCCTGAGCAACATAACAAGACCGCATTTCTACAAAAAAAAAAAAATGTTTTTTAATTAGCCAAGCATGGTAGTGTGTGCCTGTGGTCCCAGCTACTCAGCGGGCCGAGGGTGGGAGGATGCCTTGAGCCCAGGAGGTCGAGGCTACAGTGAGCCAAGATCACGCCGCTGCACTCCAGCCTGGGCAACAGAGCTACACTCTATCTCTAAGGAAATAGAAATAAAAGAGAGGTAAGAGGTCACCAGAGCCAGGTCCTGGGGGCTTGTGGGCCAGAGCAGGGACTTTGACCCTGATCCTCAGTGAGATCAGAAGCCCCTGCAGGCTCCTATCAGCTGAGCCCGGCATCGAGGCACCGCTTACCAAGCCTTCTCACACGGCATCCTCACAAAAGCCTGGGGAGGGGCCCTTCTGTGTCTGGCTGACATAGGAGGAAGCTGACACTGCAAGATGTTGAGTGGCCGTGAGTTCCAGGCCGGGCTGTGGATCCCAGATTTTAGCTCCAGGGGCCTGGCTCCTGGCCTGGGGCTGGGTGATTTGAACCTTCCAGCCTCTGTGGCATTCGTGTGGAGAGAGGGGGGTGCTGGGAGCTTGGGAACCTGGGCTCAGGCGTTCTTTGCCAGTGTGGTCTACTCAGGCACTGACCGATGCCCACCAGACAGCCAGGCCCCTGTCAGCACCTGGGTTGTGCCTGTCCCACCCATTGCACAAGCCCCATCGTCCAGCTGTCCTGCTAGGGGTGACTCAGCCCCAGCCTAACCTGGACCTCGCGCCCCCTCCAGCTGAGGAACCAAGGGGAGGAGGAGCTCTGCCCGCCGGCCACTCCACAAGTGCCGTTTTCCCATTTGCTGACCACCGACCTCCCAGTAGGAGCATGCCCGATGTGTGCCAGGCTCCAGCGCCCTGCCGAATCGCACCCCTTCCCTCTGGGAGAAACCAGCACGGGGCAAGCCGGGCAGGAGCCAGGGGAGGGGGCATGACCGTCCCCAGATGCAGTGACTCTCACTGTGAGAGCAGCACCAGTGAGCGCCTCAGATGGCAGCTTGGAGTTCTGTAGCAAGCTCAGAAGCAGGAACATTGTACCTAGGTTGAAACATCCCTGCCTCTCTGGGCGTGCAGACAAGCTTTCTAAAGTCCACTGCATCGTATTAATGACAAATGTCCAGGAGCTGCAGCACCCCGGGCATTCCAGCCCACCGCTCCCACCATGCTGCAAACGTCCCCCACCCCGCATGGTGGAGACAGGACAGGGAAGTCCGGCTTGCCCTGCCCGGCCCCAGCGGCTCTTGGAGCTCTTGTCCACATTCCAGGCTCACCTTTGTGGCTTGGCTTTTGGCTAAGGGGATAAAGCTAAAAGGAAAACCTCAGATGTGGCCAGACTGGACGTATGAAGATCTCATTCACTTAGAAATCAGGTCAGACGCAGGCGAGGCAGCCCCGGCCTCCCCCAGGCCGTGACACGGCATCCTTTGGTGCACACACAAAGGGGGTCTTCAGGCCCCCTTGGGGCTCTTGGAGAGGAGAATTTGCGAACAAGGGAGGGAGTCCAAACGGCATGGCCCTTTCCAGGAACGGTCAGTTGCTGGCAGGAGAGGTCACAGTGGTGCAGGCGCTCACGGGCAGGCTCCATGTCCACCTGCTGGCTGGGGCAGCCATGGCACGGGCAGATGGAGGAAGCCCTGGTCCCCACCTCGCTGGCCAGATGGAGGGGGTGTCACTCCTAGTGATGTCTTTCCCACCAAGGAGCTCACCTGTGCACTGGGGTGTGTACGCATGTGTGTGTACACGTGTGTGTACGCGTGTGTGGTGTGCGTGCACGCCTGTGTGTGAGAGAAAGGGGCTGTAGGGACAGAAGAGAAGAGGACAGGAGGGAGGGGACGTGTATCTGGGCATGGGGTGGACAGGCTCACATTGGCACTTTCCACAAAGGGCCTTTGCTCTAATTGTGCACGTGTGTGTGAGTGTGGGCACTGAGTTGGCGCGTGTATCCGTGTGTATGAGTTGTGTAGGAGCAAGTGTGAGTGTGCATTCACACAGACACCCTGCCCGGAGAAACTGCTGACCAGGCGAACCCTGGCCTGGACCCCTCCCATCCTGGCAGGGCTCCGGGGGGCTCCCCAGCAAGGGCTGGCTGCGCAGGCCGTCCGCCACCCCTTCAGGCAGCTGCCTCCCTCTGCCAGCTCCGAACCAGCTGAGGCCATCCCCAGGGTCCAGGACCTTCCCCTGCAGGGACCTCCATCTTTCGAGGCCTCTCTTCTTCCCAGCCCTTCTGCAGAGCCCCGCATCAGTAAGCGGATGGGTGGGAACCGACGGTCCCTGAGCCCAGCCCAAGCACAGCCGCTTACCTGGGAGGCCCCTCCTGGGAGCTGCTCTGGGCCAGAGGCTGCTCAAAGCCAGCCTCCGAGTGTAGATGGCAGCAGCCACTGACCAGGTACCGCCAGGACCTGCCAAAGGCTGGGCCAGAGCCAGGGTGTACTTGTGTGGCCAGCAGGGCCTGAGCACCTCCCCAAGGGCCAGGCAGGTGACCAGAGGTATTTATAGGCCCGCCCTGTGGAGGGTCGCCTCTCCACAGCAGCCCTCCAGAGAGGGCAGATGTGATGGAACAAGACAGTTTCTCCCCTCAGCCTTGAAAAGCCCCGCCAGGCTGGACCAGCAGGAAGATAGAGCAGGTAACAGAAATAGATGTTGTGATCAAAGAACGCGGTAATCTCAGAGAAAAAGCTCCCAGCTGGCATTGCCTGAGACCAGGCGGCCGAGCTTCTCCTGAGCAGGAAGCTTGCTGGAAGCATTGTTTCCAGCGGGCTGTGTTGAGGAATCAAATTGTCCTACAGAGAAAGACGCTCGCCAGGGTGTGTGTGCGCATGTGTGTGTACGTGTGTGTGGTGGGTGTGTGTGTGCATGTCTGTGGTGGTTGCATGTGTGCATGTGTACATGTGTGTGGTGGTGTGTGTGCATGTATGTATATGTGTGTGGTGGTGTGTGTGCATGTGGTGGCTGTGTGCATGTGTACGTGTGGTTGTGTGTGCATGTGTGTACATGTGCGTACGTGTGTGCGGTGGTGTGTGTGCATGTGGTTACTGTATGTGAGCATATGTGTACGTGTGTGGTGGTGTTGCGTGTGTGTAGGTGTGTGTGCATGTGTGCATGTGTGTACGTGTGTGTGGTGGTGTGCATGTGTGCATGCGTGTGTGGTGGTTGTATGTGTGCGTGTGTGTGTTCCTCCCTTTCTCCTTAGGAAAACAAAAGGTGAAAGACAAGCTGGCGATTCACTGACACGGTTCACAGGCCTTTAGGAAAATGGCCGGGGCCCCCAGGCCTCTGGGTCCGGAGTCTGGCTAGGCCAGCACTGCCCTCTCCTGTTGAGAGAAGATGCTCGCACTCCGCGGCCGGAGCCAGGCACTGGCGCCTCCATCCCAGTCCAAGAGGTTCCCAGGAGAAGGATGTTCACTTTCTCAGGCAGAGAAAAGTCCCTCTGAGTAGGGCCCTGCCCAGGGTGACCTCCTGTCCCTGTCAACCTCTAGCCATCCCCAAAGGGCGACCCAGTACTGCCAGGAGCCCCAAAGTCTGGACTCCCTGAGTTGGGTTCTCCTGAGAACCTCAAGAACTATGTCACCCCAGAGACTGCCTTCTCCTGGGGTCCAGGTGGCAGGACCTGGGGCAGACAGAGGAGGCGGGAGAAAGCTGGTAACACTGTGAACATCTAGACGGCAGGAGACCCAGGCTGCGTGCTCAGTGCCCTGCTCCTGCCCCTGCTAGAAAATCAGCAGAAGTGAAGAGGAAGGCAGGGCGGGCCCTGAGCCAGCTTGCCCCGAATCCACTGATGGAGTGGCAGGCGCCATCACATGCCTGCGCTTTGCCGGTGCCCCGCCCTGGGGAGCTGCCTTGCCTTCCCCAGGGACTTCTGAAAATCTTGGCTCCCAAACTAGCAACACCATGGGGGAGGAGGGTGGGAACAGCAGTGGCGAGCCCATTCTGCAGCAGAGAGGGTGTGGGACGGCAGGATCTGGACCGACCGGCCGTGGGATCTGTGCTGGTCACGGGAGGCCAGCCTTGGGGTGGGTGCATGCACCCTCACACATGTTTCCACATGCTCATGTGTGCACAAGTGTGCACACTCAGATATGCACACTCATAGAATACCCGCACACCTGCTCCCCCACACGCATGCACCTGCCTTATATGTGTGTGTATGCAGACACGCATGCATGCACAGTACCCGCGGGCGCACACCCGGACAGCCGGCTTCCGGCCTGGGCCTGCCCCTCCCGTGGCAGGCTTCCCGGTCATTTCATGCGGTTTGTTTGGCCTCTGCTGCTGTTTCAGGTGAGGTCTGCCACAAGTCCTACACGCAGTTCTCCAACCTGTGCCGGCACAAGCGGATGCACGCCGACTGCCGCACGCAGATCAAGTGCAAGGACTGCGGGCAGATGTTCAGCACTACCTCCTCCCTCAACAAGCACCGGCGCTTCTGCGAGGGCAAGAACCATTACACGCCAGGTGGCATCTTCGCCCCGGGCCTGCCCTTGACCCCCAGCCCCATGATGGACAAGGCGAAACCCTCCCCCAACCTCAACCACGCCAGCCTGGGCTTCAGCGAGTACTTCCCCTCCAGGCCGCACCCGGGGAGCCTGCCCTTCTCCACGGCGCCTCCCGCCTTCCCCACGCTCACCCCTGGCTTCCCGGGCATATTTCCTCCGTCCTTGTACCCTCGGCCGCCTCTGCTACCTCCCACGCCACTGCTCAAGAGCCCCCTGAACCACCCCCAGGACGCCAAGCTGCCCAGCCCCCTGGGGAACCCGGCCCTGCCCCTGGTCTCTGCCGTCAGCAACAGCAGCCAGGGCACCACAGCAGCCTCGGGCCCCGAGGAGAAGTTCGAGAGCCGCCTGGAGGACTCCCGTGTGGAGAAGCTGAAGGCCAGGAGCAGCGACGTGTCGGACGGCAGCGACTTTGAGGACGTCAACACCACCACGGGGACCGACCTGGACACCACGACAGGGACGGGCTCGGACCTGGACAGCGACGTGGACAGCGACCCCGACAAGGGGAAGGGCAGGGGCAAGTCGGCCGAGGGCAAGCCCGAGTTTGGGGGCGGCGTGGCGCCCCCGGGGGCCCCCAACAGCGTGGCCGAGGTGCCGGTCTTCTACTCCCAGCACTCATTCTTCCCGCCGCCTGACGAGCAGCTGCTGACCGCCACGGGCGCCGCCGGGGACTCCATCAAGGCCATCGCGTCCATCGCCGAGAAGTACTTTGGCCCGGGGTTCATGGGGATGCAGGAGAAGAAGCTGGGCTCGCTGCCCTACCACTCGGCCTTCCCCTTCCAGTTCCTGCCCAACTTCCCCCACTCCCTCTACCCCTTCACGGACCGAGCCCTTGCCCACAACCTGCTCATCAAGACGGAGCCCAAGTCTCCCCGGGACGTCCTGAAGGCGGGCGGCCCCAGTGCCGAGTGTCCCTTCGATCTCACCACCAAGCCCAAGGACATGAAGCCTGTCCTGCCTGTGCCCAAGGGCCCCTCAGCCCCCTCGTCCGGCGAGGAGCAGCCGCTGGACCTGAGCATTGGCAGCCGGGCCCGCGCCAGCCAGAACGGCGGCGGGCGGGAGCCGCGGAAGAACCACGTCTACGGGGAGCGCAAGCTGGGCGCCGGCGAGGGGCTGCCCCAGGTGTGCCCGGCGCGGATGCCCCAGCAGCCCCCACTCCACTATGCCAAGCCCTCGCCCTTCTTCATGGACCCCATCTACAGGTATTCTGCGCCCCGGCCTCACCCATTCTCCCTGGGGTGGGCAGTGCAGGGCGGGCTCAGGGCATGGTGGTGTCTCTTTCAATGTCGTCCCCTGGCTTCTGCTGACCAGAAAGATGCCTCCGTCTTGTGGGGAGGTCTGCACCCTCAGGAGGGATGCCTGGCATGGCTGCTCCTAAGCCGAGTGCCCGGCCTGGGCCACGTTTGGGAGGCCAGGACAGGTGCTCCCGGACACATGGGGTTTTCTTATACTGATGACCATTCAGACGTCCCACCGCTGGCCTCGAGGCCTTCCTACCCCTAGTAGCCCCCCTCACCCCAACTCCAACCCCTCCTTGGCCCTCCCCCACACCCCTCTCTCCAGCTGTCCCACTGGTCCAGCTCCCCCGAGCCTCCATCAGCAGAAGTCAGAGGGGCCTGGGCTGAGTGCTCCCTGCCCCTCCTAAGTGCTCCTGTGCCTGGAGCCAGAGCATCAGGGGAGTGGGGAGAGGGGAGGGGAGTGTCTTTATGGGGCCGAGGGGGAATCAGAGAAGGAGCCAGTGGTCCTTGGAGGAGAGGGGGGGATATCGAGCAAGCGTTGGAGGGTTTTCTAGGCACCAGTGCCCAGTGTCTTTGATGCCCCTCTTGGGGAATGGTGAGCTTAACGCCGCTGCCGGATTTCTGGACAGGTTCGCCCCTCAGTGGAATGCAGGTGGGTTGGGAGAGCAGGCCCAGGCTTGGGGAGGGTTCTACCCCCACCCACACATGTCTCTGTGCTGCCCTCTTCGCCGTGCAAGGAGATGGGAAGGCCACCCTGAGGAACTCCTGACCGAATAAAGCAAAAGCAGCCAGTCCTGGACATGCTGGGGGGCTGTGTCTTGGAGGGGCAGTAGGTTTACCAAAACGCTCTCAGTGACAGCAAGGAGGCACCCACATCCAACCCTCACTGTGGGACCCAGGCAGATGGAGAGGAGCCAGCCTCCTTCTTCGGGAGCTGCCAGGCCAAAGGAGGGTCCACCACGGCCCTGCCCACCGCTTCTGTTACCACCAGAAATTTGTATTGTGATTCAGTGAGCAGGCTTGTCACTGGTACCTGGGGAAGATTCTGGAACTGTAATCTCCAGCAGCCCCGGAGGGTTAGGGCCCTGTCCGGGTGCTGCCGAGGCCCCTGGTGACCTCCCCAGGACACACACCTGTCGGCCACTCAAGTTCATTAGCACACACGGGCAGCACGCCCCGTGCCAAGGGCCAGGTCAGGGGAGGGTGCCTCAAGCTGTGAGCAGGTCCAGGGACCCCTATGAGAGTGGCCCCCACTCAGGCAAGGCTGACCAGCCAGTTGGCGGGAGGCCGGGTACTCGGGACCGTCAGTGCAGGCTCTAGCCTCCTGCATTCGCCATCCGTGACCTGCATGGCTGCTGGCAGCCGGGGGTCTTTGAAGGTACTCGGAGGGAATGTGGAGGTGGTGGGAGGTGAACGGGAACCACCAAGGGAGGGTCTGTGTAGGGGCAGGTAGGCTGGGCCCCCACATCCCCAAGGCCCACAGAGGAGTCTGGTGAGAGTTGGGGCCGCCCCAGCGCAGTCCACACTGTGGCCTTGTGACTGACCAGGAATACGGACAGGCGGGGCGGGCAGCTCGGTCGGTGTGGTATGTAACCCTCTGTGCTGTTGTCCAGCAGGGTAGAAAAGCGGAAGGTCACAGATCCCGTGGGAGCCCTGAAGGAGAAGTACCTGCGGCCGTCCCCGCTGCTCTTCCACCCCCAGGTACGCCCCCAGTGCAGGCCGGGGCGCCTGGTGATGACCCACACACCAGTGGCCCCACCGCCCGGAGGCCCAGGCTCGGTGGCCAGGCTGGAGCCTGAGTTCCCGTCCGGGTGGCACCATGCACAGAGGCCCTCAAAGGCAGAGGAGGATCCCTCCCTGCGGCCCCTCAGGGCACTGTCGGCTAGAGAGGTTGAGGACAGAGAGCGGTCCTCACAGGGCAGCCCCAGGGACCTCTCTGACCCCTGGCTCTGGGCTCCGGGAAGGAGAAGGAGCTTCAGTGGCGTCGTGGGCAGAGCCTGAAGGAGCAAGTGCAGGGATTGTGAACGAGGGGAGCAGTCTCGGGTGGCAGCCCAGGGCACAGTGTGGGAGCTCTCCCGGGTCCGCAAGACCTGAGTGTGTTCAAAGGGACTGGAAGACAGGAAGGGCCTGTGCGTGCAGAGGGGCACAGAGCCCGGCCCCGGGGAGGTGGTGGGCAGGGGGTCTGGAAAGAGACCCAGAGAGCCCTGCAGTCTGGATAGGTGAATGCAGACCCCGCCAGGCTCCTGCCAGCCCCTGAGGCCACATCCTGGGAGAAAAACAGTGGGCAGGCAGCATGGCCAGGGCAGATCTCGTGTCCCCTACTGACTTGGTCTCATTGCTGAGAGCCTGGCTCCTTCCACAGCGCTGAGGGCTGCACCTGGGGAGGGTCCTGGGGTGGCATGGTGGGCCCGGCCCTGCCTGAGACTGCAGACCAAGCCGGGCATTGTTCTCTTTCTCCGCGTCCCCGCCATGGACGGGCCCCGGCCGGTTTGTGAAACCTGCCCCCAGCCTGAGTTCACAGCTAAACTTAGCACCTCCCATTGTTCCCAGGGGGCCTGGGGTTCGGTTCATAACTTCCCCCGATTTTCCTCGGGATGGGCTGGAAAGAGCCACAGGCCAGCCAGGCGCATCCTGTGTTTGTGTTTGCGCGGGAGCCAGGCTTGGAATATCTGATCGGGCCAAGCAAGCTGGGCGGGAGAGGCCCACCCAGGCCCGAGGAAGGGAGCCCGGTGGGGGGTGACTGCCATTGTCCCTCCTGCCCGCTACCCCCACGGGCCGGCCACCCCCGCTGCCTGTCCCTGCAGTCCGGAACCAGGAGGTGGGGGCAGGAAGAGGGAGATGACTAATAAGTCACCAAATGGTCTAAGGTTGGGCCATCACTTGGGCAGAAGGCAGCAATTACTAATGTCCTCGACAAAGCCCAGAGCCGTGGCCTTGCGAAGGCCGCAGCCCCTGCTGCTCCAGGCTTCGGAGGCCCAGCTGGTGGCTCGGGGAGCAAGGCAGCTTCCATCTGCCCATCGCTGGCTCTCATCAGGATGAGAACAGTCCTGACTCTGCAGCCTGGGTGGGGCTGGAAGGGGCCAGAGAGGAGGCCTCGGCCTCTTGTAGATGAACACGAGTTTCTACTCCTTAATTTCTTTCTGGGTGTTTTTATTGTAACCAGTCAGTTGTTCCCCAAATAGCAAAATGTCCCCACCCCAGGGGCCTGTGGTCTCTGGGTAGCATTTGTAGAAAGCCCTCTACTCCCTGCCAACAGCGGCTGGGTAATCCCTGGCAAGAGAGTCTCCAAAAAGCTGAGTGCCGGGCACCAGGCTCAGACGCTGAGAGACCCCAGTCATGTGATGGGATAGTTTTGTTTGCCAGTGGGCAGCCAGGGTCAGGGTCTTGCTGTAAAGAGGCAGGTCACCTCCGTGAAGCTGGCTCTGCATCGCTCAGAGGCAGCGAGCCCCAGACGAGGGCCCTGGATGAGGCGGGTCCCCATCTGCCCTGCTCCTCACATCCACACCCATTCTGTGGCCACTGGGTGCCAAGGACCCATACCCTGACCAGTTTCTCCCGGTAGCCCGAGTACATGGAGACCATAAACTCTCCCTTCCCTCCGCATCTCCATCAGCTCCTGATGGAGCTTCCCTTCCCCTCCCTCACCACAGGGGACGCAGGCTACACAAATACCTGTTTAGCAAAGGTGTCTGCTGGGCCCTGTGGATCTGGCCTTGGGCCCTGGGGATGCTGGTCCCCGCCCTCAGCGGGTGGGTGTGTGGTGCCTGGGGTTTGTTCCTTCTGCTGCCTTTTGCTACCCCTCAGGGGATGAGGAAGGCTCTTCCTTTTCAGTCCCTGCCCAGCTCCCCACCCAGGGCCTGGCACATAGCAGGTATCACAGGGTGGCCATTTCCTTCTCCACTGGGGGCTGCTCTGGATCTTCAAAGGGAAAGGAAGTGGGAGAGGCGGGGCTGACACTCAGCAGCTCCATCAGCCCAGCCCCTCCCCTCTCCTGTCACTAGGGCTGGGGACCTCAGTGGGGCCAGCACAGTCTGGAATTCTGATCAGAGCTCTGCCCACTGGGTGGAAATGACTAATCCCATGCTTCTAGTCTCCTAATCGAGCCAGCCTGGGCATCTCCAGGGAGCAGAGAGGCAGCTCCTAGTGCCCATATTCAAATCGTCCTGTGTCGTGTGACACGTGGCGTTATTATTTTGAATATTTCCTTTGTGGGATTAAGTCTTAGAGCAGCTGTTGAATTCCTCTTTGGTACTTTGCCTGCAATTATGGCGTGCTGCCACTTGGTGGCAGTGGTTCTGCAGGCCCATGAGCTATATTTGAAGCTGCGATTCAGGTTGCTATTTTAATTTTTCAAGACTAAAAAAATACAATTTTTAATGTTAAACTAGATGTAATTCTGCATTTAACCCAAACTAGCCAACCAGAAGTCTTGGCCAGGGGTCACGGCAGCTGGGCGTTTTGCTGGCCTGGGTCAAACAAGGGGTTGGGTAATCAGAAGCCTCAGCTATCTGCATCGCTCAGATCATACCCAGACCAGGCAGGGAGGCTGCTTGTTAAAGGTCAGTCTCAGCTCCAGCAGGCGAGACCCTAAACTGTAAACGGGGGACCCAGGGAAGGACAAGGCACGGCTGGCTGCAGAAAGGTGAAGGGATCCAACCCAGGGTTCAAGAAGCCTCTAGGAGACACTGCTTCCAGTGCCCACCTGAGCCCCCCGGGATGTGCTGTCCTACAGAACCCCCAGCAGTGCAGGCCCTTGAGGACAGGCGAGAGCCCAGCTGTGTCCATAACCTCCCGCTCTTATGCCCACAGATGTCAGCCATAGAGACCATGACAGAGAAGCTGGAGAGCTTTGCAGCCATGAAGGCCGACTCGGGCAGCTCCCTGCAGCCCCTCCCCCACCACCCCTTCAACTTCCGGTCCCCACCCCCAACGCTCTCCGACCCTATCCTCAGGAAGGGCAAGGAGCGATACACGTGCAGGTGAGGGGTCCTGGGGTGCAGCTGGGACCGCCCGGGTGGGGCCTGAGTGTGGCACCTGTGGCCATGAACCTGTACCCCCGGGAAAACTCAGGGTCCCAGCCACAGGGAAGCACAGCACCCGTAATTAGTCAGTCACCTGCTTGAGGTCATGCTTTGCAAATAAGTCACATGGTGGCCTCCCCTGCCTCCCACCATGCTGTGCTCACGTGAGCTCAAGAAAATGCAACCTCGGCCCAGCCTGAACTGGGAAGGCTGAGGCTGAGGGGTGCTAGTAAGTGACGAACCTCAGCGCCTGGAGGGACGGGAAACCCAGCGCTACAGGCTCAGCCGATTTCTGCAATGTCGGGATGACACCTTCCCGGCCGCCTTGTGCTGGTGCAGGCCCGTCCCAGTCAGCCGGAGCCCTCCCTGTCTCTGCTGCGCTAAGGGGCCAAGATGCTTCAGGGGACAGGGGCTAGTCCTTCTGCTCTGGTGGCCCACGGCAGGCTGCTCTGTAACTGGGGCTGGGCTTCAGGGCCACAGAAGGGACTGAAACCAGGATGCTGGGGTGGGGCCACCTGTCACATGGCCATCAGGCGTGAGACCCCGAGCATTAGCATGAAACCGTTTCTAGGAAATGGCCATGAGAGCCTTCCCTAATGCTCCCCCCCATCTCCCTCCACCCCAGGTACTGTGGGAAGATCTTCCCCAGATCAGCCAATCTCACCAGACACCTGAGGACGCACACCGGGGAGCAGCCGTACAGGTAGGAGCTGCCTGGGCCGGGTGTGGGGAGCGGGCCGCCTGCCTGCGTGTGTGCGCGGCTGACCCACTCCTGGGAGTAAGTGCGCCCTTCCCAGGCTCCCTGCTGGAGTGAGCGTGCAGTGGGCGGGGTCAGCGCTCACTTCTGGTCACTCTGTCCCTCCTGTCCTGACCTCATCAGGATGTTGTGAGGATGAGGCAGGAGGTGCCCAGGAACCTGCTGGAAAGCACCTGCCTGGCTCTCGAAGATTCGAGGGAGCAGCTCTCCACCCACCCTGGGGTGTCCACTGGGGCAGGGGATCCTCATCAGAGCAGGGCTGACCAGAGCTGAGGCCTGGAGGGTCCGCGTGGGAGAAAACCTCAGCTTCCCCACACCCAGCCCAACTCTGTTCTTCCCACAATGGCCGTGGCTCCCCCCACAGTCCCACTCCTGGGGGGCCAGGGAATGGGCCAAAGGCAGGGTGGGTCTCCGTACAAATGTGGGTCCCCGCCCCCAGCTTGGAGCCCATTGAGGCATTCCGCTGGGGTCCCTGGGACAGCCCTGGATGGAAGCGGTGTGTCTGCTTCCAGGATCCCACCATATTCCTCTCACCTGAGCAGCCGGCTGCCACCTGCAGAGAAGCAGTCACCCAGCTCATCAGGATGGGGGAGGCATTGAACTTGGGGCTCACAACAGCCTCCCAAAGAGGTCTGTCATTCCATTTCAAAGATGAGGTGTCCAAGGCTCAGAGACACCCCGTGACTCACCGGGGTCAGGGCCTGGGAGTGAGCATGTTAAGTGAGAACCCCAGACCGGGAGGCGAATGGGGAAATGCTGGCTTAGTGACACAGGCAGGCTGTGTCTGTTCACAGAGGCCATTGCGGATAAAGTGTTTCACAAGCATAAGATTTCTCAGCTCTGACCAGAGCTAGAGGTCACCAGGAAGGGACCACATGTTAGTGCAGGCACTGGGGGCTCAGTTTGTGTCCCCATCCCTGGGGAAGGAGGCCAGCTGGGCCCCCGCACATGCCGTGCTCACCAAGCCCCACTCTGAGACAGACCAAGCCTCCCCCGCTGCCCCAGAGCCACGTCCCCACCCGCAGGGTCAATGGCAGCTCATGCCACCTATGGGTTAGCCCTCTGAAGCTCAGAGCCCCGCTCCTTGCCCACCCTTCAAAAAACAGCGACTTACAACTTAACAAAGGCTAGCAACACAAAGATTTATTTGGTCTGGTCCCTCCCAGAAAGCGAGCTGTGTGTTTTTTCTGTAATGAGAGCCGACTTCTGGACAGCGTTGTGTTCTGAGAGCCCCCAGAGGGTCGGGGTGGTGTTTATAGAAGAATTTAATTATCATTGATTTCTTTTGCTCTCTCCAATCTGTGAGTTTCGACTTTGGTAACAATAATTGCTTTGCAAGTTTGTGTTGCAAATCCTGAGTCTATCTGGCTCGAGGCAGGTCTGTGCCGAGGGTGTCGTTTTCCTTTCGATACCACTGGTGGCTTCTGGACTCGCTTTGATAATCAGAAGGATTTTAAGTTATCGGAGGGAAAGGGCCGGCCATCCCCAGAAGCCCGCCAAGAGGAGCTGGAGCCCCTCCCCGGTGCCAGCACCCACGCGTGCCCGCCGCATGTGCGTATGTGTGTGCCCGCCGTGGTCAGGCTGACGCAGCCCGAGTGCAAACAGGAGGAAGTGGTCTTCTCATGGGTTGCCTGGAGTGGTCGGGTCATCAAAGCAGAGGACACTGGAAGGCTCCTCTGTTGAAGTCCTTCCCTCCA
This sequence comes from Leontopithecus rosalia, assembly GCA_028533165.1. Taxonomy (NCBI): domain Eukaryota; kingdom Metazoa; phylum Chordata; class Mammalia; order Primates; family Cebidae; genus Leontopithecus; species Leontopithecus rosalia. Next base: position 1,962,635 of record CM052659.1, read on the forward strand.
GTGATCTGCAGTCAGAATGTGTTTCACAGCCCGAGGGAGGGAAAGCAGACCCTTTGGTACACCAAATCCGTTTCCTGGAGGTCGCTTGGCCCCTAGCTTCTCCTGGCCTAGAGATCATTGAGTGAAGCCAGAAGATGAGATATAATGTCACTCTTATTTTTTAAAAATGAAAATGCAGCATGTAGGCTTTGTGGGATTTGGGTTGGAGAAGTATAAAAATTGGAACTGGGAATAGGGGCCCTGCTCCCTGGTCTTTGTCCTGACAGCTGGCTCAGGGTCTCTCTGGGACACTGCCCGGCGGATGAGAACCTGCTCAGGCTGCCCGGGGCTCCTGCTGGGCCTGAGATTCCCGCCCCAGGGCTGCTGGCTTCCTGGTCTTCTTCCTCCCCAGGGGCTCCGTCCGTCCCGCCGTCCGTCCGTGTGAAGCTGGAGCACGCAGGGGAGGCAAACTTGTGTCTCCATCAGAGGCTGCAGGCGGCCCATGCCTGCCCTTTATTTTTTAGTTTTATTTTTACGACTGGGTTTCAAAATCTCTTCTTTCTTCCTCTTCCCTCACTTTTATTACAGTCACCAAAAGCAGTTACCCCTGTGGTGGCTGCAGGAGGCCGCACTGGATCCCAGGAAGGAGCTGCCGCCCGGGGCTCTGGGCTCAGGGGCCCTGGCCACCCCCCCCCCGACCTGCCCCTGCTCTGTTGTCTCCCTCCCGCTGGCTTCCCTGGGAGCACGGCAGGCACGGTCACAGCAAGGTCCTCTCGAGGCCCCGCAGCGCACAGGGCCCGGCTGCCCTGCAGGCTCTCCCTTCCTTGTGGAGCTCACGGGCTTGTTTCACAGTGAGGTCATCAATTTCACCGGCCGCCTGTCAGCTTATTTACAACGCAGACCCCAGCTGCTCAGAGAACTCTGCTCCCTCGCAGCCCTAGGCTCACAGCTCCTCTAAATTTCAAATGGACTCCTCTGTCTGGGCCATTTATTTAGATTAGAAGCAGGAGAGGACCACATTCAGGGCTCTCTGCAACCAAATTGAACGCACAGCCCCTCCGTGGCCCTCCCCGGCCCCAGGGTTTCACATAAGGGACCTGCTCTCCAGTTTCATGAACAAGCTTCTTTTCCGATCCCATTTCTTACCCCAGATCCCCATTGCTAGGGTTTACACAGGAGCCATTAGGGGGAGTTTCTGCAGGGGCCCCTGCATTTCCAAAGGAACCAGGAACTGTGTGAGCACACAAGCAGACAGACAGGCAGACTGGCAGGCGGACAGGCAGGAAGGCAGACCGATGGACGGACAGGCAGCTGGACAGACAGATGGACAGGCAGGCAGGCAGGCAGACAGGCAGACTGGCGGGCGGACAGGCAGGAAGGCAGACCGATGGACGGACAGGCAGCTGGACAGACAGATGGACAGGCAGGCAGGCAGACAGACAGACAGACTGGCTGCTCCCATGTGCCAGAGGGGCACATGGCCCCACTGGGTGGGAAGCCTCTGGCTGGGCAGAGGCTGAAAGCTCAGACCAGCAGGTGCCTTGCATCTGGGCTGGAGACGCAGGGTCCAGGGTGTCCTTTCTCAGCAGTCAGCCTCAAAAGCAGGACAGTCCTGGGCCAGGCACCACCGTTCCAGTCTAAGGCTGTATCAGGATGGGGACATGAGATGATGCTTTTGGGGTGTGAAATCCCTCCTTTCCGGGAGATTGTGTATGACTGCTTGGGTAGGGGCACCCAGGCAGCTCCACCCCAGCAGAAAGGGCTCCTTCCTCAGCATTACTCCTCTGTGACTTCACAGGGCGAGTGAAACAAAACCGCAGCGTCACCCAGGGCAAGTTTTGTGGATGATCAGTCCCAGCCAGGGCACTGCCCGTCACTGGGCTGCAGGAGGAGGCTGGGACCCGGGTGCCCGGAGGCAGCTCAGCTGACCCGGGGAGGAGCGGGGACTCCTGGAGAAGCCCACGGGCCAGGCCCTGGGGTTCAGGAGCAGAGAAGGCTGAGGGTCACATAGCAGGAGCTCAGGGACTCCCATTGCAAATGGTTTTTTGCCTGCCTACCTGGAGGGTGAGAGAGTGAGCCTGGCCTCCAGCAAAGGCAGGAAGGTTCAGAACTGAGTGAATGAAACCTTGCAGCAGCACCCTGGAGCTTCCCGGGACAAAGTGGGTGGGATATGGAAATGCTGCGGCCAGGACTGGGAGAGGAGGGCCGTTCTACCGGGACTGCCTCCTGTTCTCTAGGGGACCCCATCAGACTTCCTAGGTTTCACCAGGCAGCTTGGGGAACCGGGTGGTGGGAGAGTCACAGGCTCTGAGATTCCAAGGCTACCCTTGGAACGGACAAGTGCGTCTGTGCCTCTGGGATCAGATGAGCACTCCTCGGGAGTTCCGATGATCTAGAGCACACACAGGCTGTACGTGCCGACACGGCACACGTGCACACAACTGAAAAGCCTGCAGTTGGGGTTCCCTCCACCGTTGCCCAGCTGGGTGCCTCTCAGTAAGGCAGCCCCGGCCCCCAAGGGAGAACCTGCATCTTCAGGCAGCGCACGCGCTTCTGCGGAGCCCGTGGGGTTCCTCCGCAGCCCGTCCCGGCTCCCTCTCTTTGCTTCAGGCGTGATTTTCCTGCTGTTCAGTGCACGTGTTGCTCAGCCCCAGCTCTCAGCCCTGCTCTCTGAAATGAGGGTGAACCACCCTCCCACTCCCTGCCTGCAGGTCACACGTGTGGGGGCTGTGATGGTCACTCCCAGCGCAAGGGTGCCCCACTGAGGGGCCACCACATGCAGCCCTCCTGTGTCACTCATCATGATGGCTTCCCGCAGCCTGGGGCCTTGTCTGATAAGCTCAGGGTGTTAAGAGTCACACTGTGCCTGAGGCCGAGGTGGCACCAGGAGGAAGGGGAGTCTCCTCCCAGCTCTCCCACATGCACAGTGCTGGCTGGCAGCAGCCCTGCCCACCCCAGGGGGAATAAAGATGAACCTGGCCCAAGGGCTGGCAGTGCCCGAAGGGGTCAGTGTGTCCTTAATAGGGCAGGCAGCCCCCAGCCCTCCGTTGATGGATTGACAAACTGAGGCCCCGGTGGAGCAGAGGCCTGCCCAGAGGCCCCAGCCACCTCGAGGGGCCGAGGAGGACGGTCGCAGGGAGCGGGTCTCAGCCCCTCCACCTGGGAAACGGGCCCTGCCCAGGTGTCTTTCCGTGGAGCAAGGCCGCCCTCTGGAGGCCGCCAGGAGCATGTCACCCTGTGCCCAAGGGCCTGGGGGCGAGGGAGACCCAGACAGCAGAGGGCAGGGAATGCTGGAAGGTCAGGGGCACACTCCGGCAGGACCTGCCACTCACGTAACAGTAGCAGAGTGAACCCCTGCTTCTGGAAGCCGGGGCTGTTTCTATTGACAGCTTCCCCAGGACACCTTTGGCTCTCCAGCTCCAGAACCAGCAGCCTCCCGGCTACGGCGGGGCAAGGCGGCGGACCGGGCACAGGGCAGCGGCACGAGCTCCCTTCCCACCACGCTCTGTGGCCCGACCTGCTGGCAGAGCCCAGGGCCTGTGCTGACGGACGCGTGTGCCTTGCAGGTGTAAGTACTGCGACCGCTCCTTCAGCATCTCCTCCAACCTCCAGCGGCACGTCCGAAACATCCACAACAAGGAGAAGCCCTTCAAGTGCCACCTGTGCAACCGCTGCTTCGGGCAGCAGACCAACCTGGACCGGCACCTCAAGAAGCACGAGCACGAGAACGCCCCAGGTGGGCCCGCGGCGGGGAGGGGCCCAGAGCACCACGTGGGCCCGCGGCGGGGAGGGGCCCAGAGCACCACGTGGGCCCGCGGCGGGGAGGGGCCCAGAGCACCACGTGGGCCCGTGGCGGGGAGGGGCCCAGAGCACCACGTGGGCCCGTGGCGGGGAAGGGGGCCCCAGAGCACCCACATGGCAGGCCCCACAGAGGGGGAGGGGAAGAGCAGGGTTGGGGTGCTGGGCAGGGGAGAGGGCCACAGCCTACACCTCAGGAAGCCAGTAGGCCCCCCCTCAAACCGTGGTCATTAAAGAGAACCTGGCGCTCTCCGGGTCCCTGAGAAACCCGCCTCCCTAGGAGCACCGAAGTGCCACTGCTCACAACTGGTTTGCTCCAGGGATGGGGGTTTCAGTGAGATGCCACCCCTGACGCTCCCGCCCTTCGCAGTGAGCCAGCACCCCGGGGTCCTCACGAACCACCTCGGGACCAGCGCCTCCTCTCCCACCTCCGAGTCAGACAACCACGCTCTTTTAGACGAGAAAGAAGACTCTTATTTCTCGGAAATCAGAAACTTCATTGCCAATAGTGAGATGAACCAGGCGTCAACGCGAACGGAGAAGCGGTAAGAAAACTAGCTCAGGCTGGGGAAGGTCTGGGCCCGGCCAGCAGCCCTGCGTGGCCCCCCTCAGAGGGCGCGCACCTCGCCCAGCGCCACCCCTGGCTCATCCGGACAGGAACGGTGGCGGCCTCAGAGCAGAGGGTGAGCCTGGGCCCTGGGAAGCTGGGGAGCTGGGGAGCTGTGCCTTTCGCCTCAGGCCCTCCTCCGGAGAGGGAGGAGCTAGCACCCCTAGGTACTGACCTCACTGTTAAATGTGTGTGCAAAACGCCAGCCAGGTGACCAAGCTGCCCGCAAGTTCAGCTGTGCCTCTGAAACTCAAGGACATTTTGATTTAATCTGAGGCACTAAAGGTTTCCAAACCAAAATGCTGCACCTTTAAATATACTCATGTACACACATACACGTGTGTACACATGCATACCTAACAGGCACACACGTATGCATCCATGTACATGTACACATATACAGATGCACACAGGTACATGCATGTATACATGTGTATACATGTGCAAGTGCACAAATACAGGCATGCACATGCACAGTGTACATAATATGTGAATGCAAATGTGACTGTCCATAGATCTACACGCATGCATGTGCACGCATGCAAGTACATACATGTACTGTGTGCATATATACATTGTGCGTGTACAGTTGTGTGCACACGTGGCTGCCCGTGTACACAGGTGCACGCGTGTGCATGTAGACGGCAGCAGAACAATGGCAGAATTCAGATTCAGGAATGTTGGAGTCTGTTCTCTGCAACCTGGGACACCGGGACTCCATGGGCCTCACTTACTCTGGAGGAGCCTTCAGACACCCCAGCAGAGCTGCTTCCTGCGTCAAAGCTAACGCCAGGCTGGCTGGCAGAGAACTGAAGCTGTTCCAAACTCCAAGAGGCTTGATCCCGATTCTAGAGGGGAAAACGAGGTCCGCAGAAATGGGTGCCTTACTCAGGCCCAGAACCTGCGGCCGGAGTCCCACTCTTACCGCATTGGCCACGGTGGTCTCAGGCTCTGTGCCCACAGGGCCCCACTCACGCCCCACCACCTTCGGCAGGTGAAGGAGGGCCCCCTGGGAGCCCATCCCCTCCTCCAGGGCAGGCTGCGTCTTCGTATCATTGCTTCTAGGACAGTGAGGGTACCTGGGAAAGTCACATCCAAGCAGCAAACACAGGAGGCTCTGGCAGAGCCACGCCCAAGTCCGTGCCCTCCTAGGAAGGCCAGCTCGCCCGCAGGGCCCTCAGTGTCTTCATCCACCAGAGCCCTGGCGGGCTCAGAGGAGGGGGCAGGCCAAGAAGCTGGCTCTGGGCCATGGTCCCCAAAGCCTCACTCCAACCTGGTGCAACCCCAGCTGCTTGGCAGCCCCCAGGCTGTCCTGGCATCCCCTGCAGGGCTCCAGGAACAGTGACCTGAAGGGACGTGAGCTGAGGCCACGCTGAGACAGCTGCGTGGGACCCATTTGTGTTCCTGCAGCTACATGTCACACCAGTGAGCGCCCTGGGCCAGGCCTTACCTACACCCCATAACCCTGTCCCTAGGCGAGGGACAAGTGAGGATCCTTCGATGGCATCCTTGCCAGGGTGGGCCGGGGACCGAAACCACCTGGAGGACAGCCAGGCCCCCGTGCCCCAAGCTAGGCTGGCAGCCCGGCCGCACTGCAGGAGACCCACCAGGACAGGGCCGTCTCCAGGAGCAAGAGGCGTGGCCAGGCCCCCCTTCGCCTTTGCCAAGGCCCCCAGTGCCCGCTCCTCACAGCCCGGCAGGCGGGAACAAGGGAGGCTCTCCACACCTCAGAACATACGGGCAGAGCCGGCCTCATCCAGGTCCTCAGAAGGCCTGTGCTGCTGAGGCGAGGTCCCCAGGTCCAGCTGGCCTCGTCCTGAGAGCCCCCACGTCACTGTTGAAAATGAGAACAGGGCAAGATGGACGGGGCCAGCCAGTCCCTGGGGTGGCGAGCGTGTTCCCCAGGCCTCCTGCAGGACCAGCAGCCCCCGGCCTCCGTTCCCTGGGCCTCCTGCAGAACTGGGCCCCGTCTGAGAATACAGGCCTACTGGCCCCCCGGCCCTGCAGCCCAATGAACCCCTGAGTTAAATTCTGCCCCCGCAACATTCCCATGTGGAAGTCTCACCCCCAGTGCCTCAGAACAGGACTCTCGTCAGAGATAAGCTGGTTAAGGAGGGTTTAAACGGAGGCCCACTGGGGAGAGTGGGCCAAATCCAGCAGCACCGATGGCCTTAAAGAAACAGGGAACCGGAGAAAAACACGCAGAGGAGAAGGCCGCGGGAAGACAGGGCGGAGGCCAGGGCGATGCGTCTCCCAGCCAAGGGTCGCCTAAGAGGCCACGGAGGGCCAGCGGCCTCAGGAGCTTGAGAGAGGCCAGGGACAGATTCTCCCGCAGAGCCTCAGAAGGAGCCCGCCCTGCTCTTGCCTGGATCTGGGACTTGTGGCCTCAGAGCTGTGAAGACTCCATGGCTGTGGCCGTGAAGTCTGTGGGGCGCGGTTTGGGCAGCTCTGGGAAATGGCCTGTCCTCCCTGTGAGCTGAATCCGTCGCTGGGCCATTCTGAGTCCATGCCAGACACTCCCCTCCAAGACACTAGAAAGCCCCTGGCCAGCTGGCAGGTAGTCCATGCAGACCGTGTGGGCCATGAGGTGAGCTCTCAGGACACACGCAAGCAGCCCGGACTCTCCCTCCTCTGCCGTCTCATCCTGTCCTCAGCGTGGACAGTGAGGGGCAGGTCCTCGGGTCATCGAGGGGGCACAGGCCCCAAAGTTGGAACCTCACCCAAGGGCACCTCACTAGCAGCCAGGGTGAGAAGCAGGGCCCAAGTCCCAGAGGCCCCAGGGCCGAGGAGATGGGTGTGTGTGTACAGGACACTCCCAGCCCCAACACAAGCAATCAGGACCAAGGAAACGTCCTCAAGGCCTGAAACCTGCTGAGGTTCCGTCTGTCCTGGAAGGCAGGAAGACAAGATGGAGACTGTGTCCATGGCGAGCCAGGAAGTGAGGGCCTCCCAAGCCCAGCTCTGTGCACGCAGGCGAGTCCCAGACACGGAGGTTGATCGCTCGGAGACACTGTCACTTTCTTGCTTTGATGCCAAGAGCAGGACCCCTGCATCTCCCGCAGACCATGGGCACCTCCCAGGGTGTGGGGCAGTGCCCCCTCAAGGAGTGAGAACAAGGAGTGGCCGTGGTGCCCTGGGCGTGGGCAGTCAAGGAACTGTGTGTCCTCCCTTTGCTTGGGCCCCTCTGCCAGCGTGTCCAGCAGGTGCTCCCTCGGCTCTCCTGGGGCCCAGCCCACCCAGGACACAGCTCTTGGTCCTCAACTTGAAGAAGAGCCAAACTCCAGTGGCTCTTTCTAAAAGAAAGGACAACGCTCAGCCACACCCACGCACGCTTTAGGTTTTTTTAATGTACTGAGGAACCAGAGTCAGGGTCGTGCTGGGCTGCAGTGACCCTGTGGGAAGTGAGAAAGGCTCTGGGCAGCAGGAGAGCCCCCTGCAGTCCTGGCTGACAGCAGGCTTCGGGCCCTCCCTCTCCAGATCCCACATATCCCTCCGGAGCCCCCAGCTCTCGGGTGGGTGCCCACCTCCTCAAGTTGTCCGCCTCAAATCCTCCCCCCGAAGCCTGCCCTGAGGGTGCCCCTCATGCAGTGTATACATGGCAATACATGTGCAGATGCATAAATACAGGCATACATGTGCACACATGCACACACATGTATATAGCATGCACACATACATGTCTGCACCGATCTAAACATGCATATGCACATGAGTACACACTGTGCATATGTACATGGGTGCATATGTGGTCCTGTGCACACATGCACACACGTGTATATAACGTGCACACATACATGTCTGCACAGATCTAAACACATGCACATGCACACACGAGTACACATATAGTGTGTGCATATGTACATGGGTGCATATGCTGTCATGTGCATACATGGAGATGCAACACACATGTTGCTTGGCCAGTGCAGGGCCAGCTTCCCCACCGGGCTGTTCACTGCTTCCTCCCGTATCCCACCCTGGTCCTGCTGTCCTCCCCGGCCTAGCAGCCCCCACTGCTGGGCCTTGCCCCCCTCCCACCACCCGGAGCGCTGATCCTCCTCTCCTGGGACCACCCCAAGGCCTCCGTGGGTGTCACTCTGCAGAGTCAGTAGCTGGGCCCAGGGACCCATGAGAGCTCCCTCAGGAAGGGGGCTCAGGGTCGTGGGGGAGGCAGTGGGGAGCCGAATCACCAGCCTTTGGGGGGTCCACGGCAAGGAGAGAGACCCCTGAATTGGCCCATATCCTGTGTCATTTCAGGCCGGAGATCCAGGATGTGGACGGCAGTGCCCAGTGTCCCGGCTTAGCCAGCGAGAAGCAGGAGGATGTGGAGGAGGAGGAGGATGACGAGCTGGAGGAGGAGGATGAGGACAGCCTGGCCGGGAAGTCGCAGGACGACACCGTGTCCCCCGCACCTGAGCCCCAGGCCACCTACGAGGATGAGGAGGACGAGGAGCCACCCGCCTCCCTGGCGGTGGGCTTCGACCACACCCGAAGGTGGGGGCAGCCGTGTGCTCCAGGATGGGTTGGGAGGGAACATGGACATCCATCATGGGTGGGACCCACCTTCTTCAGTCACTCGTGAGCCCATCCCAGGCTCAGCCACTGCTCCGGCACAGCCACCTGAGGGCCTCCGCACACAGGCCAGGGCAAGGCTGGGCCAGGGCAAGAGGATCAGGGGCCCTCAGCCCCCACTCACCCCAGGGGCCCTGGAGGCTGGAAGCAGAGTGCAGAGGGGAGGCATTTCCCCCGCACTGAGCTGACACGGAGGCCCCAGTCCTGCAACACAGCTGCCTATCAGCCTAGAACAGTGTGCGAAGCACCCGGCGGGCTGTGGGCACAGAGGCCGAGCACCCACCATTCTATGGTGGCCAGAGCCACTTCCCCACATCCTCAGTGCTCGCCACCAACATGGGCAACACTACCAGCATCCCAGATCCCCCTAGAGAGGCCTTCAGAGGTAGCCTTTCCTCTCTAGCCTGGATGCTGTCCCTGAGTTCTGGGAGAGGGGACCCTGGGCCTCTCCGAGCTGCCTGAGGTCTCAGAATCGAGGCCCCCTTCTCAACCCTCCACCTGCAAGACCCGAGCACTCTTCCTGCTGCCCGATGCCTGCGCACGCACTCACCCCCGCCTGCCCCCGCCCTCTGTCCGTGCACTGTCCTGCATCCGTGTGGCTTCCCATCCAGGCGTCCATGTGTCCGTGTGTCTGTCTCCCTGTGCATGTGGCTGGCGGAGATGCAGCAGTGTCGGGGCGGCCGAGGCCAGGCGGCTAACAGCAGGCCCCCTCTCCCCGGTCATTGGCGCAGGTGTACTGAGGACCACGAAGGCGGGCTATTAGCTTTGGAGCCGATGCCAACTTTTGGGAAGGGGCTGGACCTCCGCAGAGCAGCTGAGGAAGCATTTGAAGTTAAAGATGTGCTTAATTCCACCCTAGATTCTGAGGCTTTAAAACATACACTGTGCAGGCAGGCTAAGAACCAGGTAGGTACCCGCCAGGGCCCCGCCCCCACCCCACCTGGCCTCCTCCACCAGAGGACACCCAGCATTCACCTCCCGCTGAGGCCCTCCCAGGCCTGGGAAGCTCAGGTCACTGCCAACCCCCTCACCCTGCATCTGCCACAGAGGCCCCAGTGACCACCGCCCCCCAAAGCTGGGGCGCAGCAGGGAGGGGCTGAGCGCCCATGACCCTTGTGGGACCCTGGTGGGACCCTCACGACGGAGCTCCCTCGTGGACATGGCAGCTCACCACCCTGTGGTCCTCAGTGAGAAAGGTCCGTGAGCAGGTTTCCGGCTGCCCAGCCACCTCCATCTCCCGCCCTCTCTGATCTGGGCCCCAGTGGCCTGCAGCCCGGGCTTTCCCAGGGTGGTCTCTGCTTTCCAGCTGGAGCTGTGAGGTCAGCGAGGGCACCAGGCTCCACCCCAGGTGCTTCTCGGCTCCTCTCCTTAGGGCAGGTGTCCCCGGGGCCCTGCCTCCCATTTCTCCCCAGCCTGTAGGGACTCGGGGTCTCGGTCAGGTCTCCGCAGCCCTCCCAGAGGGAACAGGCCCGCCCCAGGTCTCAGCCAAAGCCACCTGCATGTCTGTGTCTGTCTTTTCACTAATTCTGTCTGGAGTGTCAACTCTGGTAGGACGGTGTTGGGCTTTCCCGGTTCCTGCCCTCAGCCCGCACACAATGCTGCCCAGGTCCCGTCCCCACCTGCCCTGTGACTGGGGCAGAAGGATGTCCTCTGCACTGCCCGACGCCTGGGGACACATCTGTACTTCCTAACAATGGCCCCGGCCCAGAAACGCTGCCCATCCCTGACCCAGAGGCAGCTCTTCGTGTTCCCACAGTCACCAAAACTGGCATCTCCGGGCAGGGTGGCTCTGGTTCACCCCAATTCCCAGGGCCCCTCAGACCGGACATGTCTGTAGTTTCTGCTGATCTCCAGGTGAAAACTTCAGGGGGAGGGGTGGGAAGGAGAGGAGGCTTCGAGGGGTAGCATCCCGAAGCAGTCCAGGAAGCACGTGTGCACAGGAGGCCCCTCACCAGCACCCCAGGGTCCTGGCATCCCTCGGGGCAGGGGCAGCCCTCCTCCCTCCCGCTGTCACCCCTGCTCACGTCTTCCTCTTCCAGGCTGGAGGAAGAATCTGGGCCTCTTAGTCTCTTTTGCTTCCTCTGGCCCCTGTGGACCAGGGTGAGGTCAAGTCAGGCCAGGGCTTTGGGAAGCTGGGAACAGACGAAGCAAGGCCCCACCTGTCCCAGACGGCCAGCCCTGCCCCCTCGATTACCTGCCTGTCCCGGAGGGCCAGCCCTGCTCCCTCGATTACCTGCCTGTCTCGGACGGCCAGCCTTGCCCCTCGATTACGATGCAAGGCCCCACCTGTCCCAGACGGCCAGCCCTGCCCCCTCGATTACCTACCTGTCCCAGAGGCCAGCCCTGCCCGTCCCAGACGGCCAGCCCTGCCCCCTCGATTACCTGCCTGTCCCAGACGGCCAGCCCTGCCCCCATGCTCACCTGCCTGTCCTGTGTGCGTGTGTCATCCCTCCCCGCCAGGCGTATGCAATGATGCTGTCTCTTTCCGAAGACACTCCTCTCCACACCCCCTCCCAGGGCTCCCTGGACGCTTGGTTGAACATCACGGGAGCCACATCGGAGTCTGGAGGATTTCACCCCATCAACCACCTCTGACGAGCTGGGCGGCCGAGGGCCAGCAGCCAGAGCGAGGGCACCAGCCGCGGAGGACGGAGGTGGGCGGGGCCCCGGAGAACCCTGTCCCTGCGTGTGACCGCTCCTCAGCGTCCTCCCCACTCGCCATGCTTCATTCTGACTTTTCCAATGGAAACTCAGACCCTGAAAGTCCCTAAAGCAGTGGTCTCACCATCTCCCAGAATTGGTCTTGAGAACACTTGAGTGGCAGGGGGCCATCCAGGGACAGCCCATGGAGCTGCCTCGAAGAGCCAGCCAGTGGTCAGGTGGACGCACCACTGAGACAGAAGCTGGCGGCCACGGCCGGGTGCCTGCGTGGGGCCTCGGAAGGGAATGGATAGACGGGTGTGCTCAAAAGAGAGATCACTCGCGTGATTTTTATAATGAAATGACAAGAATAACCCTTTTGGTAATCGTATTGACTACAGAGTCTATTTAAGCATGTGGTTTAAAAATAGACAGTATTTTTTAAAAATCAAAAAATGACTTGCAAATTGTTTTTTAAGAGTAATTTTGCATTGCTTTGAAATTTGAGCTCATTTGCAAACCCGAGTCTGCCTGGGAACATGCACTGTGCCTGGGTGTGTTCTTTATACTGTAGATAATGGAGAAATTTTCTATCTCTGTCCTTATTTGTATAAGCCAAGGTGACACTGGGTGCCCCAAGGCAGAACAAGGGGCGTGGGGCTATGCCCGTGAACCATGCAGACGGCCGAGGAAGTCTCAGGGTGCCCTGGGCTGCAGGCCTGCCCGAGGCTGGGATGGAAAGGGTGCCTGCCACCATGTGACATGGAATCGGTGCCAGGGCCACCATGTGAGCTTCAGAGGAATCCACTGGCCCCCACCCAAGACTCCTCAATTTTTGGGGGAAGTCGAGGGCCCCTGGCTTGGGTCTACCATCCAGAGGTGTGGCCAGGCACCCATCTTCCTTCACTCCTCTGTCCCTGCCTCACTCGGCCACTGCGCACTGGACCCCACCGCCGTCTTCTGAAGGCAGGGCGTTGGCCACGTTCCAGGCCTCCCACCTCCCACCCAACCCCAGCGCTCCAGTGTCCTCCCCGTGGCTGCCCTGAGCAGCAGTCACAGCAGATCACTCCGGGCTGCCAAGCTGCACCTGCACCTGAGGCTCTGGATGGACGACGAAGTCGCCACTTCGCTCTTCGTGCGGGTTCTTGGCGAGAAGAGCACGGGTTCTTGCTCGAGAGCAGAAGGGCGTCGGGGGAACCTGCCTCAAGGAGCAGAGACAGCGCAGCCCTGGGGCCCGGCCACCTCCCTCTCGGACGAAACTTCTCCACTCAGATGGGCTTTAAATTATTCCCATAGGGGCCAATTTCAAATGATAATTTTTTTCCCTGATGGAATTTACCTTAATCTGTATATAACTTGTAATTTTTTTCTAATTCATTTCTTTTCTTATTTTATTTCCTCCTTAACAGTATTTTTGGCATTAGACATTCTTATTGTGAAGAAATAATGTTAATATAAGTATCTGGTGAAGGACCAAAAGCGTGTACTAAGGTTGTGTGTTGTGTGGGAGTGGGGCGATTTGTGATGTGCCAAATACCCCCGTCCCCCCCACGAATCCTGCTGTCACTGCTGCCGTTTACCAGACAATCATATGTTTTTGTTAAATTTGCGTTTCAGCTGCATTTGCATTTAAGACAAGTGTTCTATTTATTTCTTTTATTGTTTGGAAGAAAAAATAATGGTAGCGTCCCAACAAGAAGAGAAAACACAATTGCCCGTTGCCCTTAAAGCAGAGCGTAAATACGGACGGGAGTGGTGTCACCTTGGTGTGGCTTTGTGTCACGTGTGGACATCTCAGGCTGTCCCCAGGGGTGACAGGAAGTGTCCTGGCTGCTCCAGGCCAAAAGACAATCGTCTCTGTGGGTGTCGGGTGGTCCAGGCTGGCACTGAAGTCGTCATGGGGAGGCTCCTGAGGGCAGCTCGACCCAACGGATCACAGTGAAAGGGATTCCTCCCACGCCGGATCTGCACTACATGGCAAGACAAGACCCCCACCTGTGCGTGTGCTGGGGCCACGTGCGGGCTGGGGCGACCCCCCAGGGCAGCGGGGCAGCTGCCTGCAGAAGAGCCAGCCGGTGTGTCGGGAAGGATTCAGGATCTGCAAACAGCCGCTCAGCCTCCTGACGCGTTTCCGCAGCATCCCGTGGGTCAGACCCACCAGGTACCGCGTGGGAGTCTCCGCTTTCCCTTGATCTAGGTGGGGTTCTTGTAAAAGTTCAACCTCAGACATAAACACCCCATTTCTGTAAACCCAAATTATATGATTTCTTCTGCGAAAGAGTAAGGCGTGTGCTTTTTTTGCGATGTGGCCCCGTCTCTCTGACGTGGGACGTTGGGACGGACGGAGCCCTCAGCGTGTCTTTTAGGCAGGAGCAGAACAGGGAGGGGCAGCCCTTCCGTTGCTCTCCGGATCCCTGTCCGGTCCCGCCGTTTCCAGCTGTCTTCCTAAGCATCCTGTCTTTTCTCTGCATTCTTTCCTTCCACCCTTCCTGAGCCCTGGCTGCACACCTTCAGTCGTGTATACTTGTCCCCCTGAAAATGATAGCAAGCCGTTTTTCCTGAGCATCAGCCCCCCAGGCCCCAGCCCTTGGCGTTTTCAGGAGGCCCTGTTCTTAGAGCGCCTGACAAAGACAGCACTTACTTCCTGGGCTGGTGCACCCCAAAACATGGCCCCGACACTCAGCGTGGCCCCAGGCCCAGTGAGCCCCGCACTCCCGGCTTTGCTCTGCCCAGCAGAATTGGCGCCTGGAGATGGCAAGGGCCAGGGAGCCTGGCCCAGGTGTGAGAATTCGGAGATGCTGACCTCCAGCTGTCACCACACCGTAATGGGACCGTGGGGCTGTGTGGTATGGACAGGGTTGTGATGGGGCAGCCGGCTGTGTCCGTGGCCAGGGTCAGGGCTACAAGCCAGCGGTCCCACTGGGACACGTCTGCCCAAGGCCCTTCCATTCCACCCGAATGCTGTCCCAATGCTTACTCCTTGGATTGCGGCCCCTCCATCCCCCAAGTGGAAGTTCCAAAGGAGGCCACCTTGCCCCTGCCCTCCGCTGCTCCTCAGACCCCAGCCCCCAGCGAGCCGACGTCCCCACCCCATTCCTGCTTTCATTCCCAGGTTGGGCACGTGGGGTTGCTCCTCTGTGGGTCCAGCAGACCTTTCACGAGTGGGACCTGAGATGTCACTGACTCCAACCGAGAGGGGCGAGCCCCTGCACCCTGTCTGGGGCCCTGGGGTGTGGAGCAATGACTGGGGTGGGCATGGTGTGTCCTGTGAGACTGCCCAGCTGCAGAGGCCTTCCTTTACGAGGCCACTGCCCATCCAGACCCCGACGGCCAAGACTTCCACATCCCCTGAGTCTGACCCTGGAAATCGCAAGGGCCCTGGAGTTTTCTACCTTCCCGCTTCCCCGTGAGCATCTGCAAAGCACTTGCCTGAATACATATCACGTGTTCTAGACTCGAAGCCTCGAAGCACTGGATTGTGGTCCCTGCCCCTCTGTCCCCTGTCCCCCTGCCCAAGTGACTGAAACCTACTGAGCTATATTCACTGTGCTGTCCTGGGGGAGGGAGAGGAGAGCTCCCCTGCACTGCAGCCTGGTGGGGGAGGGCAACGCTCCCCTCCCAGCCAGGGACGCCAGGACACAGCTGCTCCTGGCCAGTGGAGGTCAGCCGGGTATCAAAAGCCATGAAACTGTGTCTCTGTAGCAATGAGTGATACTGTGATGAAAATGCTCTTGCGTTCTTCCGAGAAGGGCTCCCTGCTTCTTCCATCCCATTGTCGTGTCTGTTTTGTTCTTTTCTGTCACGGATTCGTATTACCACTTTTGGAAAAAATAATAAAAGAAAAGGCAGCTTGAGTTTCCAAACGTGCAATTCACTTGTGAACAAAAGTCACTCCAACAGTCGCCTTCGGGCCGCGTGCATCGCCTCTGCTCTTTCAGCCCGAGGGCTGAGCCCTGGTGTCAGAACCGGTAACTTAAAGCGTGTGTGTGCGCACTGATGTTGTCCCTTAAGGTAGATGGAGAGGGTCCTGGCAGAGTCGCAGGCCTGTGCGGCCCGCCACCTTTTGCCATTGTTACGTTACAGATTTAGTTTTGTTTCTGTTTTTTTTTTTTTCTTTTAGAACTGTATAGCGTTGAAAAAGAAATCAAATATAAATGTCTGGTTTTCATATAATGTTTAAAAAAGACCATTGAGAAGGAGGCTGGCGCTCACTCCGTGTCCCCCTTGATTGTAAATTGCTTCTGTTCTGTTTAGAAGTAAACCGTGCATGACTCCTGCTTAAGCGGTCATTATCGTGTCTGTTGGTGAAATTTTTATTAAAAGGAAAATTCCGTAGATGCACTTATTGAATATGTGATTAGGACCCACGTCCGAGACTAGAGTCCTGAACTGCGACGCAGAAGAGGCGCAGTTCCCAACGCATATGGAAATCGCTGTGGGAGAAGGAGGGCGGAGACGTGTAGGGAATCATTGAAATAACAATGTTGCAAATTTCATTCTGATGCTTGTGATAAAGACAATGTACTTGTGTAGAGACATTTCCTGAAGATGAAGCCTAGGAGAAGCTGATTGTGAGGTTCATGCTGTAGAATAGGCCTGTATACCAAATGTAATCTTTCCGATGCTACAATGAATTTATACATGAGATTGATATGCAATAAATCCGTGTGCTTTTCTAAGTCTCGGTGCCCGAGAGCTTCATTGAGGGACAGGCCCCAGGCCTGTGGAAGGGAGAGGAGGTCCAGGCTCTCCCTGGCCTTGACCGAGGGGTCCCAGGGCCAGGCCCTGATGCCCAGGAGCTTTGCTCCCTCCACCCTCCAGGACAGGCTCCTGGCTATTCCCATTTTCCAGAAAGGAACAAGCTCAGGAAGTCATCGACGCCCTGGATGGCCCTTCAGTGACCACAGTGACCTGCAGGTGTGTCTCTCCCCAAAGCAGGACGGCCTCCAGATGGCAGCAGTCTCCAGCATGTCCCCCAGCTGTCCCCACCTCCAGGTGCTGGGAACCCAGGGCTCACCCCACAGACCTCCTGGGCATGCAGCCTTCCCTCTTGGAGGTGCTGGGGTAACCCGTCTTCCACAGCAGCAGGCACCAGTTTCGCGGCAGGCCGTTTTTCCATAGACCTGGGTGGCGGAGGGATTTGGGGACGACTCAGGCACGTCACATTTATTTTTTATTTATTTTTATTTTTTATTTTTTTTAAGAAAAAAGGAGAGAAGGAGAGGAAGAAAGAGGGAGAGAGAACAGGAATATTGCTTTATTCTAAGAATGGTTATTAATAAAAGGTGCGTCACATTTAATGTGCGCTTTATTCCTGCAATGATTATATCACAGAATATGACGGAACAATTCTACAGCTCACCAGCGTGTGGAATCCGTGGGAGTCCTGAGCTCGTTTTCCTGCATCTGCACGGTCCCCTCTGAGGGTGATGGGGCAGAGAGAGATCTTCAGGCATTAGATTCTCATAAGGAGCGTGGCTCCCTTGCAAGCGAGGTTCACAGCAGGGTGCGAGCTCCCGTGAGAATCTCCAGCCGAGACTGATCTGACGGGGTGGAGCTCAGGCGGTGAGGAGGGTGCTGGGGATCGGGTGTCGGCTCCGCACCCTCACCCGCTGCTCACCCCACGCTGTGTGGCCCGGTTCCCCACAAGCCGTGAACTGGTCCTTGCCCACGGCCTGGGGTTTGGGGAACTCATAGGGGTGCCCCCACCCTGCCAGCCTCCCTGGAAGCTGTGTCCACCTGCACTTCACACGGCCTGAAGCTGCCTGACAGGGTGCAGGGTGAGCAGAGGCCAGGGCTGGCGAAGACCCAGACCCCTTGGGGCTTCTCTGGTCTCCCCCCGCCCCCCGGTGCCCTTGGATTCCTTCCTGGGGCCTTCCTGCCTCCGGGAGAGGCTCCATCCTCCATCCTGACTCTGCCCTGACCCAGAAGCCTAGGGTGGGTAAACCTCAAAAGCCCGGCCTCCAGCCAGGACTGCCCCAAACTGTCTCACCCACACAGGTCCCCACTGGCTCTCTGCTGACACAGGTTACCTGATGTCACCCAGGAGGCCCCTAGGCCTGCAGCCTCCAGGCTGGCCAGGCCTCCCACCCCCACCACCGCCAGGGCCTCTAATGTCTCCTGGGCTCCCTCCTGAATGTCTCTGGTGAGCCAGGCCTCTGGAGCTGTGCCCTCCACCCCTCCCCTCCCTTACACCCAGCACCTGGAACACAGGCCAGGCTGGGGTTTTGGGGAGGCAGGCAGTCATTACTCACATGTAGTCAACAGCTTCGCTTCGGAGTCAACACCGTGGGCCCTCGAGCATCTCTCAGGAGCATCTTCTTCCAAGTGGCCCTATCTGAGAGTGGCCCAGGCTGATTATAAAACTGGCATTCACGATGCCTGACACCCGCTCAGTTCAGCCCACCACAGCTACAGCCTTGGCCATGCCTATTCCCATCTCACCAGCCTGAGCCTCCCCGCCCCACTCCCCACCCCTGACCCCTCCATACCCCCAGGGGGCAGCCCCGAACTCCCAGACCCACACTGGCAACAGATCCTCCCCACCTGCTGGACCACATGGGAGGGGGCTGGGCAGCGCCTCTTCCTCATGGCAAGAGCTCTGGGCTGCCTGCCTGACAAAACCCCCTACCTGTCCTTCCCACATGCATGAGGAGAGGTAGCTGCAGGCAGCTTCTTGACAGGCAGGGAAATATTTCACCTTCCTCCACTGCAGCTGAAGGGATCAGGGACCCTGAGCCCCCCCACAGACCAGCACCTTCAGACCCCAGGTCGCACAGAGGACCCTGTGGCCCCCAAAACTAGCACAAGCCCTGGACTTGGGGCTGTAAGGACCCCTGGGTGCTCCCTGATTCATCTCTCTGTCCCCAGAGCCCGGCTTGGGGCCCATGCTTGGGAGAAGGCTGCTGGCCTGAATGAATGAAGGGTTGAGTGACTCAGTGGTCTGCCGTGAGAGCCACTGCTCAGGATGGATTCTGGGATTGCCAGGGCCTCCCAAGTCCACCGAGGGGCCGGAGCAGGCTCTGATGGAGGTAACGGGAAGCGGGAGTCTGGGGTCCCCAACAGCAGCTCCTGGCTGGGCCAAAAGGGCACACACAGAGGCTGACCTCGGAACAAGATCCCAGCCCCCAGCCTGGGGTGTTGAGCCTTTCTATGTTCTAAACACCACCAAGGGAAGTTTCTGAAGTGCCTTGGGGCGGTGGGGGGGGCTGCATTTCAATGTTTCCAGGCTCCTTCCCTTCCCAAGGTGATGGACAAAGCAGCGGTGAGACCTTAAGCCCGTGGGTCAGATGTGAATTGGCCCTGGGGGGCCCGAGGCCCAGAGGCAGCTTGGAAAGCTTCTCTCTGGGAAACAGGTTTCCGCTCTCGGAGGAAAAATCATGTGAATCACAGAACTGATGGGCAGCCCTGCTCCCAACCATCAGTCACAGCAATCGAGTGACATTACCACCCTCCCCGTCACGGCCCTTCCCTGGAGCTGGCCACGCTGGGGCTCCCATCTTTGTTCAGCCTGGCAAACTTCTCCTCATTAGCCCTGGAGCGGGGAGGAAAGATCTGTGGAATAAGGGAGCTCTCTGATAATGGCCCTATTGTTACGGTGACCCCAGAGGGAAGGCGAACAGAGACGCAGAGTCTTGCTGACAAGCGGACTTTGTCTTCCCGCGGCAGCTCCTCGCAGAAAAGACGGAGGGAAAAGGCTCCATTTTGGAAACAGGGAAAAATCAACAGGAGAAAAAAAATGTGTCAATGAGGGATCTGTTTTCTGGGAAAAGACATGCTTTTTCATTCCCTTCAGATGCGTTTCGGGCCAAGTGAGCTTGTCAGTTACTTGCAGAGAAGCTATTTTGAGAAGCATTAACCTTAATTCTCGTGGCAGCAAAAGTCTTCCACAAATCGTGTCCTCATTTGGGGTAAAACGGCCAGCAAGAGGGTGGCTTTTGTGCCGACAGGGGGGCGGAGAAAGGCATGAACCGCAAAGGTAGCTCAAGGGGGCTCTGGGAGAGAGGCCGCCGCCAGCCCGGAGCCTGGCCGCCACCACTGCTGGTGGAAGGCTCCAGGCCCTCCATGGCCGGACAACCTCTCCCACAAGCCTGGTCCTCATTCAGGACAGGGAAGCCGGATGGAACTCACTCCCCCAGTTCCAGGGAATAAGAAAGAAATTCTGAGATGCCAAGCAGTGGGCCAGAGCCTGGGCATAACCCCACCCCAAAGAGGCCCTGAGGCCACCCGAGACCCCGAGGGAGGAAGCCGGCTCTTCCTCTGCCCCACGATGGGGTTTGTGGTCCTGGATTCCTGAGACCATCAGGCCACCTGGAGGCTCCAGGAAGCCGGAGAGGCAGGACAGAGGGGCGTCCAGCTTCAGACGCAGCGAACGGCAGGCAGTCATCCACGTAAGAGCTGTGCACCAGCACGATGGCAGCCTGTCCATCACAGCCCCAAGCTGGAAAGAGCCCGAATGTCCACCGCTGGTGCCTGCATGAACTATGGAAAGGAACAAAGACCTCCCAAATGGGAACCGGCAGAGGCCACTCACCCAGAGCTGGCTGCAGCAAGGGGGTCAGCCTCCCAGGCAGGCAGGGGAGTGGGAAGCTTCAGAGGGAAGCCTCCAGGTAAGCCCTGGCCTCCGGAGGCTGCTGGCCTGAGGAGCTGGAGGCAGACCAGAAGCAGGCAACATGGCATAACCCCGTCTCTACAAAACATTTTAAAATTAGCTGGATGTGGTGCACGTGTGTGGTCCCAGCTACTTGAGAGGCTGAGATAGGAGGACTGCTGGAGTCTGGGAGGTCAAGGCTGCAGTGAGCCGTGATTGTGCCGCTGCACTCTGGCCTGGGTGACACAGTGAGACTCTGCCTCAAAACACAATAGTAATAAGAAATAAAACATAAAATCGTATGCCTTCAGTAGATACCGTGCTATTTCAATTTTCTATTTGTTTTTATGGCAGTTTGGATGATTTGTGTCATTTAAGGAAAGTGGCCATTTCATCTAAGTGACTGAATCTATTCAGTCAAAAGGTTGCTCAGAATATTTTCTCATCATTTAACGTCTGAGGGATCAGGAGCAGTGGCTGGTGGCCGTCTCTCTTTCCTGATGCTGGTAATTTGAGCCTTATCTTTCTTTTGTAATCTAGGGTTATCAATTTTATCAATCTTTTAAAAGACAGCTTTTTATTTTATTGATTTTTCTCCATTGTTTCCCATGGTACTGACTTCCATTGATTTATTATTTAATTTACTTTGGCTTTAATTTGCACTGATCTTTTTTTTCATTTAAAGATGAAAGCTTAGGTCGATTTTCAGCAAGTCCTCTTTTCTAAAAAGCATTCAAAGCCATCAGTTTCCCTCTAAGCACATGGGAGGGGCACTCCACACATTTAGATATTATCTATTTTCATTATAATTCAGTTCAAATATTTTCTAATTTCTCCTGCCATTCCTTCTTTGACTATCAGGTTGTTTAAAAGTACGTTGTTTAATTTTCAAATATTTAAGAATTTTTCAGATAGCATTTTTCGACTGGTTTCTAATTGAGTTGTCAGAAAACATACTCTGTGGTATTTCAGTCATTTTAAATGCATGCAGGCATGTTTTATGGCCTAACATATGGTCTGTCTTGGTGTGTATTTCATGTGTACCTGAAAAGAATGAGAGTTCTGGAGTTGCTGGGCGTAGTGCTCTATAAACGTCATTAGATCAAGCTGGTCGACTGTGTCGGTCAGGTGCTTTATATACCCTTGGTGATCTTTCTCTCTGGTGTCCTATCTGTTGTTGAGAGCAAGGGCTGAAATCTCCAACTATGACTGGGTCTGGTACCCTTTCAGTTTTCTCAGTGGCCATCTGCTCTTGCACGTATTTTGAAACTCTGTTATTACGTGCATACACGCTTAGGACTGTCTCTTGACCAACTGAATCCCTTATCATTACGAACTGTCCCTTTCCCCATGGCAATATTCTGAAGTCTGCGTTTGTCTAGTATGAGCGTAGCCATGCCTGCTTTCTTCTGACCGGTATTTGCGTGCATGTCCTTCACTTTCCTTTTAGTCTTATCCTGTGTCTTTATATTTGAGTCACCCTGGTAAGCACCATGACATTGGGTCTTGCTTTTTATCCAGTCTGACAATCTCTGTCTTTTAATTGCTGTGTTTAATCCATTCACATTTAATATAATTATTGATATGGTTAGATGTAGGCTACCATCTTGCTATTTGTTTTCTATTTGTCAGGTCTGTTTTTTGTCTTTTCTTTGCTCTTTCCCTGCCTTCTTTTGGATTAGTATTTCCTAGGATTGAATTTTTTTTTTTTTTTGAGACAGAGTTTCGCTCTTGTTGCCCAGGCTAGAGTGCAATGGCGTGATCTTGGCTCACAGCAACCTCCACTCCTGGGTTCAGGTAATTCTCCTGCCTCAGCCTCCTGAGTAGCTGGGATTACAGGCACGCGCCACCATGCCCAGCTAATTTTTTGTATTTTTAGTAGAGACGGGGTTTCACCATGTTGACCAGGATGGTCTCGATCTCTTGACCTCGGAATCCACCCGCCTCGGCCTCCCAAAGTGCTGGATTACAGGTGTGAGCCACCGCGCCCGGCCCTAGGATTGAATTTTCTCCTCTCTCTGGGCTTATTAGCTATAGCTCCTCATCTTAATTTTTAGCGTCTGATCTAAGGTTTTCAGGATTTGCCGTTAATTTATCATTATCTGTCTTTAAGTGATATTATACTCACTGTAAAATATACACTTTACTCTGGTATATTTCTATTCTCTCTTCCCGGCTTTTGTGCTTTTAATAAACACACAACTGTCTAATATATTTCACTTTTACATATAAATCTGATGGTGCACTGTCTTTATTTTTCACGTTAGTCTCTGATCTTTTAAAGAAATGTTTTGAAGCGCAGAAAAAAGTCTCTCACATTTATTCACGTTTGCAATTTCCAGTGGGTTTCTACTCCCCGTGCAGACCTGAACTTACATTTGACATCATATTCTTTTGCTCCGAAAAGGCTCCTTTGACATTTCCCATAGTGTAGGTCTATTGGTGATGAATTTTCTCAGCTTCTGCCTTACAATGTCTGTATTGCATTCTCGTGTTTGGAGGATATTTTCATGGGAAATGGACATCTTGGTTGACAGTTTGTTTTCCTTCAGCACTTTAAAGATGTTGTTCTAACTCTCAGCTTTCAGTGTTTCTGATGACAAGCCAGCACTTATTTCTATCTTTATTCCCTTAAGATTTTTCCCTCTGTCACTGGTTTTCAGCCATTTCATTATGAGGTACCTTGGTGTGGTCCGCTTTGTACGGATGCTGCCTTGACATCTTTGTACTTACTCTACTTCATTTTAAGGCCCTTGCATCTGTGGATCTACCAGTTTTTATCATATTTAGACATTTTTCAGCCATTCTTTCTTCTTCTTCTTTTTTAAGGCAGAGTCTTGGTCTGTCACCCAGCGTGGAGTATAATGGCTCAATCAGGGCTCACTGGACCCTCCGCCTCCCTGGGCTCAAGCGATCCTCCCACCTCAGCCTCCCACGTAGCTGGGACTAGGCACGCACCACAACGCCTGGCTAATTTTTGTATTTTCAGTAGAGATAGGGTTTCACCATGTTGCCCAGGCTGGTCTTAAACTGCTGGCCTCAGTGATCCACCAGCCTCAGTCTCCCAAAGTGCTGGGATTACAGGCATGAGCCGCTGCACCCGGCCACTTTTTAAAATATATTTTCTCCCGTCCCACCCCACCCCTTTGTGAGCCTCCAGTCACACATGTTGTTAAACTGCTTGATACTGTCTCACAGGTCATCACAGCTGTGCATTTCTCTTCCCTAGGTTTCTCCTCTGTGTGCTTCAATTTCAATGACTTGTATTGTCCTGGCTTCAGGTTTACTGATCATTTTCCTCTGTAGTTTAATCTGCTGTTAATCTCATCAGCAGAGTTTTGGTTTCATACATTGTATGTTTTCATCCTTAGAATTTCCATTTGATCCTTTACTATCATTTCCATCTCTCCTTTGACTATGGACATGGTTTCCTGTAAACCCCTGGGGGATACACACACACACACACACACACACACTCACACACACAAACATACAGACACACACATACATACACACACAGACACACACATACACACACACCACACACATACACACACAGACACACACAATACACACACATACACACCACACACACATACACACATACAGACACAAACATACATACACACATATACATACACATACACACACATACATACACACCACACACACACAAACATACAGACACACAGAGATACATACACATACACACACACATAGACACACACATATACATACACATACACACACAGACACACACACATACATACACACCACACAGACATACATACACACACACCACAGACACATACACACACACCACACACACATACACACATACATACACGCACACCACACACATACACACCACACACACATACACACACATACACACAGACACAGACACACATACCACACACAAACATAGACATACACATATACATACACATACACACAGACACACACACAGACACACCACACAGACATACATACACACCACACACACAGACACATACACACACACATACACACACATACACACCACACACATACACACATACATACACGCACACCATACACATACACACCACACACACATACACAGACACACATACACCACACACACACATACACAGACACACACAATACACACACATACACACCACAAACACATACACACAGCACACACAAACATACAGACACACACACATACATACACACCACACACAGACACATACATACACACACACCACACACATACACACACACACCACACACATACAGACACATACACCACAAATACACCACACAGAGACACATACATACACACACCACACACATACACACACACACCACACACATACAGACACATACACCACAAATACACTACACACAGACACATACATACACACACACCACACACACATACATACACACCACACACACACACACACACACACACACACACACACACATTTCTCCTGAGACAGGGCCCAGGATAGAATGCAGTGGTGTGAGCTCAGCTCACTGCAGCCTCAAACTCCTGGGCTCAAGTGATCCTCTCACCTCAGTCTCCTGAGCAGCTGGGACTCCGGGCACATGCCACCTTGCCCAGCTAATTTTTTTTTTTTTTTGTAGAGATGAGGTTTCACCATGTTGCCCAGGCTGGCCTTGAACTCCTGAACTCAAGCAATTCACCACCTCAGCCTTCCAAAGTGCTGGGATTGCAGGTGTGCGCCGCCATGCCCAGCTGATCTTGGGCCTGTTTTTGGCCATTGTTTTAAATGCCTTCTCTGCAAATCCCGCCGTCCATGTCATTCCTGGGTGTGCGTCTACGGACCGGTTTTCTTCCCAGTCGTTTGTCACAGGTCCCTGCTCCCGCCTTCACAGGCCTCGCAGCTTTGCACTGGGTGCTGGAGGTTGTAAATGTCAAATTGTTTGTTTCTGGATTTTATTGGCCTCCTTTTCGAGAATGTTGATCTTTACGCTGATAGGCAGTTAACTCACTTGAGGATCCGCCTGGTCCTTTCAGGGCATGCCTTGAACCCTCGTTAGGTCAGGTCTAGAGGAGCTGTCACCCCAGAATGACTTCAGCCCTTCCCCTGGGACACGGCCTTTTGGTATCTACTGAGTATTCTGGGTGGTCAAGACCTTTTCCCTCTGGGGCCGTTTTCGGTCACTTCACGCTGAGGGGCTGCGGCGTGGTCTGCTTCGGACAGACGCTGCTTTGCCTTCTTTGTATTATTCTACATCACTTTGAGGTTCTTGGATCTGTGGATCTGACTTTTTATCGTATGTGGACATTTTTCAGCCGTTCTCTTTTGAGACGGAGTGTTGGTCTGCCACCCAGGCTGTGGCTCGATCACGGCTCACGGGAGCCTCGAGCTTCCCAGGCTCAAGCAATCGTCTCGCCTCAGACTTCTAAGTAGCTGAGGTCAACGAGGGCTCTTCCTTCCTGGCGGCGGGTGTTCCAGCGTGCCCTGGCCTGGTGTGACCTCTGGTCTGCCCACACAGCCCCCTAGCCACCGCTGGTCCCTGGCTTTGTGGGATCCCACCCCGCTTGTGCACAGCTTTCAGCCTTTGGCAGTACTCCAGTGGACCCCGGCGGGGATTTGGGGGGCTCCCCTGCTTGCTGTCTCCTCTGCAGGACTCTCTGCACAGACCTCGGCCTCCTTGGCTTCCCAACTCTGTCCCCGCAGCCCAGTGAGGCCAGCAGGCTTCTTAGCCAAAGGCTCACCTGGTTCTTTCTCACGGAAAGTTCGGTCTCCGCCACCTGTTGTCCAATGTTAGAAACAGTTGTTTCTCGTATTTTTTCTTCCGTTTTCGAGTTGTTTGTGGTGACAGACCAGTCCGGTACCGGCTACTTCCCCACAGCAACACACCTGACATGTTTCAGATTCTCAGCTTGGGGAAGAACATGAGGTTGCTTTGATGTCCGTTGAGTGACATGCACGTCTTGAGACCTGAAATGGTCCTAGTGATGACTAGGCATCCTGGGCTGTGGCGTCAGGCCGACCTTGGCTCTCACTGCGGCTGGACCACTTACCAGCCAGGTAATAAGGGGCAAAAGATTTCTCCTCTCGGTTAAATGGGACGCGGTGACATCCGAGGGCCTCCTGTGAGAATTCCGTAGGGAGATGCGGGCAAGGGCCAGAGTGAGGCTGGGCACACGGTGGGTGCCTCATGGGAAGGAATGACCCCTCACTATTTTAGAGTACAAGGCGGAGGGGTATTTGCTCCCTAAACCCAATGCCCTGCCCACCAGCCCCTGTTCCCTCACTGCCCCTCACCCACCTGCTGGATGCCCCAGCCATGGGCCCCGCCCACCAACACAGAGGTGCCTCTGTCCTCAACCCCCTCACAGGCACACCATCAGGCCTTTTCCC
Organism: Leontopithecus rosalia; assembly: GCA_028533165.1. Classification (NCBI taxonomy): domain Eukaryota; kingdom Metazoa; phylum Chordata; class Mammalia; order Primates; family Cebidae; genus Leontopithecus; species Leontopithecus rosalia. The sequence continues at coordinate 1,989,204 of CM052659.1, forward strand.
CACTGCAAGGGCGGGACAGGACACCCACAAACTGCAGTGGATGACAGAGCAGCCCAGCATTGAGGGCTCTACCCAATGTGCTCCTGAGGGCCCCAGGGAGGGAAGAGAGCAGGTGGGAGCTCTGCCTACTCGGCCCGGCAAGGAGGACAAACCCACCCCACAGCCTCAGTCCACCCTCAGCCATGGGCACCCGGGAAGGTCAAGGAAAAGGCCTCCCGAGGGGCTGCTGGCTTCAGGCGCCACCTAAGGCCACAGGCTGTCCGTGCTGTGGCCCCGTGGCTGAGCAAAAGCTTGGAAAACTCACAGCAAGGCCAGCAGGAGCTCAGGCCACCTAGAAATGCTCGCTAGCTGTTAGGCTTGGAAGACCCACATCTTCTCCCCTGCCGGTGACATGGGAGGGGAATCCCTCAGGGCAGGCAACGTGCTGAGCCATAGGCTCTGGGTCCCAGCACAGCGGTACAGAGCGTGCCACAGGCCTACCCAGCTGGCATGCCTCCCTGGGTGCTTTCTCTTTGCAGCCCCTTAGGTCTCCAAGCCTGTTCCTCCCAGCCTCTCCCTTGGGCCTCGTGCCAGGGCAGTCTTCTGTGTCATCATGAGGCCCTCATTTACAGCAGTGACAGAGGCAGAGAGAGGTCCAGCCACCAGCTCAGGGGACAAGGCCAGCAAGGGGACTGTCCAAGTGCACACTGAGTGGCCTCTGGGAGCCAGCAGGACATGGAGAGACAGAGCCAGACCCAGGTGGCTGGAGGGGCCAAGCAGGGGCTGGACAGAAGGTGTGGGGTACAGGCAACCCGGAGGCAGCTTCTCAGAGGGTTTTATGGGAAAGCACACAGTGGGTGTAGGGAACCTGGATCCCACTGAGTGGCCTGGTGCAAGGTTTCTGTCCCTGCTGAGTGGCCTGGTGCAAGGCTTCTGTCCCTGCTGAGTGGCCTGGTGCAAGGCTCCCGTCCCCGCAGTGGGTCTCAGTGACCCCACTGCACCCCAGTCCTCACGGGTCAAGGCTCCAGACACCCTAGCTCCCTCCTGCAGGGTAGGTCTTGTCAGTGCAGTACCCATCAAGGACTCGGGGGGGCAGTAGCCACCTGCCTTTCCCAGGAGCTGCCGGAGGTGGAACCTCCCCACAGGTGGCTTCAGGTGGAGGCTGCAGCCCACAGGGGCCGCTCTTAGCTCCTCCGTCAACCCCCAGAGGGACGGATGGCCCATTGGACCCGTTACTGAGGCCAGCCTGTGCCCTGCTCAGGTAGCACCTGACACCCAGGCAGCCCCTGCCATAGGGCAGACATTGGGGGACTCTTGTGGGGTGACCGGTCCAGGAGAGGGCAGGGCAGGCCAAGGAGCGCCAGGCAGGCCGCCCCTCTAGCCATGACACCTAAGAAAATGCCAAGCGACAGCCCCAGAGCCTCCGGCGCCTCCTCACCCTGCAGTGGGATCTCATGGCCACCCAGCCCAGGGACGAAGGTGCTGGGAGGAGGGCGGCCAGTGCCCTCTGGCTGGCCCACCGGTGCCCGGCCCATGCCCCGAGGCCTGGGGTCAGTGAGGGATGCTGGTGGAAACTGACCCAAAGCCCAGTGTGGATGTTCACACCGAAGCCTTTGGCAACAGGCCTTTCCTGAAAAGGGGATGGTGGAGATAGGTCAGAAGTGGGGCTGGGCCCTGGGACCTCAGGTCACATTCCTGACTGGCCAGGCCCCACCCCTCCCACAGCACCAGGAGCCTGACTCCTGAACCCCCAGCCTGGGGGCAGCTGCAGCCTCTGCCCCGGGCCCTCCCTGCAGGAGGAACCCGCGTTCCCAGCAGGGAGAGCAAGGCAAGGCCAGGCTCGGAGTGCAGGCTCAGCCCCCGTGCACGCCGGCGAGCGCCTTCCTTTCCGGGACTCGTGGGGAGGACGACGACTCGACCACACCAGGAAGGTGGCTAGGGTGCTTTGTGCGCTCTTGGCTGTCCTTGGCCGCCTGGCTTCCAAGAACCCAGAGGGCCGGGCCTTTCTGCAGCAAACATCGCGTCCCTGCAGGCAGATCTCCTTCCGGGAAGGCTTCCTGGAGGAGGCGGTGGGGCGGGGCCTGGAAGGAGAGCGACGCAGGAGGGAGCCGAGCCGCTCCACGGCGCCGGGGAGGCGACTCCAGGGCCGGCCTCGGGGTGGGAGTTGGGGGAGGGGCGCGGGCACGGGGGGCGGTGGCTCGGCGGGAGTCGGGAGGCGCGAGCTGGTCCGGCCAGTCACGTGGGCTCCGGCCGGCCCAGGTGGGGCTGTGACCTGTGACGCGGGAGGCGCAGCCACAGGTGCCTGGGCGCGCCCCTCCCCCTCCCGCCCTTCCCCGCCCCCTCCCGCCCTTCCCCTCCCCCTCCCCGCCCCTGCCCGCCCGAGGCCTCGGACCCGGAGCCGCCGCGCCCGCCCAGCGCCCACCTGCGGGGCCGCAGCCGCTGCCCTCCCGCCAGACCGCGCAGGAAGTTGGGAAGGCGACCCGGGCGGGACCGCACGGCCGCAGGAGCGAGGCGGCTGCAGGACCGGACCGGACCCGGCGCTGGAGGCTGCACCGCCGCGCCCCGCGGCGCAGGTGAGCCTGGAGGACGGGGAGCCGGGGCACGGGGGACGGGGGCGGGGGCGGGGGGACGGGGGACCGGGGGGCACGGGGGACGGGGGACGGGGGCGGGGG
>CM052659.1:1991954-2012221 GCA_028533165.1 Leontopithecus rosalia
CGTGGGGATGGGGCACAAGGGACGGGGGACGTGGGGACGGGGGCGGGGGGCGGGGGGCGGGGACGGGGGACAAGGGACGGGGCACAAGGGACGGGGGACCGGGGACGGCGGCGCCGGGGACGGGGCTAAGTCTGGGGGAGCTGCCGGGAACCCGGGGCGCCTCCTCCCTCCGCTTGTCCCGCAAGCTCCGCCCCGGGATCCGCCGCAACTTCGCGACCCTCCGACCTCGGCCCCCACCCGCGCCCTGCCCGCCTCGCCGCCCCCTCTCAACCCCAGCGGCCGCTTCCTCTTCCAAAGGCAAACCTGCTGCAGCCGGAACCTGGGCTCACCCGTGAGCACCGAGGACTCTGGAAGCTCCGGGGAGTTTGACAGAGGGTGGCGTGGGGGGCGGAGCGGAGCGACCCGCTCGGGAGCTCCTGAGAATCTGCCGCCCAAACCTGCTTTGGCCCCCGGAGTTCAGAAAAGCCCCAAGAACCAAGATACGCCCCCCCATCCAGGGCGAACCAAAACCACCCGCCCTTCCCCACCCCGCGGACTTGGTGGGCGGTGACAGGGAGGGACCTGCTTTGTCTCCCCTGAAAAGGGAGGCCGGGAGGGGCGCCGGGTGTGTCCCACCTACCAGGGAGCCGCGGGCTTGTCTTAGCTGCTCAGCCTGTTTCTCTATCTGCGAAATGGGAACAAGGCTCCTTTCTGAGATTTGAGTGAGTGTGGGGGCCTCAGCCCAGCGCTCAGCATGAGGTGGGGGGACCGAGGGAGGGGCAGCCAGGACAGAGCTTGGTGGCCTCTGCATCTGACCTGAGTCAAGGCCTGAGTCTTCCCTGTATCTTGGAGGGGAACGGTCTGTGCACTACCTAACATGGGGGCTTAGGGGTGCATTCGGGCCTGGCTGGGACCAGCAGGAGGGTCCAGGTGCCGTGCGTGGCTGCGGGCCCTGACCCCTCCATGCTGTAGTGCCCAGCTGTGCGGGTTCCAGGCTCACATGCTGGCTCTTTGAGAACTAAGGCAAGTGACTTCAGCTCTCCGGCCTCAGTTTCCTGATCCATAAAATGGGAATAATAGATGTGTGGAGGAGAAGCAAGGCACTGTCCAGAGCAGGAGCCAGGGCCGAAGCTGGGCACGCCCCACCCACCCCAGTCCTGCTGGAAGGGAGGCGTCTTGGGGGCTTCCTGGAAGAAGTCAGGTCCAAGTCAGCTGGAGGGTGAGATGGGTCTCCCCCAGCTGGACACTGGGGAGAAACCCTTGCTGGGCGGCCTCCCTGGGGGCGCTGGCTCTCCAGGGGCTGTCCCTGACCCACAGGACTGCCATATGTCAGAAACACTTTCCACCTACACATGAGGAAACTGAGGCACAGCGGTGAAGCAGTGAGGAGAGGCATCCCAGGGTCCCCACAGCCCACGTGTGGAGCATGGGTCTCCTCCCCCCATCCTGAGGATGGCCATCTGTATTCACGTTGTGAGCCAGGGGCAGGAGCTCCCCGAGAGTTTGGTGTGAGTTTTAGTTCTGGTTTCCAGATGGATCTGGGCTGCTCCTGTCCTTAGTGCAGGGGACCGTCGTGTGGATCAGTGTCCTTATTTCTGGTGACTCCCTGGCCGAGGCCAGCACCCCCACTCCCCCGGTCCCCGTTTGGGGTCAGTCACCTCAGTCAAGACGGCCTGGCCAGCAGCCCCACCCAGGCAGGCTACATTCTCTCTGCACCTGGTTTCCTTATCTGCCAGGGAAAATACCTACTTTCCAGAAGTTTGGGGAGGAGCAGAAGACACAGTGGGTGATTCAGAGGGCACGGTCTGTGTGTCTGTCCCATAGCAGGTGAATGGGTGGCAGGAGACCTGTCACCCTCGTGGGCACCTGTCAGAGGCAGGCTCTGATTCCCACCCTTTGGGGGAACCCTGTGAGTGGCAGCAGAGCCAGGACAGGGCCTGGGTTTATGGCACATTATAGGGCTATGGGCCCTACAGCGTCGTGGGGTGTCCCTTATGCTGTGCTGAGGTGCAGAATCAGAGAATTAAAGAGACAGGACACTGGAGAACTGGAGAAGAGCAGCTGGACTTGGGGCCATGCCGCCTGTGAGCGGAGACAGGCGAGGCCCTGAATGCTCAGAAGCCTCTATTTATTCGGTGCAAGCAGGGGAGAGGGTTGTGAGTGAGGTCGTCATCTACAGGCTTAGTAATAGGACATACATAATCACATGAGTCACAAGCGAGGGGGGCCCCCCTTTATGTCACCTGGGCAGAGAGGTAGGCTGTGCACAGTAGGGGGCCACACCGTGTGCAGTAGTAGAGGGTCATGTACAGAAAAGGGGTCCGCCCCCATTAGGTCACCAAGGCAAGGAGGTGGGCTGTGTGCAGCAGGTGTTGTGCGCAACGCTTCTTACCTGGGGGCTGGAGACTTCAAAGGGTTTCTAAAAGAAGGACACTGTAAGCCAGTGCAGTGGGAGCTGACGGACTCGTGCTGCTCTCTCTTAAGATATTTATGGGAGGATGATTTGAGCTAGCACAGAAGCGAGAAAAGGCTGACAGGGTGGACAGCCGCCGTGGCTGGTCACACCAGAGGGTTCTTCTCCCTCGGTTACTTCCAGGATCTCAGGCCTGAGGCCGACTTTCCACAGGAACTGGATGCAGGTACCACAGCTCCTTTATCAGGAGGGGAGGCTCTTGCTCCAAGCCTGCCATACAGCGTTTGCCCTTTCAGGCAGGGACGCCACCGCCTGGGTCTTTGGTTCTCGTCCTGGTCTGGCTGTTTTCCCATGTGCTGCTTCTGTTCTGTGACTGCTCCAGGCATTCCTCCTACTACAGACTATATATGGTTATATAGAAGGATTATACAAATCAGCACTAAATGTGTCGGTACAGCTCCGACTATGATACCTGTATGATTATACAGAAAGATTGTATGGGACTGAGTGTGATTATATATATAAGGTAGTATAGTAAGCAGTGAGTTATAGGATCATATAGAGAGATTATATGGGACTGAGTGTGATTATATATATAAGGTAGTATAGTCAGCAGTGAGTTATAGGATCATATAGAGATTATATGGGACTGAGTGTGATTATATATATAAGCTAGTATAGTAAGCAGTGGGTTATAGGATCATATAGAGATTATATGTGACTGAGTGTGATTATATATATAAGATGGTATAGTCAGCAGTGAGATGCTTCAGGCACTAACTGTGCATGGGGTCTGCACGTTCTCCTTCCTCCGTGCCCATGGCAGGTGTTACCCACAGCCCTTCTCATTCAGAGTGGAGCCGGAGCTGGGAACTGACTGGAATGCACTTGGGCTAAGCCGGCTGTGTCCAGATCGGAGGGCCAGGCGTACCTCGCCCCCACTGTGTGAGGCAGCTCTCAGCTTAGCTGCCCAGATTTCCCCCTCGCAGCCCTAGGGGCCTTGAGCCAGGTGACGGGTGTGTCCAGCAGCCTCGCCCACAGTAGGCAGGACTGACCCCCAGCCGTGTCTCCTGGGGAGCAGAACTGCCCCAGTGAAGGCCACAGAGCCAACCCCTGGCCACCTTGCAGAGGGAGCTGGCTGATATGTGCTTCGTGATTTACAAAACCAAATCCTCCCCCCACTGATGCGACTGATTCCACATCGTGGCAGGGCAGAATTACCCGAGGACAAGGGCATTATTGTAGCTTGAGTTTGCCTGCGCTGAGGTTGGATGGACAGGTGCTGGGGAGGCCACACCCCACTGGGCCGAGTGGGGTCAGCCAGACATAGAGGCCAGGATAGGAGGGACAGAGCTGCCTGAGGACCACGTGAAGCTGGAGGCCCGTGTGGTGTCCTAAGTGGAGGAGCAGCAAACTTGGGGCAGTTGGGTCCTGGCCTTGAGAGCAGCTGTGCCTAGAGCCCCAGGCCCCGGCTAGGAGACTGTACTGCTGTGGGGAAGCAGGAGGGACGGGGCTGGTGCCCACTGGAGTTCCTGGAAGTGCATCTCTCCGGAAAGAAGGAGGACGGGGCTACAGGGCAGCCTACCCACCAAGGCCAGGTCTGAGATGCAGCAGTTCACCCAGGCCAAGTGCACACAGGACCGGCCAGGCCGGGCGGCGGCCCCTGAGGCTGGCCAGAGACCACGGGCTCCACCCGCTCCCCTCTGCTGCCCGCCGCCTCCTGGCAAGTCCCTCGTGCCCCATAACCACCTGACACATGTGTCACCTGTGTGGGTACCAGGTGGGGTACTTAGTGGTAAAGAGAAGAGAGAGAACTCCGGGTCCCAAGGCTCCGCCACAGGGGGTCCTTTCCAGTGCACCCTGAGCAGAAGCAGCAGGAAGTCACCCAAAAAGTGGCACAGGTGGGCCTGGAGGCCTGCGTGGGGCTGCCCTGGCCCAGCGACTGCTCCCTTTGAGTGAAGGCCCCTTGCAAGTTGGTTCTTGGCATGGAACACCAGGGCTTCTCCGGGAAGACAGTGTGAAGGTAAGGAGACCAAGGCAGGCGTTCCCTCTTCAGTTCGGGAATTCAGCCCGACTGTCTGTGGGGACATGAAGAGGAAACTGTCCCTGTCCACCAAGGGGGCTCAGAGGCATGGGGAGATGGGGACAGCCAGCCAGCCAGCCTGCAGCTTCTTCTGCCCTGTGCACACCTGAAGGAGCTTTTCCTGGCGGTGGTCCCCGCCCAGCGAGTCCAGGCTGCCTTCACTGGGGAGCAGGCCTGCCACCACCTGTGTGGCTGCTGCAGGGCGTCTGACCTCTCTCTGTGGCGCTGTAGCCGGAGGAACACACTCTTAAGAAGCACACGGCAGAGATGCCGGAGTACTGGGGAAAAAAAATTACCTGGGGAAACCAGGCTGGTGGAATGAGAAAATAATTAACCAGAGATGGGCGAGGACTTACTCTGCCCCGGGGCTCAGCACCTTGTGCTGGCACAGGTATTGCGTGATGGGGCTGGCCACGATGGAGTCCTCGTCCAAGAGGCGGGGAGAAGGCAGGGATGCCCAGAGGTAGGGCCCTGCAGAGCCGGCTGTGCCTTATTCTGGGAAAAACTGATGAGCCCAGAGCGGTGCCCTCTGGGTATCAGGGCAGTGTGGAGGAGGGGACGCCAGCTGTCATGCTAAATCTGGTGTTTGTTGACTTTTGAAACAGGGTCCATATCTTAATAGTTCTTTAGTAAAAGTGGAAACCAGAAGGCAAAGTAGGTGGGTGCCTGCCAGGGCCACAGCTCCTGAGAGCCAGCTCCTGGGGGGGCTCCAGGTTTCAGAGCCCCTGCCCACACCCCTTAGGCTCTCTTTTAGGCCCCTGGGTGTGGCTGCCTTGCTGGGAGCGGAGGTCACACCCAGCGATGGCTCTGGCTCTCCTGTTTGGGCGCCTCCCAGCAGTGGAGCAGACTTTGACCTCTCCTGGGACAGCAGCTGCCAGCCAGGGAGTGCTACTGGCCAGGGCCAGGACACCGACGTGGTCAGGGACGGTCAGGCCTGGCCAGTCTGGCCCCAGAGGGAGGAAGAGGACCTCTCAGGGCTGGAAGGGGGACAGTGCAGGTGGGGTGCTCTGTGTTTAGGGGCTATGGGGTGTTGGGGACATTTGGTGGGAGATGGGGCGTGGGGTGATGTGGGCATGTTAGTGCCACCTGCCCTTTACAACCACGTAAAATGCCCCCCAGGGAAAGAAATCACGCTTAGAATGAAGGACTGCGGGAGCGTAGGCCGCCCACCCGGGAGTGCGCTCTGCTCGGCCTGTAGACAGACAGAAGCCTGAAAGAACAGATTTCTTGGCCAGGCCCGTGTAATATGCAGACACGACAGTGAGCGGTGATCCTGGGATGGTGCAGGCCCTGGTCAGCGTCACGGACACCAGCCCCGGGGGAGGCCTGTTGTGTCTGCCACTGTCCCAGCCGGTGATTCGGAATGTCCTGAGGAATGCGCCCTCCTGGCCAATGTGGGGGCTGCGGGGCTCCAGGGACCACCCCTCCCTAGGGCCTGGGAGGCTCCACTGCACAAGCCTTCCTGTGACGGTTTTCTCAGAGAACTTGTGTCCTGGGAGAGTGCAGTGGCTCCCAGCTGAGCAGGGACAGAGGGACATCCCTGGGTGCCCTGCGGGTGCTCCAGAGGTGCTAATTCGGGTCATTGTGTGGCTAACTCTGGGCAGCCTCCCTGCAGGAAGTCACTTTGGGTGAGTGACTCAGCCTTGTTTGCCCATCAGAAAAATCGGCTTCCACCCCCAAGAGACTCCAGCCGTTTTCACGTGTGCAAAGTTCTGGGTGTACAAGGGGCATGCCGAGTGGTGGCTGTTATTGTTTTTATTTATTTATTTTTTTAAAAAGGGACGGAATGAAGCAGTGAGTGTCCTCCTTGTCGTTACCTTTTGAACCTGCCAAGCTCCATAAGCACGGGGAGGGAGCGTCAGCTGGTCTCTGATTCAGCAAGGCCTTGCTCAGGGCAGCGCGGACAGACGTGCGCTCACAGCCAGCCGGGTCTCCCGTTAAACGCTTCGCATGCTTTACGCTTCCTGCAGAACCTTCAGGAGGTGGGCCTTGCTCTTATCGTGCCCATTCTACAGGTTTTAAAACTGAGGCACAGAGAGGGAGCATCACTCGCTCATTGACCTCATGTCTCGGTCAGGACTGCCCCGACACACGTGAGAGTCCCTGAGCTGCAGAGGGGAGTGCCAGGAGGCCTGGGAGAGCAGACCGCAGAACCCGTTGCTCAGTGCTGAGCTTCGAAAGCGCCCAGGAGGGTCGCAAGCAGCCCAGGGCATGAAAGGTCACTGTGGGCCTGAGTGCTGTGGGCGAGCAATGCGCCATCACTCGGGAGGTGACGTGTAGCCACCACAGCCCCAAGAGTGCCTGGAACAGACCTCCAGGCCGGGCTCCTGCAGGCCAGGTCGGCTGGGGACTCTGCACACGTCAGTCACACGGGTGTCCAGGCCTTCGGGGCTCTGCCTGGCCACACATGCCCACTGTCATAGCAGCCAGGGAAGGCCCAGTGGCAGGTCGAGAGCTGGCTTTCCAAATTCCTCCCTGGCAGAGACACATGTCCCAAAGCCAGTCACAGGACCGTGCCCTTCCCACGGGGCAGGAGGGCAGCCCTGCCTTGGGTCTGGAAGGAGGAAACAGCAGCGTCGGGTGCAGGGCTGCCAGTCCCGGACCCTGAAGGGGACGTCGGGGTAGAGATGGGACCTGAGCTGCCAGGAGGGATGGGCAGCAGCGTCACAGGGGCGGGGCTGGAGCAAGGGTGGTGTCTCCAGGGGAGCTCCCAGCCCACGCTGGGTGAGGCAGGTGAGAAGCCAGTGGCTGGGTGTTGTACCAGACCCTCAGGCAGGTGCCTGGTGAGTGAGGCTCCTGAGACCAGAATTGTCATGCCCAGTTCAGAAACGTGGAAAACGCAAGCACGTTGCTTGGTGTGTGGAAGGGTTCCAGGGACAGTCCGCCACAGTCACGGGACAGTGTGGCTGAGGGAAACGGGAATCACACACAGGCCTGGGTCGTTTGCCTGACCCGCTCCACCAGTGGAGCCAGGGCGCCGATGAGGCAGAGGCTGTGGTCGCTGCTGCTGTGGCTGACTCCGGCCCCGGGAAGCCCCACAGTGCAGCGCTCTTGCCCTCATGTTCACCACGAGGACATGGTTCAGGAGGCTGTGTGACTGCAGGTGTAAGCCAGGATTCCAGCCCTGGTCTGCAGGGCCCCAGGGCCATGCGCCTGAGTGGCCCCACCTGCCTCCCGGCTCAGGAACGTGTCCTCAGCCGGTCCCGCCCATCATTGTGGCCTCCCAGCCTCTCCCCACAGGCTGCGCCCACCTGGTCCCTCAGAGCTTTGAGAACCAGCGCCTGTCCAATCCCGTCCTGTCCCCAGCCTCCAGCCTCAGACATGGCTGGCTCCCCGCAGTGAGGGCTGGCCCTGCTGCTGACCCGCTCTGTTCCTGGCTGCGCCTCTGTCCTTGCACAGTTTGTCCTGGGAGCTGTCCTGGCGCCTCGGCCAGGTGTCTGCCAAGGAGCAGGGGGGTGGACACCCGAGGGGACTTCGGAGAGCAGCCTCATGAGACCCTCACTTCTGCCCATCCGCCAGGACCTGGCAGCTGCCCAGCATGTCCCAGCGGCACTCAGACAGCTCCTTGGAGGAGAAGCTCCTGGAATACCGCTTCCACTCGGAGCTCCGGCTCGATGCCAGTGGGAACCCAGCCTCTGGGCTCCCGATGGTCCGTGGCTCCCTGCGTGTCAGGGACAATGCTGCCTTCCAGCCCGAGGCCCCGGCGCCCCCAGAGCCTCGGCTCCCAGGGCATGAGGAACCACGGCCCATCATCCTGAGCACAGAGAGCCCAGCGGCCCTGAAGCTGGGCACCCAGCAGCTGATCCCCAAGGGCCTGGCCGTGGCCAGCAAGTCGAAGACCCCAGCCCGCCACCAGAGCTTCGGGGCAGCTGTGCTCAGCAGGGAGGCTGCCCGGCGGAATCCTCAGCTCCTCCCAGCCGCCAGCTTCTCCCTGGACGACATGGACGTGGACACGGACCCCGGGGGCATGCTGAAGCGGAACCTACGGAACCAATCCTACCGGGCAGCCATGAAGGGCCTGGGGAAGCCAGGTGGCCACGGGGACACCATCCAGCTAAGCCCGAAGCTGCAGGCTCTGGCCGAGGAGCCCACCCAGCCTGCCGCTAGGAGCCCGGCCAGATACAAGGTAGGGTTCTGCCCACGTGGACCAGGGGAGGGGCTGCTAGGCAGAGGGGTGGCCTGGCCGGCCCACCACCGTCGTTTGCATCACGGCAGCTGCCATTAGTAAGCACCTGCTGCATGAAGGCTCTCAACTGGTTTATTCCAGTTCAGCCCAGTCTGTGAGTGTGAAGATCCCACCTCGCAGAGGAGGCAGCAGAGGCTCAGAAAGGTCAAAGTTTCTACCCAGGCCCCTAGACTCTGGTGTCCCTGCTCCCAGCCTTGGTGGAGGGCAGGTCCCTGGAAGGGCCCAGCCCCTGCTTCCAAGCCCTGGCCAGGAGCTGGCCTGCCTAGATGACGGGGTCCAGGGTGGCCTTGCTGCACTGACTGGCCTGGCCCCATCTGCCCCGGCAGCTCTGGACGGGGACTCAGCGGGGCGGCCGGGGGTTCAGGAGTCTGCATGCTCCCTCTGTACATGGAGCCCTGCTTCCCTGCCTGCTGGCGGTGGCTCTAGGTCTGGGGCATGGTGGCGGCAGACCCTACTCTGGGCAGGGTGTAGCCTGCTGCCTGTGCCACTAGGGCCCAGGGGATAGAACAGCCACCTGGGGCTCCTAAGCCCAGCATCCCTCATCCTACGAGTCACCATTCCCTATGGCTGGGGGCCAGGCCTTGGTTTGAGGCAGCCTTGGAGCTGGAAGCCATGTTCAAGGAGAGCTGCGTGGCGCCTGGACACCCACACGGCCAGGACTGGGGCTCTGGCCACCCTGCTTGGCCTCGTTAGCTGGTGGGCCTGGGCACAGGCAGGGCTGGTGTGCAAGGAGAGTTAGGGCAGAGGCAGAAAGGAGAGGACGGGGTGGGGTGGGAGAGATGGAAGAGGGACCGCTGCAGTGCTTGAGGTGGGGTGCGGGGCACAGGGCTTAGGGTGCCAGGCCAGGTACAGCTGGGGGTGCCTCATGTTCCCAACCAGAAAGGGAGTTTTCAGGCCCCAACTCATTCCAACACATCAGCCCCTCTCCTGGGAACCAGCACACCTGGACGTTGGGCAAGTGTGGTGTCCCAGCCAAGGAGGGTGGGCTCTGAGCCGGGCACCTGAGCGTGGGGGCTTCCCAGAAACCCAGCCCCTCTTGTCGCTTCTGCCATCCCGACCTTCTGCTGCGGCCCCCAGGCCCTTGCTTGGGGCTGGACACTGACCCACCAGTCCCCGCTTACCTGTCCCACCCAGTCCTGGTCCCCAGGGGCCTGTGTGCTGCCCCACTGTCCCTCCACCGCCCTCTCCCACCCATACCTGCCCTGCCACGGGTTCCCTCCAGGCCTGCTCGATGCCCCTGAGCATCCCCTCATGATGAGTTCAACCCTTCCTCCTCCTCCAAGCAGACCTCCTGGACCTGACGGCCCTCAGCCACATGTCCTGCCTGCTCTGAGCCTTTCACCTGTCCTGACCTCTGCTTAGACAGGCGGCCCTGAGGCCCTGTAGAGTTGGCATTTATTGTACACCTTTTGTGTGCCTGATGGGGCCCCCTCCCGTCAGGCAGAGCTTCAAACATGGAGCCATGAGGTCCCTGGGGTCTCTTTAGCTGGTGGGCCTGGGCTCAGGCGGGGCTGGGATGCAGCATCGTGGTGGGCCTGGGCTCAGGCGGGGCTGGGATGCAGCGTCTAGGTGGGCCTGGGCTCAGGCGGGGCTGGGGTGCAGCGTCTCGGTGGGCCTGGGCTCAGGCGGGGCTGGGGTGCAGCATCATGGTGAACCATACTTGCCCTTGCTGACGGCTGCGGTTTCTGTGTCTCCTTTAAGACGCTGGGGCGGAAACGCGGACACAAGGGCTCCTTCAAGGACGGTGAGTGGCTTTGGGAGGCACCGTGGACCTGGAGGGGCTCCAGTCGAAGCTGGTCTCACTGGAACACCCTGGGGGTCAGGTGGGCCTCAGTTTGGTGTCTCAGGATTATCAAAGCGGCTTGATGGGGTCCTTCCAGAGGCTGAGGTCCTGAGGTCCCAGTGGCTGGTCTGACCATGCAGCCTTGAATAGTCTAGAAAGGTCTAGAAAGTTCCCCTGGACTCTCTTCTATGTGATCTGAAGGGCAGGGCACAGACAGAGTCCCCAGACTTGCCCTGAACATCCATATGTGTGCTGAGCTCAGCCTACAGTGGCAGTGTGGGGAACCAAGGCCACATCCGAGGACGCCAGGCCCATGCCACAGGCTCTGTCTCGAATCCGAGGCTGGAGGGGAGCCCTGTGTTGGGGCCTCCAGCTGGGGTGGGGTAGTGCCGACTTAGCCTGCTGGTGGAAGATGAGAGCTTCCCACAAGAGGCTGACATAGGGGGGTGCCTGCTGCTGGGGTCAAAGTGCCTGACGAGGTCAGAGGCCTGGGGGGACTAGGGCCTCAAGTGCCCAGCTCCAGACCTGGCCTTTGACCAGAGGCCCCAAGGCACAGTGGCCCTCTCTAGCCCCCAGCAGCTTTGTGGACAGGCATGAACCCAGGAGGGGACACTGAGGCCTCCTCTACAGAAATCCCCGGGAAAACCGTCTCGGGAGGGGCTTGTGGCGTGGGAGAGGTCTCGGGACTGCCACCCAGCACCTTAGGCAGCCCCCACCCAGAGCCTCCCTCTCCCTCAAAGCCGCAGACTGTGGGCTCTAGAGGACCCCGCCCAAGAGGGCCTGTCCTGCCCGATCCCATCAAGGGCTCCAAGGAGGCCTTGGGGAGGGCTCAGCCTGTGGGTTCCAGGGAGGCCCAGCCTTTTTCAATCCCCGCTTCTCTCTCCAGACCCCCAGTTCTATCAGGAGATCCAGGAGCGGGGCCTGAACACCAGCCAGGAGTCTGATGATGACATCCTCGACGAGCCCTCTAGCCCCGAGGGAGGCCAGAAGGCAGATGCCACCATTGTGGTCAAGAGCTACCGGCCCGCCCAGGTCACCTGGAGCCAGCTCCCGGAGGTAGCTCTGGAGGGTGGGTGAGGCCGCCCCATGGAGGCAGGCAGAAGCCACAGCCCCTCCCCCACGCCATTGTTCCTTCCCCGAGCCCAGGTGGCTGGTCCCCAGCAGCGGCCCAGTTCCCCCAGGGTCGGTGGGCAGCCTTCTCAGAAGCCCCTTGGCTGTGGGCAGTGGACCTGTGGGTCTCCCTTCTCCCTCCTGTGCCCTGCGTTGCCCTGCCCATGCGGAGCTGGCTCAGCACCTGAAGTGGTCACGGGAGGGTAGGTCACCGGGCATGCCAGTTTGCCCTCTGCCTTCGTGCATGTAAGGGGTGGCCCTGCTCAGACTCCCCTCAGGGAGCTGCAGGCACCAGGAGTTTCTTCCCAGGAAAGGGCTGGAGGATCCGCTGGAGGAGGCAGCTGGGATGGGAGTGGCCGGGACTTGGAGCTGGGGCCAGGGCCAAGCCACCCCTTCGCTTTTCACATCTGAAAATGGGGGCTTGACCCCTGCTTGAGGGCCTAGGGAGGGGACCATGTGTGGCCGTGGGCGTGGCAGGCATCAGGGAGGGCAGGCCCCCACCTGCAGTACAATGGGGCTCCTTGTTCTTCATCTGGAGGGGCTAGCACTGTAACCTCCCACCATGCTCCATGGCGCTTCATGCCCCGGGACCCTGGCCAGGGCAGACCCAGCGTGGGGTGAGGGCAGGCAAGGAGCAGCCTCCCCACAGACAGAAGGGTCTGGAAGTGCAGGTTTACTCCCCTTGGGAGCTGGGCTTGTGTGGTCTCCCCCTGTCTGGGGTGGGGTCCAGCACTGCACCCTGGTAACTGCAGAGATTCTGGCCCCTTGTGAGAAGGAGGCATGGGCTTGGGAGACAGGGACTCACTCTTGGACAAGGTGCTGTTGGCGGCCTTTCTGCCCAGCCCAGTGAGGAGCAGAGCACGAAGCAGGGTGACCCGGGTCCTGCAGAGGGGACCCCGGGCAGTGTGGCAGCCTGATGCGCCCGACGCACTCTGCCAGGGGAACCATGCTCCTGCCAAGGTGACCCACCAGCTGTGGCCCCTGAGGAGGAGGGAGCCGGGTGGGCACAGCATCACCCATACCTTCCCTGACACCTCGCCCAGATGGGGTCTGGGTCAGTCCTGCCCTCCACACTCCCTCGCTGGGTGGGCCCTGCATCTCTCCATCTGCTGGGAAGGTCTTTGGGATGAGAGCCCCTCCCGCCCTCTGGCCTTTCCCTCTGGATGTCCCATGTTCTTTTCTGGGCTGCTCTGGGGCTCTTTGGAGGGGTTGGGCCTGCTCATGAGCATCCCCTAGGAGGACTCCACAGAGAGGAAGGTGGCAGGGACAGGTTGGCTCCAGGGTCGGACTTCACCAAGCCCCCGCCTCAGCTGTCTATCAGGAGGTCCATCAGGAGGAGGACAGAAGGGAGACTTTGGCACGGGCTTCCAGGACATGTGACCTGAAGCTCCTGGGCCTGTGTCCCCCAGGTGATGGAGTCAGGCATCCTGGAGCAGCTCTCCACCGAGGAGCGCAAGAGACAGGAGGTGAGGGCCCCGGGCGGGAGGGCCGCCCCACCACGACCTGGGCCACGCCACACCCGGGGAGGGGTAGCAGGCAGGTGGCGCCGCCAGCCATCCCTCTGTGGCCACCTCCAGTGCCAGGCCCCTGTCATGATGACAGTTCAATGCCTCGAACAGGCCTGGCTGTGCCTCCACCCATGCTGGGCCCTGATGGAGCCCCTTTGTGTCACCGGGTGAATCCTCAGAGTCCAGCGGCTGCCATCACCCTCTTTTCCAACGCGACGGGGTTCACGGCCCAGCTTCATGCAGCTCATGGCCCCTTTCCGCAGGCCATGTTCGAGATCCTCACGTCCGAGTTCTCCTACCAGCACAGCCTGAGTGTCCTGGTGACAGAGTTCCTGCAGTCCCAGGAGCTGCGGGCGACCATGACCCAGATGGAGCATCACCACCTCTTCTCCAACATCCGGGACGTGTTGAATGCCAGCCAGAGGTAAGGCCTCGCCACAGCCTTCCACACAGGGGCCTCTGCCGGGAAGGTGCCCCCACCATGGGCACCACGGCAGCGCCAGCAGGACCTGGGGAGCCTGGGCTGCACCTTGATGGGGACGGTTTGGGGCAGCTGCCACGGAGCGTGACGACCTCTGAGGGTCCTCAAGGCCATGGAGAGCTGGACCCAGGGCCGGGCCAAGTGCTGGGCTATGGCGTCCTGGTTGCTCGTAAGACGTGGAGCACTTCTCAGGGCTGCAGCTCTGCCACACCGCCAAGCACCATTCACCAGGACACCCAGGCACAGAGGGCTGCGTGACCCAGGCAGTGGTGCCCACAGCTGCTCACCGTAGGCAGGAAGCCTCAAGTTGCAGCCCTGGGTCATGTTCCACCCAGAGGTGTCTGGTGGCTGGACCTGGGCTCTGGTTGCAGGGCCTGGAGCTGGAAGAGAGTCTGGAAATGCAGCTGATGCAGCTACAGCCCAGCATGGGTGTGTGTCCACAGGTGTGTGTGCACGGGTGTGCATGTGTGCACGGGTGTGTGCCTGGGCAGGGGTGTGTCCACAGGGGGGTGTGCATGGGTGTGTGCCTGGGCTGGGGTGTGTCCACAGGTGTATGCACAGGTATGTGTGCCTGGGCTGGGGTGTCCACAGGTGTGTGTGCACAGATGTGCATGTGTGCTTGGCAGAGGTGTGTCCACAGGTGTGTGCACACAGGTGTTCATGGGTGCATGGGTGTGTGTGCCTGGAGAGTGGCTTGGGAGCATCTGGCATCCTGGTGTGTGTGCATGGGTGTGTATGCGTGGACAGGGATGCGTGTGCATGGTGTGTGTGCCTGGGCAGGGGTGAGTGCAAACTTGTGTGTGCATGGGTGTGCGTGGCCATGGGTATGTGCATGAACAGGTGTGTGCGTGGGTGTGTGTGTGCGTGGGCAGGGGTGTATGTTCATAGGTGTGCGTGGGCAGGTGGATGTGCATGAGCAGAGGTGTGTGCATGGGTGTGTGTGTGTATGGGTATGCATCGGCAGAGGTGTGTGTGCATGGATGTATGGGCATGGGTGTGTGCACATGGACAGGTGTGTGCATGGGTGTGTGGCAGGGGTGTGTGTGGTCCTAGATTCAGGAGGACCCTGGGGCATCATCCAGTTTTCTGAGCCTCGGCCTCAATGTTAACCTGAGGGGCGGCACCTCTGGCCACCTCATGGGCTTGGGTGATGCCAGAAGATGATTAGGGACCTGCAGTGCCTGGTATGGGGTGGCCCCAACAGTGGTGGCTGCTGGCTCATTCTTATATCAGCCCCACCCCTGGTAAGTCCCACTCATCTACTCCCTGAGGGGTGCCCTTGCGGAATTTGGGGACCCTGAGGGTGGGCAGGGAGCCACCTTATTCCTGGAGGCAGGGGCTTCCTGTAGAGCTCCAGGGACCAGCTGCGGGAAACGCCCAGTCTCTGACTCAGCATGGGACGGAGTTGGAGGGGGGGTCTGGGACAGTGGCTGCCTCTCTCCCAGCTCTGTCCCCAGCCATGCAGGCTGTGTGTCTTCGGAGCAGGGTCCCCTCTGTGTCAGGTGGCTGCGTGTTTGCCTCTGACCTCCCTGGGGCTTTAGATTGCTGCCCTGGGGCAGGAAGCTCCGGCTTTCTCCCTGAGCTGGGCTCCAGAAGTTCCTGGCATTCATTCACAGTGAACTCTCTGGGGAATCATCGCTATTTGGGGTCAGCGGCAGGTGGCCACCTCTCCCAGACCCTTCTCAAAACCTGCAGTTGCCAGGTGAGCTGCCGGCGGGCCTGGCAAGCCTTGGCACACACTCATGTCTCAGCCCTGCTCATCCAGTGGCTGGGACCTCCATGCCCTCCTGGGTCCTTGTCCACGGGGCCGCTGCTCCATCTACTGGGGCTTCCCAAGGGCAAGTGGCTCTCCGGATGCTCTCCCTACAGGAATCGTGGCTCCTGCATAGGTGTAAGGCCCAGTCAGGCCCAGTGAGCAGTGGGAGGAGAGACCCCGCCCACCTCCAAGCTGGGCAAGGGAGTCCTCAGAAGGACAGAGCTCTTGGGGTAGGAGGACCTCCCATGCCCGCAGCCTGGAGACATGGATATGGTCTCAGGTTGGGTGCTCTGAGGGTCTGCAGGATGGATAAGGCTCTGGCCACCACCTTGCACACTGGGTAACCTTTGTGGGTCCAGCTAAGCCCAGCCTTGGTGGCTCTGGTTGCCCATAGGAACAGAACCTTGGCAGCTCTGGCCCAGCTCTGACCAAGTTTTAACTCCCTAAGCCAAGGCCTAGGTCACGGAGGAGGTGAGGGGCTCATAGTCACCTCCAGGAAGTCTGCCAAGAGCCCACACCTGCCCCCTGGCCTTGACTCCCCACTCAGAACGGGTAGAGGACCCAGTGAAAGCAAATAGGCCGTTCATAAACCCAGCTGGGTGGGAGCTTGGCCGGCAGAGCTGCTGGGATTTGGGACTCATCCTTGGAGGTATTGCCCCGCTTTGTGACCCAGAGGCTGGGCTCTTGTGCCTGTCCCTGAGCTTCCATTCCTGAGTTTCTTCCCAGAGGCAGGCGGGTGCCATAGTGGGGGCCCAGGCCAGTGTGGGGGCCCAGTTGTTTTCGCTGGAAGGAGCTTGAAGGGCAAAGGGCACCAACTGGACAGAGCACCAGGACAGGAGATCCAAACGGGCCCACCTTTGGGGACAGTCGCTGGGGCTGCCGCTAGACGACAGAGGGACTACACTGGTGCATGGGATCGTGGCAGGGGCTCTGTAAGGAACCCCAGGCCTCTCTGACCGCTTCCCACCTGCCCTCCCGCTGTCCTGCATCCCACCCACCCTGAGTGCCTGCCACGTGCTGCCTCTGGGACCTGAGCTTAGCTCCCGCCATGTACATGTGTGTGTTTTGAGTGTACGTGCATAAGCACGTCTGTGTGTGTGCACACATGGGTCCCGACTGCCAGCCCTGTGGCACACTCCTCAACCCTCCTCACCTGCAGGTTCTTCGAGGACCTGGAGCAGCGGCACAAGGCCCAGGTGCTGGTGGAGGACATCAGCGACATCCTGGAGGAGCATGCCGAGAGGCACTTCCACCCTTACATCGCCTACTGCTCCAACGAGCTCTACCAGCAGCGCACACTGCAGAAGCTGACGTGAGTGGGGTGCCCAAGGTCTCAAATGCCCTCCTGCTCCCAGCCCGCCTTCTGCAGGCCCCGCCTAATTTTGGTATGGGCCAGTCATGCAGAGCCTGGAAGAACAGCCTTGCCCTCTTACAGAAGCAGCAACGCCACCTTCCGAGAGGTCCTGAGAGAGATTGAGAGGCGGCCGGCATGCGGGGGCCTGCCCATGCTCTCCTTCCTGATCCTGCCCATGCAGCGGGTAACCCGGCTGCCCCTCCTGACGGATGTGAGTTCACAGCCTGGGGCTGGGGCTGGGCGCACCTTCCGGGTCCTACTGCCAGAGCCCCCCTCAGACGGAGCATTACCCTCCGTGACCTTCTCCCTGCCTGGCCTGTGATACTTTAATAGTTGTGACTATACAACAGCTTTAATAACCACGACGACTCTGTGGGCACCGCCACCAGCGGCGCTCAGTGCCGGGAGCTGTTCCAGCGCTTGGGAGATTTTTGTTCACTTACTCAGTGATTCATGAGCTTCAGGCACACTGACGAGCTGGAACTGGCAACACCCAGGCCCCACCCCATCAGTCCTTCTAGACGTGGTAACTCTGTGGGTGTCCCAGTCACCTACTCTCCCCATTCTGTGGATGCAGAGAGAAGCTCACAGAGGCTCACCGGCATTGGCTGCATGTGTGAGATGCCAGCCTGCAGGGCAGAGGGTACATGAGGGTGAAATGGACACACATGCACACACGTGTGTATACAGCGCACATGCATTCACATACATGTACGCACGTGTGTGTGCATGTCCCTGTGTGCACAGTGCACACATTTGCATACATGCACACACTGGCACTGCACACACAGGCACCCAGTGCACGCACATACACATGTGCACACAGGTACACATGCGCACACAGTACACACCCACATTCACACGCATGCAGGTATACATGCACAAGTGCACACCCATATTCACACGCATGCGATACACATGCGCACAGTACACACCTATTCACACGCATGCGGTACACATGCACACACAGTACATACCTATTCACACGCATGCAGGTACCCATGCACACAGTGCACACCCATATTCACACACATGCATGCTGCCTGCACACACAAGACACCCATATTCACAAGCATGCAGTACACATGCGCACAGTGCACACCGTATTCACATGCATGCGGGTACACATAAGTACACACCCATATTCACACGCATGCAGGTACACATACACACAGTACACACCTGTAT
The DNA here is from genome assembly GCA_028533165.1 of Leontopithecus rosalia. NCBI lineage: Eukaryota > Metazoa > Chordata > Mammalia > Primates > Cebidae > Leontopithecus > Leontopithecus rosalia. The sequence continues at coordinate 2,009,796 of CM052659.1, forward strand.
TCACATATGCATGCAGATACACATGCATGGTGCACACCCGTATTCACACACATGCAGGTACACATACACACAGTACACACCCGTATTCACACGCATGCATGCTGCCTGCATGCACACAGCTCCATATATGGCAGGGCTGCCCAAGCCAGACAGAATCCTAAACTCCCGGGGGCCCCGGGGATGTGCAGAAATGGGGCTGCCGGGGCCCTCCACTGCCAATTCCCACGTTGAATGTAGATGGCCGAGGATGGGAAGGGGAGGGTTCCGGGTGGGGATGCTAGCTCCTGTTCCCACTCAACCTGGCCTGACCTGGCAGAGCTCCAGGTGGCACAGAGGCCATCAGGGGCTGTACGTGCAGTGGGACCCTGCAGGAGCCCTTGAGAGGCCAGCTCTTGAACACCCTGCAGCCCCACCCAGGGTCTGGTGTTGGTGGGAGCTCCACAGCTGGGATGCCAGGGGGACTCTCTGCCCCATGTCTGCACAGACACTCTGCCTCAAGACCCAGGGCCACTCTGAGAGGTACAAGGCCGCCAGCCGCGCACTGAAGGCCATCAGCAAGGTGAGATGGGTCCTGGCCCCAGCCCCACCACAGTCCTGTACCCCGACCCTGCCCCCACCCCACCCTACCTCACCCGGTGTCATAGAGCTGGCTCCCTGCACTGTCCAGGGCAGGGAGAGTCCTCCAGTTATCCATCCCAAGCCTTTCACAGCATTGACAGGAAAACCGGGGCCCAGAGTGGGGGACAGGGAGGGGGGTCTCACACAGTTGATGTGCCCATGGCATGGCTGGTCCAGTGCAGCCGCTGCGGGCAGCCAGGTGCTGGTGGGCAGGGGTCCAGGGCCCAGCAGCACCAGCCTCTCACACCGGCCCCGCCCTGCAGCTGGTGAGGCAGTGCAATGAGGGGGCCCACAGGATGGAGCGCATGGAGCAGATGTACACGCTGCACACACAGCTGGACTTCAGCAAGGTCAAGGTAGGTGACCCTGGACCTCAGGCCACTCAGACCAGTTCCCGCTCGGCCCTCCCTGCTGGCCTGCGTGTGAGGTCGGGTCACACCCCTGAACCTGAAGGCTGGGGAGTAGGTGCCTGTGCTCGTGAGGCCTGGGGGCTGGGCCTCCTAGGACTGGTGCCTTTGGCCTCTCCCAGCCTCAGTTTCCCCATCTTGGAATGTCCTTGGTGTACCCCTCCCCAACTCCACTGGGTCGGCCTCTGTGGCCCTTGCCCCGTCCCCAGGACTGCATGGGCAAAGTGCAGACACCAGTCCCTCAGTGACGAAGCTGAGGGGCCAACAGGAGTGGCACAGTCAGCATGCTTACCTGGGGACAGGGCTCCTTGCTGGTCCCTCGGGGGCTGGGCAGAGCCTGAGGATGGAGGAGGGGGGCAAGGTGATTTTAGGGCTGACCTTGATCTCCCATTTCCCAGTGAGGCTTGGATTCTGGGTAGGGTGAAATGTTTCCATCCCAGACCTGGGCAGCCCTAATCCCTGCCACAAACAGGCAGGGCTCGGGCCTCTGCCTCCAGAGCGCCCCCACCATCCCATACACTGGCCCCATCGTCTGTTGCCGGGAGACAGCCCAGGGACCCTCCAGCAAGGCAGGCCCACATGGGCCTCCTGTCCTGGTGCCCCACCCAGTGGGTGCCCTTCAGAGGTAGAGCATGGAGAGAGTGACATGCTATGGGCCACCCTCACTCAGGGCCATGGACAACTGAGTAAGGGTACAGGGGGTCCCAGCTGGGGGAGGGGGCTCCCCGGGCGAGTCAGGAGCAGACGTCAGGGCAGTGACTTCCCAGCCCACAGCCGTGCAGTTCTCACGCTTGTCTCCCTGATCCTCTTGAGTCTGGGGCATAACACCTGCCCACCAGAGCAAGGACCCCTCCCAGACATAGCCAACCCCTGACTGGGCCTCTTACCCCCACATGGTCTTGAAGCTGGTCTCTGAGTCAGGTGTGGGAGCAGGAAGAGCAGGCCTGTCCAGGAGGGAGGGTGGCAGCAGAGGCCTGGAGCCAGGGGCACTGGGGGCTCTGAGCCTATGGTGGGCACAGGCAGAGAAGACGGGGCCACTGGGAGCAGGTGGGGAGGTGTCAATAGTGGCTGAGGAGTTGGGCTGGTAGGCAGGGGGGCAGGCTCCTCCTTCCCGCACTGCACCCCCCACTACCGGGTGCTGCCACCATCCATCACCTCCTCACTCCCCGTCACCCCCACACTCCCCACCCCATCACCCTCACACTCCGCACCCCATCACCCCACACTCCCCACCCCCATCATCACCCCCACACTCCACACCCCCATCATCACCCCACTCTCCCCACCCCATCACCACCACACTCCCCACCCCATCACCACCACACTCCCCACCCCATCACCACCACACTCCCCACCCCATCACCCCCACACTCCTCACCCCCATCACCCCCACACTCCCCA
>CM052659.1:2012721-2034974 GCA_028533165.1 Leontopithecus rosalia
CCTCCTCTCCCCCTCCCCCTCCTCTCCCCCCTCCTTTCCCCCTCCTCTCCTCCCTTCCCCCTCCCCCCACTTCCTCCCCTCAGCTTTTCTTACCTTAGTCCGACCACCAAGGAAATACCTGCCGCATCCCAGGGCGTCTTTCTCCTGGTTTATGCGGAGTCACTTAGTTGCCCTGGTATTTTTGTTGTTCAAGTTGCTGAGAGGCCGGGCTTGTTCGTCACCTCGGGCAGGTCCCCACCCCTTTCCCACAAGGCTGCTGCAAAGTGAGCCCGCAGGACGCACCTCCTCATGAGAGAGGGTCCGAGAGCGCCCAGGGGAGCTCGGTGAACCCGGACGAGCACCCGGAATTGTAAGTAAAATGTCGATGCCGCCAAAGAAAGAACACTCGAAGATGAATCCTCCCAGCAGGGCGGTTTACTTCCACAGAAGGGTTCGGGGGCCTGGATGGAGTGATGGCCGCACAGGCCTGGGGGTCACCCCGACTGCTGTGTCACCCCCTACTGGCTAGGGTTAGACCGCACAAGCTAGACTAATCCCGACTGGCCGTTTTAAAAAGAGTAGGGGTCGGAGCTGGAGTGGCAGGGGGGTGTTTTGGCGGAAGGACGGTTACGGGCCTGTCGGAGCAGGTAGCTGGGGGTGAGCAGGTGACCGGGATGTCAGGATGGAGTGGGGGAGCGGAGCAATGTGACCCGATTAGAACTGGTGGAGAAGGAATTACAAGGGAGTTAAACTTTAAAATAGAAAATTAAAGAATTAGCCGGGCGAAGTGGCTCACGCCTGTAATCCCAGCACTTTGGGAGGCCAAGGTGGGTGGATCACAAGGTCAAGAGATTGAGACCATTCTGATCAACATGGTGAAACCCCGTCTCTAAATACAAAATACTAAAAATACAAATATTAGCTGGGCATGGTGGCGCGTGTCTGTAATCCCAGCTACTCGGGAGGCTGAGGCAGGAGAATTGCCTGAACCCAGGAGGCGGAGGTTGCGGTGAGCCGAGATCGCGCCATTGCACTCCAGCCTGGGTAACAAGAGTGAAACTCCGTCTCAAAAAAAAAAAAAGAAAAGAAAATTAAAGAATTAGAGAGCTGAACATGCTGACATAGTAATTCTTCGAAGAGAAACTTAGATCTCATCGTATCCAATAACATGGTACCCGCGCCGGCAGCCTGGCTAGACTGCAGGGCCCTGCAGACCTGAATCAGGGGTTCTGGGGATCGGCGGGAAACAGCGGGCAGCTGCCAGCTGACCCCGGGGTTTGAGGGCTGGGCAGCAGCCCATAAATACCTTTACATAAATACGGGCGGGCTTCTAGTCCCAGGGCCTAGCACCAAAAAGTCTGCCTGAGGACAGTGGCCCTGTGCCCACACTGGTGCCCACACCTGTCCTCTGTCCAACTCAAAGCCTCAGGGAGAGCAGGGCTTCCTCAGCCCAGGCCAGGAGCGTGCCCCTGGGTTCTGCAGAGTCAGCCGGGAGAGGACTCTCTTCTGGCGTCCACGTGAGGTTTTAGGGCCACGCCAGCCTCTAAGAGTGATGGGTTGCTCGGCTGTCCGCAGCTCTCCACGGCCCTCAGAGGAACGGCAGTTCTGGGAGCTCTGGGCCCATGCACTGTCCAGTGGTCACCAAAGGCCTGGGTCCCCTCTGGCTGGGACTCGAGAGGTGGGCTCCACAGGGCTGCCTCTGCTAGTGCCTTGCTGGTCCACCGCTCTGGGATGAGGGTCTGCTGGAGGCGGGCAGTGTGGCCGCTGGGGAAAGGAGAAAGGCCAGTCCAGTGCAGGGTGGGTGCTCCCCAAACAGACTGGGTTCTGGGTTGGCACCTGCCCCTCCCACCCCTCCACTAGCAGCTCAGCCCAGCAGAGCAGGGGAAAGAAGAGGGGGCCACCATCCTTCCCAGCTCTGGCCCGGCCTTGGTCTCTGGGCCGGAGGAACAGCTACTGCCTTGTGGGGCCCAGATTATACTTAAGCATTTTTCTTTGACTTTGCCGTGATCCACCCTCCTGGCAAGCCCGTGGGCATTCCCCACACGCCTTACCTGGGCCCTGGGCTAGGGACGGGCTCTCAGGGAGCCGGAGGGGCCCACCTGGAGGGGATAGAGACCAGGCCATGTTAGCACCCCTAGCCCTGAGTGGGCCACAGTAATGGCTGCAAGGCATGACCCCCCCCAGGCCTGCAGGGACCTCCACTTCCCCCACACAGCCTCCTTCCCTTCTCACTCCTTTGCGCGTGGCGGTGGGTGGGGGCTCTCCCCCTATCCCCAAAGGAAAGCTCTCAGCTCCTCCAAGCCCTCGACATAGGGGCTTTACCCAATGCCAAGCCAAGTCCACTCCAGGGGAGGGCTCAGGACCCAGGACTCACCACGCCCAGCAAGACCCTGCCCATGAGGCCCCAGGCTTCTGAGACCTCCAGCTCAATGTCAAGGCACTGCCCCTGGCACCTAGTGCCCAGCAGTCCGTGGTGCAGTGCCAGAGGTGACCACTAGATGCCGCTGCAGGCAGACTTTTGTCCCCTGCACCAGTGCACAGGCTGCTGCCCCACCCCGCCCCCCTCACCCCACTCCACCCCGCCCCTCCTCACCCCGCCCCGCCCCGCCCAGCTCCACTGAGATGGGGAATCCTTAAGGCTCTGAACAGTATGCAGTCAGGACTACCTTGGAGCAGCACAAAGAGATGCACACATACACAGCATCAAGACTGTATTTGGGGGTCTCCAAGCTGAGGACCCCAAGTGTGAAATCCCCAGTTAGCCAAAAGGCAGAACCTGCAGCCTGGAGCCCCGCCTTTGCCCTGCCCACATGTCCTGCCCTGCTCAGGCCCCAAGACTGCCTCTCACTTCCCTCTGCAGAGACCACCTTGCCCAACACCACTGGGGGATACACAGGAGGCGTGGGGGCGGCAGCAAAGCCTGGGCTGGCCAGTAGGGCATCCCGAAAGCCCTACTCACAGACAGAACATTCCAGCACAACCTCAGGGGTCTAGGGGCTAAGGAGCCACCTGCACACAGGTGCTGGAGCACGCTTCCACATGCCTGGCACACAGGCCTGTGCCCCCCGGCCACACATGCGTGCACTATTGCAGAGACACGCTGGCCACATTCACACACTGACAGACACAGGACACAGCAGCACACACAGGCGTCTGCTGCCCGTCAGGACTGCGTGCATGTACTGGCACACCCTCACTGGCTGCCAACACATCCTGGCACACGTGCACACACACCCTGCTGCCCACACTGTTGCATACTGTGCAGAGACACACCTTCACACCCTGGTGCATGTGTGTGGGGGGCAGGAGCGGGGATGGCCAGTGTCCATCCATACTGGGTGACCCAGCCCTGCCATGGGGTCACGGCCCTCTTCAGGCCCCCTTGGAAGTTTGTAGCCCGCCCTCGCAGCTGCTGGGGCTGGGAAGGACGGGCTGCTTCCAGCCGGCAGCATAGCCCACGCCTCTCCCCTGGTTAAGTGACTGGGAAGCTCACACTCCACCAGTCAGAAGCCAAGTGACACTCCAGGTACCAGGCAGGGACAGATGACATTCGATATGGCTGAACGGCCATAGGGTGGCCCAGCCAACTCTGCAGTGGGTGAGAGACAGGTCCTTGCCAGGATGGAGCCGATACCGACTGGGGGATGGTGACTCCTCCCCCAGCAGGAGCCCAGCTCACCTTCCCGGCACGTGGGTCCCATGTAGCCATCCACACAGTGACACTGTCCACTGACAGGGTCGCAGTCAGCCCCACCCCCGCAGTCACAGTGCAGGACGCAGCCGGGCCCAAAGTGGCCCCTTCTGCAATCTGCAAGGGGCAGGGGGAGACAGACCTGAGCATGATCCCCGTCTTCCTGGGGCTAGGGGTGGGGGCATGGAGACAGACCTGAGCGTGATCCCCGCCTTCCCCAGGCCGGGCACCCTGGGCCTAGGGGCCACGAGCAGAGCCCAGGTGGAGTGAAGCCTTCTGCTTGGGGTTATGGGTAGCTAAGAACTCAGTTTCCCCTGAGGGGTAAACAGTCCCTGCCCTACCTTCCTCTGCCACATTCTGCAGCCTGTGATCCCCTGCTTGAGAAAGCCCAGGCCCCAGGTACACACCCAGAGTCACTATGTGCCTGCCCTGCCCCAGGAGGGCAAATGGGAGCCAATGGTCAGGGATGCCCCCTCAGGGCACAGCAGGCCCGAGAGCCACAAGGCCAGGTATCCAGCCCCAGCAGCAGGGCCCCTCCTATCCTCAGGGTGGGGCCCTCAGGCTGGAGGGGCCACAGCCCCCTTGATGCCTCCCCATCCACAGCTGGCAGATCAGAGAAGTCTTTCCACTCAACCAGAGTCCCCATCATGACCATGGCCTTCCTGGGATGTTGCAGGAAGCTACAGGGCAGAGCCTGACCTAAGCCTCCAGCAGGAGCGCCATGCTGGGCACTGCCTGTCCCAGCAGCTGACTCCACCCCCAGGGCACATGGGCCAGGTGCAGAGGCCACAGGAGAGCACAGTGCCCAGCCCAGGACTGGCACAGGTAGGGCCAAACTGATTGATACTGGTCACTGATGGAGACCCACACCCACAACCTTCCTGGGCAGGACCCCAGACTCACCCAGGTTACAGGTGGCTCCTGAGCGCCCAGGCGGACAAAGGCAGAGGCCGGTGACAGGGTCACAGGGTGCCCCCCCATCGCAGTCACACCGCTGGTGGCAGCCCTCTCCAAACGAGCCTGGCTCACATCCTGGTGAGGGCAGTGGGCTCAGTGTCCCCCTCCTGCCCTACGCCCAGACGGGATGGGGCCAGGGAGTGGGGGTTCAGGCTAGGGAGGGGAAGAGGCATGAAGCACTCACCCTTCTCACAGAAGTGGCCATAGAAGCCAGCAGGGCAGAGGCACCGGCCACTGATGGAGTCGCAGGGGGCTCCGTGTTGACACTGGCACACCCCCTGGCAGCCAGCCCCGTGGAAGCCAGGGGGACAGGCTGAAGGAGGATGCCAGTTACCACGAGCCCAGGGAACATGGTGGCAGAAACATTCAGTTTGCCCAGAGTGAGTAAAACCCGCCAGTTCAGGGACCCGTGAAAAGCCCCTCCTGCCCTTCCTCATCCTTCCCCACTGCTGCTGGCTCCCTGCCACTTAACTGCTGCTCAGGTCACCCACACGGGAGGAGCACACAGTGGCTCAGAGGGGGCCCCAGCCCAGCTGCTCAGGCCTGAAACTCACGGTGCTCGCAGGCCTGGCCATAGAAGCCGGGGCCGCAGCGGCAGGCGCCCGTGGCAGGCTCACACGTGCCATTGTTGTGGCAGGAACACTCCAGACGGCAGGCGGCTCCATAGCGCCCAGGGGGACAAGCTGGGGACAGAGCAGGGTGGGCGGGGCAGGAAGACGGTCCCTCAGGCACCAGCCTTGCCCAATGCTGTGGCAGCCCAGGGCACATCCCAAAGGGATGCTGGGGTCCCTCGGGCCCCATACACTCACCCAGCTCGCATTGTGGCCCCATCCAGCCCAGAGCACAGGAGCAGCTGCCATTGGCGGCGTGGCACAGGCCCCCGTTTCTGCAGGAGCAGATGTGCTCACAGCCCACACCAAACCGGTTCTGGGGGCAGCCTGGGGACAGAAAGCAGGTGCGGCCTGGAGCTCTGGCCAAGGGCTGGGCTCTCTCTGGGGACATGTCCCCACAGGCTAACAGCAAATGCTTCCTGAGGCCTATCAGTGCCAGTCTTCACCTGCTGGGTGGGCACATGGCAGGGAGTGGCACCAGCCACACCCTCTCATTCACTGGTCACCTCAGGCTGCAAGTGCCATGCCTGCTCTAGGAACCAAGGGTGGTTGAGTGATGGAAGGCCTCGGTGAGCCTGCGGGAGGGCTTCCTGGAGGCAGCAGCCCCCTGTGGACCAGCTGTCTCCAGCTTGGGAGTGAGTGTATATCCTCCAGGCCTGAGAAGAAGTGTGGTCGGGCTGCCAGGGGCTCAGAGGTGGCGGGCCACAGCCCTGCTGCTACAGCCTGATACCTGATGACCTGCCCGACGGCACTACCCTTCCTGGGAGTGAGGCAGGGCCAGGCCACCTCCGACTGAACCCTCTGCTGCAAAAGGCTCCCAATGAGCCCCAAAGAACTGATGTTGGGGCAGCGAGCCCCCTGAAGCGGACGAAGGGTGGGACCAGGCCTTTGGTCCCTGGTCCCTGGGCGTGGCAGAAAGGGCCAGAAGGACTCTGCCCTCAGGCAGAAGGCGGCCACCAATCCCTCCTTCGAGGGGCCGGGCAGGCCTGCAGCCCCCACGTGATGAGGATGAGGTCACTGGGTTGCCTGAGCCCCAGGGGCTGAGTATGGAGGCAGGGGCTGGGGTGGCCTGGGACACCCATTCCCCCAAGCAGGGCAGTGCAGTCAACACAGGCTACAGCAGTCTCGCCTCAGCCCCAGGGTCAAGTGGGGAGCTGGTGGCAGCCAGAACGTGTAGGAGCCTGGGCTGGGCCACCCCTCCAACGTCCCCATGGCTGATCCAGTGACATCTCTGTGAAGGGCCGGTAAGCACGCCCTCCGGAGTGAACACTCACCTCGCTCACAGTGGACGCCGGCTCTTCCCGGGGCACAGAGGCAGGTGCCGGTCACAGGGTCACAGGATCCCTCCTGCCCACACTCACACACGTGGGTGCAGTTGGGGCCGGAGCGGCCCTTCGGACAGGCTGCCGGGGAGGAAGGTGAGGGTGGCTAGCTTCCCTTCTCTCCCTGCCTGGCCAGCCCCGCAGGTGGGATGGGATGGGACGGGGTGAGGTGACCCTGTGTCTGCCCCAGATGGGGTGGGGCCAGCCAGCTGCCACGCAGCCACCCAGTCATCTCCCCTCCACCTGCAGGCCCTGCAGGGACCAAGCTGCTGCTGCCCGCTCTGTAGTGACTCACTGCCGCCCCAGCCCACCCCGCCAGCTCTGCTGGTGTCCCAGAATTGGAAAGGCCCTGCAGGACTCAGGGAAAAGGCGCGTTTCCCGGCAGGACACTAGGCCACAGCTAAGCTGCCCGGCTGACCTCTGCCCAGCTGACCTCTGCCCGGCTGACTTCTGTGCCTGGCTGACCTCTGCCTGGCTGACTTCTGTGCCCGGCTGACTTCTGTGCCCGGCTGACCTCTGCCTGGCTGACTTCTGTGCCCTTCTGACCTCTGTGCCTGGCTGTGCTCAAGCCCCTGGCAGACATGGCGCAGCAGGTCACCAGGCACAGCAGGTGCAGGGGCAGAGCTGTTGGAAGCCTGGCGGGGACCTGGGGCCACATAGGCACCCACAGGGCAGCAGGTCCGTTCTGCCTGAACACCACCTGCAGCCAGGCCCAGCCAAAGGGGTCGACGGGCAGGGAGGTGGTCAGAGGAGTTGTCCTCCTGCAGGCTACTGGCCCTACCCCGGAGATGCAGGAGATGCCACTCAGCCCTGCTGCCACCAGCCACTCACTGAGGCTGCAGTCGGGACCGAGAAACCCGGCAGGACAGCGGCAAGCCCCCATGGCCGCATCGCAGGAGCCGCCGTTGAGACACCCACACAGCTGTTCACAGCCTGGCCCATACCGCCCGGGCGAGCAACCTGCAGGGAGAGGGGCCGGCTGCAGGGAGAGGGGCTGGAGGCTTCCCCGGTGCCACTGAACACAGCAGGGCAGCTCCCGTGAGGCCCCCATATGCCCCGTCTTCCACCCCCAGACGAGGGCCTTCCCAGGGACCAGGGGAATCGGGGCCCAGCACGGCCGGCAGGACTCCGGAGCTCATGGGGCCCGGGCAGCACTCACCTTGCCGGCAGGCAGGGCCATGGTAGCCAGCAGCACACTGACAGAGCCCAGTGGCGGGGTGGCAGGCCTGGTTCTCACCGCGACACTGGCATATCCGCACACAGTCCTCTCCAAAGCGGCCAGGCGGGCAGGCTGGGTGCAGACAGGCCGGGTTGGTCCAAGGAACGGGCAGCATCTCTGGATTCCCGCCACCCAGCCCCTCCTCCGGGGGGGCTTAGGAGCCCTTACTCTGCTCGCAGCTGGAGCCGGTGAGGCCGGGGGGGCAGCGGCAGGCCCCAGTGACGTGGTGGCAGGCAGCACCGGGCGGGCAGCTGCAGCGCTGGGCACAGGCCTCTCCAAACCAGCCCCGCAGACAGGCTGCAGAAACATGAGGGCTAGGGAGGCCTCCATGGTAGGGGCCCCTGGGGAACCACAGACTGGAACAGGCCAGGAGCGGGCGCTGTGGGTAGGACCTACCCAGGGCCAGCTAAACTGGGGGCTGTGCTCACCATTCTCACACCTGGAGCCCCCCCACCCCGGGGGGCAGAGGCAGGCCCCAGTGACGTGGTGACAGGGGGCTCCCCGCCGGCAGGCACAGCGCCTCTCACAGCCAGGCCCGAATGTGCCCTCGGCGCAGGCTGCAGGGACGGGACAGACAGGAGGGCTGAGACCTCAGCCTCTGGCAGCCCTGCCCCAAGGAAAGAGAAGGGAGGCAGGGATGGCAGCCGGGACTCAGCTCCGAGGTGACAGGAACCAGGAAGAGCCCTGAGGCCAACTGAGGGCCCAGGCCTCCCCCAGACAGCAGACCCAAGGGGCCACCCAGCCTGCACCCAAGCAGTGGGGAGGCACCCCTGCTGGAAGGGAGCTGGTGTCGGGGCCTCGGTGGGAGGCAGGGACTTCGAGGAACCAGGCGGTGTTGCCCTGGTGCCCGAGTGTCCGGGCTCCGGAGGGGCTGAGGTCCACTGGGTGGACCAGGCCCTGCTGGCACGGCAGCCGCAGCTGGCTCTCACCAGCCGGAGGCCCCCCAGCCAGCACAGGCTCCAGGACAAGGGGTGAAGGGGCCTCTCTCAGCACGCAGGAAACAGGCACGGCCCCTGAGCCCCGAAGCATCCTCCGTTCCACCCACCACTGGGCTGGCTGGGGCCACACCCCCCGCCAAGGCAAAGCAGCGGCACTCCACCCCCACAGGTTAGCTTCCTAAGTCGAGACCCTCCCAACGGGAACCCTCGGTGCTCAGCCGGCAGCTCTGACATTGGCAGGACACAGAACGAGGGTGACAGTCCTGCCTCCTGGGACCCAGGAGACCCCAGCCCGTGCTTCCTGCACACAGGCCCGAAGCCCGCACCCCAGGGCACTGCCCCCCGACCTGGGAGCCCTCCTAGGCCTGCAGGCCGGGCTGCACCACCCACACTGGGGAACGCCCCTCCTCTGCCGCCCAGCGCTCACCCTCCTCACAGGCCAGGCCGGCCCAGCCCCCAGGGCATGCACAGTGGCCTGAGACAGGGTCACAGGTCCCCCCGTTCTGGCAGAGGCAGGAATGTTGACAGCTATCACCATACAGGCCGGCAGGGCAGGCTGGGGCCGGGGAAGAGGGAGTGACTTGCAGCCCCAGCCAGCTGGCCCCGTGGCACGTCTGGCTTTCCAGCCTAATGTTGGACTTCAGGGTCAGGGACCTTGTAGGAGGTGCCTCTAGGATGACCTGCCATGCCCTTCCTGGACTCAGCATCGCTGCCTGGAGAGAGGCACAGTCCTCGTCCTAACACCCCCTTCCTCCCTCCCCCGGGTGCCAGGAGTCCTGTGGGCTCCGCATGAGGCCAGCACCCTCACTCAGGCCTGGACTCTGGTCCCTGGACTCCTGGGCGGGGCTTACCCCACAGGCAGGAGGACCCCGTCCAGCCGGGGCACAGTGGCACTGCCCATAGGAGGGTCACAGGAGGCCCCGTTAAAGTAAGCACAGACCTGGCTGCAATTATGCTCAAGGGTGTGGGCTGGGCAGGCTGCAGGCAGAGAGGGCTGGTCAGAGCCTGGGACAGGCAGGACCCCAGGGGCTGGCGGCAGATCACAGGCAGCTGGGCAGATCTGCCGGGGTCCCCTCGGCTGCTGTCGCCAATTCTTCCCTCCTTCTGGCCCAGGCCACCTACTCAGCAGAGTGGCCAACAAAATGACCAACACTGGCCCAAGTGAGCAAAGTGACATTCTCAGGGGGCTGCCTGGTAGCTCTGGACACTCGGGACAGGCCTAGGAGGGAGTCTCCCACAGAGGACCCAGCACCCCCTCCTGCAGCACCCTGGGCTGAGCAGGAAGCTCACGCACTCTCGGCACACTGGGGGCCCCGGCGGCCAGCAGGGCAGAGGCAGGAGCCGTCCACGGCGTCACAGGCAGCTCCAGTGCAGTTGCAGGCGCTGCGGCAGTCTAAGCCAAAGAAGCCGGCCGGGCAGGCTGCGGGCAGCGGGCAGTGAGGTGGAGGGGCCCACGCTGGGGACCGCCTGGCCCTGCCCCCACCTGCGCCCCAACTCACCACGCTCACAGAAGGTGCCCCTCCAGCCAGCAGGGCAGGTGCAGGCACCGCTGATGTGGTCACAGGCTGCTCCGTGCTGACACTGGCACCGCCGCTCACAGCCAGGCCCAAAGCGGCCCTGGGGACACCCTGAAACACGTGGCCCAGCCCCCCATCAGCCTGAGGCCCAGGAGCCTGACCCAGCGGTTCCCCAGCCTCGCCACCATCCTCAGGACTGTGGGACAGGCTGGCTCGTGAGGAGCCCCTTCTCACCCAGGGGAGACTGGGCTCACTCACATGCTTTGTCCCCCACCCAGGTGGGGCCATGGGAGGCTTGAGGGAGCTCCCGGTGTCAGCTTTAAGGATGTGAATCTCCCCTGTGGCTGCCTCTAGGACACCCTGCCCAGGCCTTCCCCAATGCCACCAACCAAGTCTTTGGGGGCACAGACTGAGGGGCGCTGGCCTGTCTTAAGCAGATCCCTTCCTCTGACCCCCAGGTGTCAGGCCTCCCACAGGAGTGGGACAGGCCCTGCCCCTTCCTGCTGGGGCTCTGGGTGAGCCTGGTGCAGGTTGGTGGGAAGGCAGGGCCTTGGTCCAGGCTGTGGAGTGGGGTAGTGGGGGCTGGGAAAGCTCAGGGAAGGCACAGGAAGGCAGGCCCGGGCCAGCCCAGTGTGCATATGTGTACGTGCATGTTTGTGGGTGTGTGTGAGCAGAGGAGGGGGTGCAGCCAGGGCCAGGACTCACGCTGCTCACACCGCGGGCCCACGTAGCCAGCCTCGCACACACACAGGCCGGTGACAGCATCGCAGCTCCCATGGCCAGTGCTGCAGTTGCAGGGGCGGCTGCAGTCAGGTCCCCAGTGCCCGCTATCACAGGCTGCGAAAGAACCTGGGGTCACCCAGCGCAGGCCCTACTGCGGGCCACAGCCAAGTCAGGTACGGGGCAACTCAGGACTAGGGCATGGCCTCCTGCAAGCCCCCATTCCTCCTGGCCCCTGGGAGGAGGCCTCTCCAGGGGCAAGGAAGGGAGGGACATCTGGACAAAGGGCAACCCTGTACCTCTCTGGCAGCTAAAGCCGGTCCACCCGGGGGCACAGCTGCAGTGTCCAGTGGCGGGGTGGCAGTGCCCATCATTGGCACAAGAGCACCTTGTCTGGCAGCTGGGACCAAACCAGCCTGCTGGGCACACTGCAGGCAGGTGAGAGAAGGTGAGTGGGGGTCTGGCTGCCCACCCCGGGTCACAGGCTCAGGGGTGGCTACACGTCACTCACCATCCTGGCAGCGGCTGCCGACGAAGCCAGGGAGGCACAGACAGGCTCCAGTCTCAGGGTCACAGCGGGCACCATGCTGGCACTCTGGGCAGATCTCCTGGCAGCCCAGCCCCCAGCGGCCCTCGGGACAATCTAGTGCCCAACCCCCATGGCCAGTCAGTGCCAGAGCTGCCCTTGCTCAACACATCAATATACATAACATGGCACGATGCCCCTGGAGCCACAGCCGAGGAGGCGGGACCACTGTTACCATCTTAGCCTGCCCCGGGGGAGGGGAGAGGATCTGGTCAGCAGAGGCCCCGGGCCTCTGCCCCAGGAGAGAAGCCCCGGCCCCAGGCACAGCCTCAGGCACAGTTCAGCTGGCAACACAAGGAACCCAGCCAGTTAGAGACTGGGAGCCTTGGGCAGAAGGAGCAGCCCGGGAGGGCAGCCTGCAGGCCCCAAGGACTTGGTGGGGCAGCCACAGACCCCCACTCCCTACCCCAGGCAGTGTACTATGAGCTCTTACTCCTGCTGCAGACAGGTCTGGGATCCTCAGGGCTGGGACCCCACAGTTCAGGGCCCCACCAGCTAGGAGTCCTGCAGTCCGGGAGGCAGAACTGGGGCTGCTGCCACACTCACCTGCCCCACAGTCTTCCCCTGTCCTTCCTGGGGGGCACCAGCACTTCCCCGTCACCCCATGACAGAGGGCCCCCCCACAGGAGCAGGAGCCCGAGCAGTTCACTCCGAATGTCCCCACAGGGCACTCTGCAGGAGGAAGCATGAGGGGCCTCAGCCACTCCAAGTGGAACGGCCAGGCCAGAGCCTTTCCCCAGGCGCTCCTGGCAAGTGTGCCTCCCACGCCTCCCCACATGGGCTCTGGCTCTAGTCCCAGGGGGGCTGCTGAGCACAGCCGGGGTCCCCAGAGTGCCCAGGCAGCTCCCAGGAACAGGCAGGTGAGGGGTGAAGGGGACGCTGACAGATGGGAGGAGTGGGGAGGGGCAGGGCCCTGGGGGCAGCCTGGGAGAGGCTCAAGTAGCTCCCTTGGGCCTTCCAGGACCCTGGAGAGCTCCCAGGAGCCTGAGTAGGGCCTCCTCTTCCTCCCCTACCATAGTCACCCGAGGACCATGTGCCCTCAGCCTGACCTGGCAATGCTGGTACAGTCTCTCCCGCTCCTCCACCCACCTGGGACCCCCTCACAGGGACTCCACCCTAGAGCTGGGGAGGCTGTGCACTCACTCACTGCACCCCCAGAGCTACCCACCACCCACTCCCTGTGGGATGGGACTAGAATGGAGACTGCAGGGTACCCCCTGGAGGCCTAGGGTCCCCCTCCTCCACCTGGCAGGTGAATGAGACCCCAGGGAGCACAGAAGCCAGGCAGTCAGAGCATCTGGGACTGGGGACCTCCGGAGAGAATGTGAGTGCTGAGGGTCCCCCATGGAGAGGGCCTGCAGGGGCTGCTCCCCATGGCCTGGCCGAGCCATGGGTGCTGGGAGCCCTGGAGCAGCCTCTCTGGCAGAGCTTTCCTCTGCCCTCCATGCCTGCCCTGCCTTTCAGGGCCCGGCCTTGGCCTCCCCCCAGGGACAACAGAGCGTGAGGCTGGGCCAGGAGCTCCGGTGGCAGAGAAGCTTTCCCGCCTGCCCTAGTGAGGTGCAGCCACTCTGATGCCCAGTCTGCAGCTGAAACTAAATTTCTCCCTGGGCCCATGATGCCATCACAGCAGCCCCAAGAAGTCAGTCGACAAGAGACCCTGTGCTGCAGGCCAAGGAGCCACAGAGCCCACGTGTCAGAACACCCACAGCGGGGCTGAGAGCCAGGATGTGCCCTGCCTGGGAGGAGTGCTGGTAACACGGGGAGTGCCAGAGGCCCTGAGGACATACCCTGGTGAACTCTTGTCACAAGGGCCAATCTCCAGGGGCGCCTGCCCACAGGGACACAGGCACGTCCCTGGGACTACAGGCTTGGCACTCAGCCGGCCCTAGGGCACTGGGCAGTGTGCATAGGGTGGGGGTCGCTGGTCATAGCAGCCCCGCAGGGCCTCAGGGAACCCCCTCTCCATTAAGTGGGGCAGATGAGTGCTGCCCAGACCCAACGACAAGCAGGGGGGCTTTCTATCAACCCGCAGGGGCCATCACCTGTGGCTTATCCTCAAAGCATCAGAGGCTCTTAAAGAAAAGAGGGGGCTGGGCATGGTGGCTCACACCTGTAATCCCAGCACTTTGAGAGGCCAAGGCGGGTGGATCGCCTGAGGTCAGGAGTTAGAGACCAGCCTGAATGACATAGTGAAACCACGTCTCTACTAAAAATACAAAAAAATTAGTTGGGCTTGGTGGCAGATGCCTGTAGTCCCAGCTACTCAGGAAACTGAGGCAGAAGAATCACTTGAACCCGGAAGGCAGAGCTTGCGGTGAGCCAAGATCATGCCATTGCACTCCAGGCTGGACAGGTAGGGAGGAGCAAGGAAGAGGCAGGGGAGGACCCTTCCTTCTCTCAGGAACTAAGGGCTCTGGGAGCTGTGGAGGTGCTTCTCTGGCGAGGCCTTCTCACCGTCTCTGGTGTGCAGTGAAGACTGGAAGGAGGGTCACAGGCATCAGGGGAGGGTGAACTGCTGGCCTGCATGTGCGTGCACCTGCCTGCATTCATGTGTGTGCATGCGAGTGGTGTGTGCATGTATGTGTGTGCATGTTTGGGGGTGGGAGTGGAAGGAAGGGTGGGGAAAGGATGCCAGGGAGTCAGGAGGAGCTGAGGTCCACATCCACACACTCATGAAGCTCTAGGATGCCTGTACGGATGGGAAGCCAGCACTCAGAGCTGCTGCCCACTGGCCTGAGACCACAAAGCTCCTGGGAATCCAGGTCGGGGGTCCTGGCCCAGAGTGCTCTGACCCTTGATGGCTGGGACCAGGGCGGCCTAAGCTGGCTGGTGGGTCCTTGGGTGGACGCTGTTCCCTCTGTGGGCCCCTTCTCATTCCCCAGATGGAGGCGGCGGGGGGAGGGCCCAGGCTGCGGGGCTTGAGTCTAGACAACCCCCTGGTGTGGTCGCAGGGAAGGCAGGGGAGGGGCTGGCACTGGGCTCGTGGGTCCCTCTCCAGCCCGGGCCATGGTCATGCTGGTCACATGGCAGGCCCTCGTGGCTCCTGTCTCTCCTGGCCACTGGGTGTGGACAGTGAGCACTGCCCCAAGGGAGGCTCCCACCCGCCCAGGCCCTGTCAGCAGCCGCCGTGGCAGCTCCGTTACTCAGCTGAGGCCATTTTCCTTCCCCTCAGAAGCCGATGACACACTGAGGTATTTTCTACCCTGGTCATGAGACTGAGGAGTGACCTCCTGCGGCTCTGAGCCTCAGACCAGCTTGGTCAGCTTTCTGCTTGGCCGGGACTACACGCCATTGTCCTCATTGATTGCACCTCCCGCCGGCACAAGCCGGGGCAGCCAGGACGCCCCCACCTCCCCAGCCCTCTTGGCAAAGTCCCCAGCCCCATCACGCTGGGCTGCAGTCACGTCGGGGAGTAGGTCCCCAAGCCTCCCAGGGACACCTAAGCACGGACATGACCAGCCCATCTCTCAGCCATCTCCTAACAGCCTCCTCCCTTGCCTGCCACGTGAGCATAAGGCTCCCCAGCTCTGTGCCTGCTCACACCCAGGCCACAGTGTCCATGAGCAGGGGCCTTGCAGCCACCCCACCCAGGCCACCACAGCAGCCCAGACTGCTCTCTGAACCGCCACCCCCAGGGACAGCCTCTACTGCTGGCTCACACACGAGGAGGGAGCTGCTGCCCCAGCCTCCCAGAGAACCGTCTGTTCCAGTCGAGCAAGGAGCGAGTGAGCGAGGGAGGAGTTTAAAGCACCGACCCCTCCCTGGGCCAGACCCTAGCAGACAGAGCAGCCCCTGCCCTAACCAGACCAGACTCAAGACCAGCAGCTGCACCACTGCCGAATGACAAGCTGTCCAGGCCATACCAGCAGCAAGGCACCACCTGGGCTCAGGCAAAGGGGGCTGATGGTGGCAGCTGTGCAGCCCTTCTGAAGCCCACCCCACCAGCTGGGCAGGCAGCCCGGACCCCAAACTGAGACTGCCAAGAGGCCCAGGAGCCGCCACTCACCTTGGCCACAGTCCTCACCCTGGAAGCCAGTGGGACACTGTTTCCCACACACGCCGCTCGTAGGGTCACAGGCCACGCCTGATGGGCAGGTGCACACCTGCAGGCACCCTGGCCCAAAATAGCCCGGCTCGCACTCTGCAGGCGGGAGAGAGGGGTGAGTGGAGTCAGCCGGCCCCGGCACCCCCCAGTCTCCATGCCTGGACTCACCTGCCTGACAGCGCTTGCCCCAGAAGCCAGCCTTGCAGGAGCAGCTGCCGTCCCTCTTGTCACAGGACCTCGTGTGGGGCTGCACACACTGGCACTCCTCCGAGCAGCCCGGCCCAAAAGCCCACGGTGGGCAGGCTGCACCCACAGAGCCATGAGGGGGGCTCCCGGCTGCAGCCCCACCCTCCCAGACCACTTCCACCAGCCAAGGTCCTGCAGGGAGCTGTCCTCACCCACCTTTCCTTCTGCAGCCCACCGCCCCTTCCCTCTCCGAGTGTCTGAACCCCAGGGACAGGGGACCCCACCAGGGATGGGTGACCCCACCAGGGACTCAGAGCTTGGCCTTGCTGCCAGGAATCTCCAAAAGCCAAGATGAGCCTCATCCCTGCAGGCCTCTGCAAGAGGCCTGGCCCTGCCCTCATCTGCAGCCCACCCACCTCCTAGCTCAGGGCTGGGAGGCACCACGAGGTGGGGGACCGTCCACCCAGACGCCCTAGATGCCAGCACAGTTACAGTTGAGAGGACGGGGCCTGGAGTCCACAGACTCTGGGCAGACCCCAGACCCACATCCCAGTGGGTGACCTGGCCGGATCCCGATGGCGTCATCCCACCCCACCGTACAGGTAACGAGACACAGACCACCCTTTCCACACGCTGCAGTCAGCGTGGACACTGGAAGGGGCAGTGAGACTCACCAAGGTGGCAGAAGCGACCGTAGAGCCCCGGGTCGCAGAGGCAGGCCCCGTAGAGGCGGTGGCACCGGCCCCGGTTGGCACAGTTGCACTTCCTGCGACAGTGCTTGCCGTAGAAGCCCTTGGGGCAGCCTGGGAGCGTTGAGGCTCCGTAAGAAGCTGGGCGGCACCAGCCTTCCGCAAGTGACCCCCGCCTGAGAGGATGCTCGGGGCTCAGCATGGAGCCGGGAGCAGCCGCTGCCGGGCACCTGGAGAGTCTCCCAGATGTGGCCATCTGTCCTGGCTGGCCCATCCCCTACCTCCCCTGCCCCCAGGGTTTGTAGCAAGGGCAGGTGGAGGAGCACATTCCTTGGCCCACACTGGAGATGCACAAAGCTCACACCCCACTCTCCCCAGAGTCTGGCCCACATCAGGAGCCGCGTGGCTTCGGTCCCATGGTGGTTGCCAAGCTTGACCTCAGAAGCTCAAAGCTGGAAGGACACATGGCCCCAGGGACCAGGTCCCAGGCCCAAGCCGCAGGTGGCCCCAGAGCTAGAAACGTCCTCGCCTTTGTTCTCCAAATAATTCCCTCCCACTTGTTCCCGCCCCATGTCCTTCCTCCTCCCAAGGTGGGAATAAGCTGAAGGTGCCCCCACAGCTACAGCCACGTCCTAGTCCCCCGGGCTGGGAGACAAGACCCATCCTGTGTTATCCAGGTCGGCCCTAAACCAAAGACAGATGTCTTCATCAGAGAGGCAGGCAGGGGCTGACACAGAAAGAGGAGGCCTGGAGAAGAGGAGGCAACCCCTTGATGCCGCAGGCAGCCTGGACGGTGCAGTATAAACCCAGGGGCGCAGCACCCGGGAATGAATATGGGGCTGGCGAGCCCCTCCCCCTGCATGGGCCTGGCAGGCCTTCCTGGGACTCAGCTCCTCGGTCATCTGCACAGGGGCCTTTTCCCTGCTGGGGAATCTAATGACCCTCCCACAGGACACCCGAGACCCAGGTCTCTGGGAAGTCATCGGACATCACAGAGCAGAAGTGCCAACACTCAGATCCCTCGCCCGCTGCGGGCACCCAGCCCTCATACAGCTCCTAACAGGCAATGCGTCCCCAGCACTCTGCAGAATAGAAAGGGCAGACTGCAATCGGGGACGGGAAGCACTCTCACAGGGAAGAGGTAGGAAGCCCTGTGCGGCTGCCTGGGGTTGCCCGACAGCAGGCAGCCAGCCCTGCAGAGCACAGCACATACAGCCGGGGAGCCTCGCAGGGCCCCGCGGGCGTGGGGGACAGGTTCTGTGGTTGGCTCTCCTCCATGAAGGCAAGAAGTTTATGAGGTGTTAGCTGCATTCTCCAGGGAAAAAGGCAGAAAAGACCTAAATATGAAGCTTTAGCCACCCAGGAAACACTTCCTGGACTAATTCCCCCAGAAAGGCTGAAACTTCTGAATGAGTAACATCCCTAGCAGCCAGCGGCCCGAGTAACCCCTTCTGCAAACCTCACCCAGCCACCACTACACCACACAGCTCTGCTCGAATGCTTCCAGGGACAGGGACCTCACTGCCTTTAAAGGGAACTCATTCAAAAGTGTTGCTCTGCTACGTTCTGCCATCTGCCTCGGCTATAGGGCCCTGGGAAAATTAGCAACAAGGAAAAAGCAACCCCTCTCTCACTGGAGGGCCTCATTCCCTCCCAGGCACACCTGGAGCTCTGGAGACGGGAGGCAGGAAGGGAAGGGAGTCTAGGAGAAGTTCGGTGGCACTTCCCCTGCTCCAGCGGGAGAAAGGAGACGAGGAGGAGGCGGAGGGGTGGCACCTCCCACTGCCCTCGCAGCCCAGGGATAATTCCAGAAGCACCAGAAGGGGCTCACGCACCATCTTCACAGTCGGTCCCACTGACACCCGGGGGACAGCGGCAGGCCCCCGTGACAGGGTCGCAGGTCCCACCATTCTGACAGCTGCAGGAGAAGCTGCAGTTCTTCCCGAAGGTGTCCAGAGGACAGGCTACAAAGAGTGCCAGGGAAGCGCCAGGGTCACCAGGCAGCACGACACTCTGAGGCCCCTTCCTAGGGTTGGAGGCTCTGGGTTTAGAAGCAATTGCCTAGAGCACAAAATGATGGCGCTTGTGCCACATCACCCCTCCCGTGCTCGTGCCAGACATCACTAATCCACCACCGACTCCTCTCTCTGAACGCCAGCACGCCTGCTGATCTTTCTAGATCGGCTCTTTCAAACAGGCAGAGCCTCGCGGACAGTTGCCAGGGGTCCCTGCGGCCATGTGAGCTAGAGGAACCTCACCTGCCCCCCGCCGTTCAGCAGACACCCCTCACTGTCTTAGTTATTTGCTGGCTCGCTTGTTGCCAGGCCGTGAAGACCGGCATTTAGGAAGGACAGACACACTGGCTTGCTTGCTCCCAGGGAACCCTTACTGCCTGGACGGTGCCTGGCAAAGGGTGGACAGGCAGGGGATGTCCAACAAAGGAGTGAACAAATGAAAGAGTGAATGGATATGCACGGAGCCCCCTGCCCAGGGCCAGCAGGAAGCAGCAAAACTGAATGGGCTAAAGGGCTGTCCCAGGTCTTGCAGTTCAGAGGCCCCTTCCTGGCCCACAGCCCCTGCCCAGCAGCCTCACTCTCATTGCAGATGAGCCCAGTCCAGCCCTCGGGGCAGTCACAGCCATCCAGGCCCGGGAGGCAGGTCCCTCCGTTCCTGCAGTCATCACAGGTCAAGCTGCAGTCGTGGCCAAAGGAGTCATCCAGGCAGACTGGGGGGCAGACCAGGATGGGGGGTTCAGAGCCTGACCCTGCCTTCAGCAGAGGGGGACAGACCAGGATGGGGGGCTCAGAGCCTGACACCTGGCCACAGCAAGGACAGCAGACCAGGATAGGGGGCTCAGAGCCTGACACCTGGCCACAGCAAGGACAGCAGACCAGGATGGGGGGTTCAGAGCCTGACACCTGGCCACAGCAGGGACAGCAGACCAGGATGGGGGGCAGACCAAGATGGAGGGGTTCAGAACCTCACCCCTGGCCTTAGCAGGCATGGAGGCCCAGCTCAGACCCTCAGGCCAGGGAAGGGGCATAAGGGGCATCCTCAGCCCATGAGGGCCCCAAAAGGGTGACGTGGGGCAAATGCTGGGGCCAGAAGGAGCCCTAACCTGGGAGCTGTGCAAAGGGAGCCAGTGGCTCAGCCTCCCTGGGTCTTGGTCTAACACGGCATTGCAGGGGTCCTTCCTCAGGTCCCCAACTTCTGATTGAATGGCAGCCTGGCCTGAGGGGTCTTTAGCTGGCGGCCCTGTGAGCAGAAGCCCCTGGGGTGGAGACCGAACTCACCAAACTTCTCTGTGAGTGAGTGTTCACCCCGCAACTCCGCCTCCTCCTCGTCAGCCCCGATGTAGTCATCCTGGAAGAGTCGAGGCAGCTCATCCTGAAGCACGGCGATGTGGGGCAGGGGCCGCACGAAGGGCAGCTCACTGTCCAGGTCCACCACTGGCTCCTCTAGGGCTGCCGGACACAAAGGCCCTTTAGCCCCTACCACCACCTGCCCACCCAGTGACTCCTCCGCCAGGTGGGGCTGGGCCCGAGCCCCACTCCAGGGGACCCCGCCAGCCTCCTACTGCCTCCACTACCCCCAGCTCCTCAGCCTGGTCCTGGGGTCATCCCAGCTGCACCTGATCCTCCTTCTCAGGTGGCTCTGGGCCCTGAGAACCTGAACCCTGGCCCTCTGCCCCCAGCCCCACACCAGATCTAGGGACTCTGGGTCCTAGAGGGGTCGGGCTGGGAAAGCAGTAGGGCTGGGAGCAGCGGCCTTCAGTCCCAGGGGCAGCAGTAGCTTAGGTTGTGACCCCTCCTCTCACCTGGTCGGGACAGGTGCTGGGTTCCAGGAGGATGCCTGTCTCATCAGCTTTCCCCACCCCACTGTCCCCAACCCACACAGCGCTCAGAAGAGGCAGGACCTCAGTGGGTCCCCAGGGGCCCGATGGCCTCTGAGGTGGTGCAGGCCCAGGAAGGCCAGGGGGCAAAGGATCCCAGGCAGGCGGGTGTGGGGCCAGCCAGGCCCGCAGGACAGGGTCAGCTAGGGCAAACGCTGAGAAGGCAGAGGCCGGTGCTCCGCCGAGGGCGAGGGCGGGGGACTCACGGCTGCAGCCCCTGCGGTCCTCATGCAGCCGGTAGCCGGCGTCACAGGAGCACTGGAAGGAGCCGGCCAGGTTGCTGCAGTACTGCTCACAGCCGCCGCGGCCGGAGGCACACTCATCCACATCTGCGGGTGACCCGAGGCTGCTGAGGCCTGTGCTCCCGGGAGGGGAGCCAGGGAGGCCCCTGCCCACCCAGTCCCACCCACGGCTGAAGCCCTGGTGGTCCTGCCAGAGCCGACTGGCTCATCTCGTGAGGCAGCCGGTAAAACACACCCCCAGCCGCAGCGGACACTCTGGCCGTCCTCCCGCCCCAGGATCGGAGCCACAGCAGACACCTGCCAAAGGGAGGCCAGGCTGGGAGGGGCCAGTCAGGCAGCAGCTGGGGGGACGGACCCAGCTCCAGGAGAGAGTGGCCAGTGACTTCAGGCCAGAGGGAGGAAGGGGGCAGGTCAGCAGAGCCCTGCACACAGCAGGTGCTCAACCAGCACCCACAGCCCTGCACGCAGCAGGTGCTCAGCCAATGTCTCCTGCCCAGCTCTGCACACCGCAGGTGCTCAACAAATGCCTGCACAGCCCTGCACGCAGCAGGCGCTCAGCCAATGCCTCCTGCACAGCTCTGCACACAGCAGGTGCTCAACAAATGCCTGCACAGCCCTGCACGCAGCAGGCGCTCAGCCAATGCCTCCTGCACAGCTCTGCACACAGCAGGTGCTCAACAAATGCCTGCACAGCCCTGCACGCAGCAGGCGCTCAACCAATGCCTCCTGCACAGCCTTGCACGCAGCAGGCGCTCAAACAGCACCCACACCCTTGCATGCAGCAGGCGCTCAACCAGCACCCACAGCCTTGCATGCAGCAGGCGCTCAAACAGCACCCACAGCCTTGCATGCAGCAGGCGCTCAACCAGCACCCACAGCCTTGCATGCAGCAGGCGCTCAAACAGCACCCACAGCCTTGCATGCAGCAGGCGCTCAAACAGCACCCACAGCCTTGCATGCAGCAGGCGCTCAAACAGCACCCACAGCCTTGCATGCAGCAGAACACAGAGCAGGCCGACCCCATGCCCACCACCGGGGGGACCGGAGCCAAGCCCGCGCCCTTCCTTAGGCCGGCCCGGCCCCCAGGCCACCCTCGCTGTGCAGAGGCAGGGCGGGGCTCACCCTCACAGCCGCAGCCATCGGCACCGAGCCGGTAGCCGGCGTAGCAGCCACACTCGTAGCCGCCGGGGTTGTTGGTGCACACCTGCTGGCAGCACGGGTCGTCTGCACAGTCGTCCACATCTGTGGGGCACACAGCATGGGCCCCCTGGTACCAGGGAGCTGCACACGCACATCCCCACCCACACACAACTGCATGCAACTGCACACAGCCACACAACTCACACGCCCGACTGCACTGCACATGCCCACAGTTTACACGTGCACACCTACATACGCGGCACCTGCACAGTTGTGCCCACCACACAACCACCCCACACACACACGTGTTCCCGGTCTCGCACCCACCACACAACCACACACACACACGCACGTGTTCCCGGTCTCACACCCACCACACAACCACACACACACACGCACGTGTTCCCGGTCTCACACCCACCACACAACCACCCCACACACACACGTGTTCCCGGTCTCACACCCACCACACAACCACCCCACACACACACGTGTTCCCGGTCTCACACCCACCGCACA
>CM052659.1:2035474-2082280 GCA_028533165.1 Leontopithecus rosalia
CACCCACCGCACAACCACACACACACACGTGTTCCCGGCCTTGCACCCACACACACACACGTGTTCCCGGTCTCGCACCCACCGCACAACCACACACACACACATGTTCCCGGCCTTGCACCCACACACACACACACACGTGTTCCCGGTCTCGCACCCACCACACAACCACACACACACACACGTGTGTTCCTGGTCCCACATATGCAGACACACACAGGACACACGTCACTGCCCCAGGCCACCCGCCTGCCTGCCGTGAACAAGGTGGTGGCACTGGGCTGGACTGGGGCTGAAGGGTGGGGACTCCGTCTGGGAGTCAGGGTCTGCAGTGTGACTCCAATGACACTGGGACCTCCCCAAGTGATGGGTAGTGCTGAGGAGGTACTGATGGCCTAAGGGGGTGCCGTGGCTGTAGGCGTGGGCCTGGGGTGGGACCCAGGGTCTTTCCTGGGCCAGGATGCTGCCTGTCAGGCCTGCCCTACCACCGCGCCTGGGCCCAGGCAGCCAGACCAGGACTCAGGGAGACAGAAGAGGACCTCCTAGTCATGGCATGGAACTGATCCCAGATTTAGGGTGGCAGCGGATCCCTGGAGTGGGAGTGCGGGCATCTGTGAGGAGCCAGTGCGCACCGATGCAGGTCTTCTGATCTGAGTCCAGCTCATAGCCGCGGGGACAGGTGCACAGGGGCCCAGCGCTGGTGTGGCTGCAGCCATGGGAGCAGCCGCCATTGTTGGCCTCGCAGCTGTTCACAATCTCCATCTCGATCCCTGCCACAAGACCAGTCACCTGGGGTGTGGGGTGGCGGCTAGGATGCCCCCACCTACCTCGGTTCCCCCCACCTTCACCCAGCAGCCAGCCTTGAGCCCAGGGACACCAGCGGGAAGCAGCAACACGGAACTCCAGACCTTGCCGGGTCTAGGACTCTGTGCCCACCAAAGGCGCACACCCTGGGCTGCCCCGACGGTCAGGGAAGCCCTGCCCTTCTGCCAAAGAAGGCCTTGGGGTCCTGGGGAGCAGCACCACCGTCCCGGGCACCTCCAGCCCGCTGCCGGCTGCCCACTCACGGTAGCACTGCCGGCCATCGGCGCCCAGCTCGTAGCCCTCGTGGCACACACACTTGAAGGAACCCTGGGTGTTGAGGCAGCCGTGGGCACATCGGGCCAGCCCTGCAGCACATTCATCCACATCTGGAGGGGGAGACCACGGGGAGGGCTCAGAGGTGCCAGGAAGGGCCCGTGGAAGGCAGCACACGGCCTGCTGACACCCAGGGCCTGCAGCCGCGTGACACAGGTGTTCAGGGCCAATCCCACTGCCCCTGACAACCACTAGTCACAACCCTGCAGGTGCCCTGGGATGAAAAAGCTGGCATCCACACGGGTCCGCACAGGTCTCATGCTAAGCCCACTGGGTGGCCAGGCACGGTGACCCCGGCAGCACCTTCCTGGTGTCCTTGAAGACGTGGAGCCACGCCTCAGGACGCCCCAACCGGCAGTGCTTGGTGATACAGTCTGGCTGTGTCGCCACCCAAATCTCATCGTGAACAGTAACGCCCACGATTCCCACGTGTCCTCGTGGGAGGAGCCCGGTGGGAGGTGACTGAGTCATGGGAGTGGGTTTTTCCTGTGCTGTCCTCGTGAATGAGTGAGTCTTCCGAGCTCTGATGAATTTACACACGGGCGCTTCCTTGCTCCAGCTCTCTCTGCCTAGTGCTACGGCCATGAGACGGGACTTGCTCTGCCCATCCTGCTGTGACTGGGAGGCCTCCCCAGCCCTGTGGAACTCTAAGTCCACTAAACCTCTCTCTTTAGTAAACGGCCCAGGCTTGGGTATGTCTTCGACGGCAGCGTGAAAATGGACTAATACCCTTGGAAACTGCCCACGGCCTGGTCTGGACACACCCGCTGCCCCAGAGACTCCCCTGTGGGCCACCCAGGTGGCAGCAGCCAAACCCCTCCCCGAGGCTGCTCAGAGGAGGCCGGCTCACCCACGGGGGAAGAGTCAGGGACACCCAGAGGTGCAGGGGCGGAGTTAACAATAAGCGTCACCAGCCCCGCAGCAGAGGACGGCACGGGGGAGGGTGCCACAGTGCGTCTAGACAACAGTACCTCCCCGGGACCAGATTCCAAAAAAGCACATTCACAACTAGCCCCTGTGAAGTGGCAGAAACCCGTCCCCTCCCCCCAGGTGTGTCCGGGGCTCAGGGACGTCACCTTCTTCCTTTATGTTCTTTTATTAGTTACTTATGTTGAGACAGGGTCTCGTTCTGTCACCCCGGCTGTAGTGCAGTGGTGCAATCGTGGCTCGCTGCAGCCTCAGCCTCCCGAGGAGCCGGGACCACAGGTGTGCACCACCATGCTCAGCTACTCAGGTTTTCTGATTTTTTGGTAGAGGCAGGGTCTCACTGTGTCGCCCAGGCTAGTCTTGAACTCCTAAACTCAAGTGATCCACCCACCTTGGCCTCCCAAAGTGCTGGAATTACAGGTGTGAGCCACCATGCCTGGCCTTTTTTTTCTTCTTTTTAAAAGACAGAGTCGGCCAAGGTGGGGGGATCACAAGGTCAGGAGATCGAGACCATCCTGGCTAAAATGATGAAACCCCATCTCTACTAACATACAAAAAATTAGCCTGGCATGGTGGCACACAACTGTAGTCCCAGCTACTTGGGAGGCTGAGGCAGGAGAATTGCTCGAACACGGGAGGTGGAGGTTGCAGTGAGCCGAGATCACAACATCACACTCCAACCTGGGCGACAGAGTGAGGGTCATCTCAAAAAAAAAAGAGAGAGAGAGAGTTGTTGTTGTGCACCCAGGCTGCGGTGCCACGGCGATCATAGCTCACTACAGCCCTGGCCCGGGCCCCAGGATCATCCCGCCTCTGCTTCCTGAGTAGCCAGGATACAGGCAGCACCACCACACCTGGCTAATAATGTTTTTTTAATTGTTTAGAGACGGTCTCGCCATGGTGCCCAGGCTGGTCTTAAGCAACTGGGCTTAAGTAGTCCTCCCTCCTTGGCCTCCCAAAGTGCTGGGATCACAGGCGCGGCTCGCTGCTCCTTTCCCTCACTCATATCTTTAGTTTTCCTGACAAGCAGGCGCTACTTAGGAAATATAACAGTTTAAAAGCGATGAGCAACACCTGAGCTCCCTGGCTCACTTCTGGTGAAATGAGCCTTGGGCTGGCAGCAGCTTTTGCAAGCCTTCACACCCTCACCCTCAGCCCCTACAGCAGTGGAGATGAGACCGCCACATCCCAGGTCACCCAACGGGGGGCAAGGCAGGGCCAGCCCTGCTCCCAAAGGGCCCGGTCCCATGGGAGGCCACAGCCCCAGAGTTGGACTTGGGTCCCTGCACAGCACCTGGGCAGGGCAGAGCAGGGGAGGGGTGTCCTACCTTCACAGGCCTTGCCATCCGCTGCCAGCTGATAGCCTGCGTGGCATTCACAGTGGGCGAGGCCCCGGAGCACCTGGCACCTGTGCATGCAGCCGCCATTCCCATCGGCACATGGGCTTCTCCCTGCAGCCATGCACCCGAGGAAGGGGTTGGGGAGAGTGGACCCCAGTGGCTGCAGGGCACCTGCCCCAAGGCTTCTTGGGAGACAACCGACCCAGTGCTCTCCCCATCCCTGCGCCAGGCTGATGGGCTGGGCCGTGGGTCTCCCTCCTCCCAGGTTCGGGAAGCGTCTAAGACTAGAGAAGACTCTGTAGCCTCAGGACAGGGCCCGCCAGCCCAGGTGAGGCAGAGGCCCGGGCCGGCTCCTCCCACCACCCTCTCTGCCCGGGTGCCAGAGCTGAGACCAGGGCGGTGACCCCCAGCTCTGTGACTCAGACCCCTTCATGCCTGCTCTGGGGAGAACCCTACAGGCCAAGTGGGGACATTCTCTCAGCACCTGCCCCACCCACAGCCCCCATTTCCATATTCTGGAGGACTGCTGAGCCTGCCCGCCGGCACCATCAGCAAAGCTCCCTCCTTTCATGCAAGCAGCCCCGAGGACCAGGAGCGGAGTACCAAACCAGGCCCGGCCGCCCGCCGCCTCCTCAGGTGGGCACCTATGGAAGTGAGGTGGCCCCATCGGATGGGCACCACGGCAGTGAGGCAGCACCCATCTGGAGCTTCCTGGCCCCAGATGTGCCAACCCGGGGCACAGCCAAAGGGGCTGGACCACAGCCCACCAGGCCTCTCAGGAGTCCTGGGGGCCTCCTGAAGACCCACTTCCCCGGGCAGCCCAGACCCAGCCCAGACCCAGCCCAGGCAAGGCAGCCCGCCCTGCCTCCACCCCCAGGTCCTCCCTCCCCGCCTCCTCCCTCCGGGGCTGGCGGCACTTACGGACACAGCGCCTGCCGTCCTCCTGGAGCTGGAAGCCAGGCCGGCACTGGCAGCGGTGCCGAGTGATGGTGAGCTGGACGCAGTGGTGCTGGCAGCCGCCATTGCCCAGGGCGCAGGAGCTAATGGCTGGGGACACGGGCGGCACCACAGGTCAGCCAAGAGGACGCCTGGCTGACAGTCTGTCCCCAGCTGGCATGGAGCAGGGGCTGACACGGCCACTTCCTCCTGCCACAGGGCCCCTCCCAGCCACTCCGAGCCCCTCTGCCTTTTCATCTCCATCATCTTGGACGATGGCTGCTCCCTGCCTGGCTCCCAGGCCTGGTTTTGCCTTCTCTGCCCCCTTACAGGACCCTCAGGACTTCGGGGATTCACCAGGCCCTCTGGCCCAGTCCCAGAGGGCTCTGCAGGAGGCCCCACCCAGACAGAAGCCCAGCACCCCCCAGCTCAGAGCACCCAACACCAGGGGCCTCTGAGAAGCTGCGTGTGAGGGCTCAGTGCCCCAGGAGGTCACGTCTCCCTGGAAGAGGCCGCAGGTTGGCAGGGCAGGACTGAGACCCAGGCATCTCACCATCTTGGTCCTTAGGCCAGGCCAAGAGGCAGGTCAGGGCAAGGGGCAGGTCCCCAAGGTGGGGACGCTGAGGACAGCTACTAAGGGCCACAGGCTTGGCCCCAAGTTCCCGGGGGACCAGCACAGCTCCTACCCACCCCAGGCCAGGCCACACCTCACACCTGACCCCACTTAGTGCCCACGCCCCCATTCTTTCATGCACATTCCGGCAGGGCATGG
The DNA here is from genome assembly GCA_028533165.1 of Leontopithecus rosalia. Taxonomy (NCBI): domain Eukaryota; kingdom Metazoa; phylum Chordata; class Mammalia; order Primates; family Cebidae; genus Leontopithecus; species Leontopithecus rosalia. The sequence goes on from CM052659.1 coordinate 2,040,587, forward strand.
GCTGTGGGGTCAGGTTGGCCCAGCAGGTGCCTGTACCTGGCTGATGGATGGGGCCGTGCCCTGAGCTGGACCAGGCAGGTGGGGAGAAGGCACCGGGTCAGGCTCGACACCCAGGGTAGGCACCGGATCTCTGCCAAAAGCGGCAGCCAGCTCCTCAGCGGGGACTGGGTTACCGTCAGGTCTCTGGCAGTTGCCTTGTGGTTAGGGAGGGAGTCAGCCCTGAGCTCAGAGGGAAGCCGCAAGAATGTGCTGTGCCCTGGCAGGGGAGGCTGTCTGCCCGTGCCCATGCCCGCAGCAATCCCAAGCCCCACTAGTAAAGCGCTGAGACTCTCTCTAGGGAGAAGGTTTCCCTGCGATGCCACCTCCTCCGGGGTACCTCCTCAGGAGCTGCCACCACTGGGGGTGACTGACCCCAGGGCTGAGATTGGGGAAACCATCTACTGTCACTGCGTGGCGGGCAGGGTGCCCGGCACCACTGAGGGAGGCCAGTCTGAGGTCACCGGAGCAGGCAGCAGCTACAGCACCACAGTTGCCTCTGGGCCCTGAGACGGCAAAGCCCCCTCAGAGCAAGCTGGCTTTAAAAACCCACAGTGCTCACTATACCTGCCTCCCACCAGACAGCAGGCACTGAGGGTCCCCTCCTGGGGCAGAGCCAGCCTTGGGGGGTGGCTGGGGGTGGCAGTGATGATTCCATCCCCTGCCCCACGTGGCCTTGGCACATGCAGGCCGGGGGGAGCCCAGGGCAGAACTGAGGTGAGCCTGTCTGCCTCTGAGCCCCTCGCCCCACCCACCTCATCCCCATTCCTCCCAGACAAGATGGGGGCTGTCCTGGCCCCCAAGCCCAGCCTGCCTCACCTGAGACTGCTCTGCTGAAGCCACTGCCACGACTCCAGGGGCCTCTGAGCATGGCCTGGGCTGAACCCACCCCCGGGGCCTTGTTTATGGTGCGCACTGCAGAAACGGCACCCCTGTCTGGAACACGTAATAAGAACCAGAGCCCCTCCTGGCAGGGCCAGGCAGGCACAGGGGCACAGGGCCCAAGGCAAGGAAGCTGGGCTGTCAGGACCCAGGAGGCTGTGGCAGAGCAGGGAAGGAAAGGGACTTCCCGTCAGCTCCTCCAGATAGGCAGAGCCCCGAGATGTACCCAGGGACCACCAGGCACAATGCCCACTGGAGCCCACCAGGGCAGGAGGGGGTCAGGAGCGGGGGTCCCCCCGGAGCCCATCCTCTCACTGCTCCAGTCCACACAGTTCTAACACGCCAGATGCTCCAAAGCTGTGCACAGCCGGAGCCAAGCCCCATGTCATCACGTGTATCCTGTGCCATGGATTCCCGGAAAGCTGAAGCAGGCAGATTTTCGACGGCACAGGGATGTGCCACTCAGAAGGGCCACCTCTGCGTGGCCGGTGCCCCGCGGGCTGCAAAACACACAGCCCAGCCCTCCCTCCCGGGCCACAGCCAAAAGCTCGCACCTGCTACAGCCCTGCAAAGCGGACCAAGCTCAGACCTGGCGAAGCTGTGTGTGTCCATCAGACGTGGACGGGGGACCTGCCTCCCAGTGGGGGAGATCCTCCCTGCCTGTGCTCGAGCCCTCACCCGGCTCCCCGGTGGACAGACGCAGGCTCCACGGCAAGCCCCGTATCTTTCACTTCTTCAATACTGAAGTGGTGTTCTCTCAAAGGAAAGTCCCCACCCAGTGAGGTTCGATGTAATCACGCAGGTGCTCTGGCAATCCTGCCCAGCGTTTTGTCCCCTCCTGACTCCGGAGTCACATTCTTCCAAGGCCTAACTTTGGTCCCTGCCCACTTCCAGATCACATGCAACTGACTGTTGTTGGGGGACAGTCTATGACGAATGGAGTGTGTCCCCCCATAATTCCTATGTTGGAGCCCGAATCCCCAAGGGGAATGGATCTGGAGATAGGTTTTCTGAGAGAGCACAGGCTGGGACCCTGACTGGACAGGATTTGTATCTGGTAGGAAGAGACACAGAGCACACTCTCTGTTAAGGCAGCCAGAGCTGCCTGGGTCACCCATCTCCCCAGTTCGCCCATTCTAGGGAACGTCACTCCAGCCCAGGCAAGTGCAGGTCCACTTGGGCTGGGCTGCAATTCCAACCTCTGCCAGCAGGAGGTGCCACCACCCAGGAACCCTCCAAGTGTGAGGCTGGAGCTCTGCAAAGGGAAAGGGCCTCCTGTGTGAGCTGGCTTGGTCTCTGCGCTCTGAGGCACAGAAGGTGGGGCATCTGTGGCAAGGCCCAGCCTCTGAGCTGACTGAGGGCTGTGCCCACCAGCTCCTCTGCCCAAGCCTCCACACCCAGCCCAGTGGTTTTGGGGCTGGCTCTCCAGGGTGGTTCCGGTCCCTGCGGGTTTCACAAGGTTTGTAATTACTGCCCTCAAATTGGGATGGTTTCTAGGTCCTGAGTCTCCTGCCACGGATGGTCAGTGGTCCACAGCCCTGCCTTCTAGGACGCCCTCCTTCTGTTTGGGACAGGGCCAGGGTGGTAGGTAGGGTGGTGTTCATTCCCCAGCTCCCTCGGGCGGCCCCGCCCTGTGCACCTGCCCCATCCCCAGCCCTCTCCATGGGGCCGCCTTGTGGCACAGGGGCACTACTCACAGCCCGAGAGAGCGGCTGTCCTCGTCCACACACCAGGACATCTGAGCCCATGATGTCACCCCAACAACACAGAGCACCAGGCAAACACTGGCCCTCAGCACAGCTGCCAGGCATCCGGAGAGGAGCAAGGAGGAAAACGCCGGCACCCCCCACGGACCCAGGCTAAGCGGACCCCATAGCCCACACCCCAGCAAGGCCCGCGACCCCCTCCAGGGCCAGATCGTCCTGCCCAGTGCCCGCCTTTCTGGGGGGTCAGCCGGGCTGGGAGGGAGGGCTGAGCTGTGGATTTTGCAGCTGTCATTTCATGATACCTTGGGACTCACAGTGTCCCGAGGTGTCATGAAACATCCTCAGCAGTGCTGGGCGCCGGCCACACAGAGGTGGCCCTTCCTGAGCTGCACATGCTTGGCTGCAAGGTCCAGACCAACTGGCCAAGGTGACAGGCAGGTCCTTAGAGACAACTGCTAGCAGTGCCCTAGTGGCCTACGAGGGGCCCAGGCACTTCAGGGAGTGGCGGGCGGCAGCAGCACCACACACGTGGATGAAGGAGGACAGCTGGCAGGGGCCAAGAGGGGCACTCCAGGGTAGGAGCGGCAGGGCGCAGAGTGGGCACCCAAGCCCGCACCAACACGTGCGCCTAATGCACCTACCTGCTGTTGAGCCTCGGCTCCAACCCGCCCTCCTGGGGCAGCCCCGACCCAGGGCTACACACTCGTTCAGCTTCTCCAGAGTGTTTAGGAAGGCGCCTCGGTTGTCACTACGGTCCCAGGAGGGCAGGCCTGGTCTATATTGTCCAGACAGGAACCTGCTGCCAAACAGTGCCCGGTACCAGCACACTGGCCAGCAGTCAGACAGAAGCAAGGCAGCCAGCCCGGGCCCTTCAGCACAGCCAAAGGCATGGCCCAGGCCTCTCCCGCCCTCCTCCCTGCCCCACGCAACGCTCTGATTCGGCCCCTTCTGCTGGATTCACCTCTTTGCTCCTGACTCTCACCCAGGTGGAGCACCAGCTCCCCTTCCCAGCAGCCCGAGCGCCCGGACTTCCTGCTGGGTTTCTGAACACAGACTGGGGTGGTGGCCTCTCTGGTTGGGGTACAACCACCCCACACCCCACACCCCACCCCTGCACCCAAGCACTCCGCTCTGCCTCTGCCAGCACCTCTGGTGTTCTAGACTCAGGCAAGGCCACGGAAGCCCCTTCCCATGTGCAGAAGCCCAGAGCGGTCTCCCAGGCTGAGCAGGGGCTGCCCCATCTGCAGCTCTTCCCCCCTGCTCCTGCAGGCTCGGCCCAGGCCAGCCTCTTGCACCCACAAGGCTGGGAATGCAGACTCCCCGTTTGCAGCTGCAGCTTGGGTTGGGTTTTGCAGGCCCTGGGTCTGCACAAGTGTGTCTGTGGAGCAGCCTGGAGCTCGCACACTCAAGCTGCCTGCCAGCAGCCTCCCCCAGGCCAGGCCTCCCCTCCAAGAAGGAGCTAAGTGGGGGCTATGCAGCCCCTCACTGCCCTGATGGGGAGACCCAGGCTGGGGGAGGGAAGAGTCTGCCAGGGCACACAGCACACCAGGCAGGGCCGCGAGGCCACCCCAGCCATGTGCACACGAGAGTCCATCCAACTCTGGGGGACACTGGCAGGGGGTGGCTAGGCCACCAGGGGGTGACAACAGAGTCCCCTCCCCCACAGTGTTCAGCCTAAAGGCCTGATGGGCATGGGGCCAACAGTGGGGGAAGGACAGAGGGCCAACTCCTCCACGGGGTGTTGCATCTGGAGGGAGGATATCTGTGGGCCTCAGCGGGGCCGGGGAGTGCTACTCAAGCCAGGGACACGAGAGAACAGCCCTGTCCAAGGCTAGGGCCCAAGGTCAGCCAGGCCGCCTCCAGGAGCACGGGTGGGTATCGTGCTGGCTCAGAGCACCAAGGTACACGGAACGGAGGCCTCCAGCTCAGTGTTAGCCAGAAGGGAGGGGTTCTCCTCTCTGGGCATTGCCCGCTGGCACCCAGGGTGTCATGGAAAACCAGGAATGAGGCCGGCAGACACAGCCAGACCACTACCCCCCACCACCAGGAAGGCACACTAGGTCCTGCTCCTCCACCCCAGAGACTGGGTGCCCCGGGAATGGAGCACACCAGGACTGGTGGCCCGGGCTGGGGAGGAGACCCACACTCTCACAGTGCAGGAGCCAATGGCCATGTCCTCACTTTCGAGAAGGGAACCCTTTTAGCTTCTGATTTCCGTCTCTAGAAGGCAGGGAGCTATGGAGGCCGTGTCTTTCCTGCCGTCCCCCTGCCTCAGAGCCAGTTCAAGTGAGTTTCAAGGCCCCTCTGGAATGTGTCAAGGTCCCCCTAGGGTGCAGCCTCCTCTGAGGACTTCCCAGATTACTCTGGGCCCTCGAGGTGTCAGCACCCTGAGAGCTGCGGCCCGTGCCGGGAAGGGTGGGCAGACCTTCGTGTGGATTCTCCACCCAGCCTCTCTGCAAGCCTCACTCTAAGCTGCTGGAGGGGTACAAGACAGCACAGCATCAGGCCTGCAGGGCCTGTTCCTTGCCCCTGACACAGTCCCAGGTGGGGTCACAGCACCCTCCCGGCCAGGAGGACCCCGGCCAGCCTGGAGGAGGGGCTCTGCAACCAGCCCATGGGCGTGGGGGAGGCCACTCCTGAGGACAGGCCTGGGCAGAGGGTGCAGTGTGAGCCGAGGCGCCCCCACCCTGGGGCAGGAAGGTAAGGCAGTGGGGGGAAAGGCCCCCAACTTCCCGGGGGTCAGAAGTCCAGCCCCACCCCCGTCAAGCCATCGCAGAGTCCAGGAAGCCTGGCAGGGATGGGGTGGGCAGTGCCCTCTGACAGGCCCAGGCCGAGCTGTCTCTCAGGAGACACCTGAGATGCCCTGACCCCTCTCCCCATCCCAGGCAGCGTCTCAGGCCAGGGTCCCCAGGCCACCAGCAGGGACTTATGGGAGAGAACGGCATTTTTCCAACTTGACTCAGCCAAAGGCTACTGGGACCCAAGTTACCCTCATTGTCAAAGCAAAGGTCACCACCCATTCCCAGGGGGTGCAACTCCCAGCACCTTCCGTAGCAAAACAGACATGTCACAGCACCCAGGCTGTATTTCCAGAAGTTCTGGAAGCTTCAGTGTAAAGGTCTTGCTGGGAGTCTCAGTCAAATGGAAGAGAATATGCAGCCTGAGCTCACAACTCTGCATCCAGCAGATCCCTGAGTAGGTGAAGGCACGTAGGTAGCAGGCTGGCATGCAGGCAAGTCTCACTAGGGTCCTCCGTGGGGTGAGGAGGCCAGGAGCCAGGCACTGGTCCTGGAGGAGGCTGGGGAGGCACTGGGAGCCCACCACTCACTCAGGGAGCACCCTGCCGGGAGACAGCCAGCGGGACTCCAAGGTCCCAGGAGCCTGCCAGGCTGTGCAGACTCTGCCCAGAGGCCCTGGCATCTGGCCCTGAGAAGATCCTTTAAAATGGGCGAGCACCACAGATGAAGACTTTGGCGTCCCAAGTGTGAGAACACCCCGAGGGCAGGCTCCTGGGAGGCAGATCCCAGAAGGCCCGGCTATAGGAGGCGGCTCCCTGGAGTGAGTGACAGGTGGGTGGGCAGAGGGGCTACGGGAGGCGGCTCCAACTGAGTGAGTGACAGGTGGGTGGGCAGTGGGGCTACAGGAGGCGGCTCCAACTGAGTGAGTGACAGGTGGGTGGGCAGTGGGGCTACAGGAGGCGGCTCTAGCTGAGTGAGTGACAGGTGGGTAGGCAGAGGGGCTCCAGATGGCAGCTCCAGCGAGTGAGTGACAGGTGGGTGGGCAGTGGGTAGTGGTGGACAGGGTAGTCCTTGCCCCTTTTGAGGGTTTCAGGGAAGGTCATCATCATGCAGATGGTAGAAACAAAGCCTAGGAGAGTGAATGGCCCAATGACCCCACTCACAGTAGGAGGCCAGGAGAGGCCCCCGCTGGACTGACACCTGGGCTCCCCTTCTACAAGGGTGACCCTGTCTGAGAGGAGCGGTGAGGAAAGAACATGCACCCCAAGAGCTGACTCCTCCAGCAGGTCTGAGGGGACCAGGGGGCCCAAAGCTAAAGAGCCCCAGGCTCCCAGAAGCCCCTGCGGCGGGCTGGGGCCGCCTGAAGTACATCACAACATTCCAGCATCTGTTTCTACTTTCAGATCCGGGGAAACGCTACATAGCGGCTGCCTGGATCCCCGCAGTGGCTGGGACATGTGAGTGTGTGCCGGGGAGGCCCCGGGGCTGGCAGGCTGCCCTGCCACATTGCAGGCAGGACCGGGAGGGAGAGAGGCTGCGCAGAGCCACCCTGGGCCCCACTCTGGGCCTCCAAGGCCAAAAGAAGGGGCATCCTGACCTCCCGTCACCCAGAGAATGAACCCCCATGCCTCCCAGACAGAGGCCAGCAAGAGAGCCAGTCCTGTCCTTGCTCGGGACACTTGTGTCCACAGCCAGCCAGGAGCAGGGGTGCCGAAGGGCAGGGGTGACTGGCTGCTCACTCTTCACTCCAGACTCCTGGCTTCCAACCTCCTGCTCAGCCCTGCACCGGTGCCCTGGGGCCTGGCACTCCTCCTTCCCTCTACCCCTCCCTCCCTGCGGCTGCAGTCTGTGTCCCTGGCACCTCCTCCAGCCTGTTCTCACAGCCAAGGACCCCTCAGAGGAAGCCAAGGGCCAGGGTCTCGCTCCTCAGTCAGCTCTACCCCACCTGCAGCAGCCCACACCCTCCAGGCTCCCAAGGCTGGGCCAGGGGCACCTGGGCTCACAAAGCCTGACTCTGCAGGTGAAAGGTGGCCTCATGCAGCCTGTGCCCTGGACCGGGCCTCCTCAGCCAGCCTTCCCTGCCACCCAGCAAGCAACCCGGGTCTCCCTCAAATCTAGGGGACATCACAGCCAGGCTGGGGTCCCTGCTGACCAACCACGGGAGCTTCTGTTGCAGAGAATCTTTAATAGCATCTCCATGATGGGCCCCCTCTCCTGTCCACTGAGAGAGGCCTCAGCATCGCAGTCAGGCTTCGTGTGGCTGCGGAGGGCCTACAGCAGGGCGCTGGGGGCAACTTGGCACATGAGGACACATCCCTTTACCAGCCTGAGCCTGGGGCAAGGCGCGGACAGGATTCCACAGAGCCATGCTCCGCAGGAAGGAGCCACCGCCAGAGCAGCAACTGCCTTTCCATGTCCGCAGCCACCGTCTCAGGCCAGGCCTGGGCACACCCCGAAGGGCAGGGTCTCCAGGGGACACTCACCCAGGCAGGTCCTGCCGTCAGTGTGGAGCCGGAAGCCGGGCTTGCACTCACAGAGGTAGGAGCCCGGGGTGTTCACGCAGCGGTGCTGGCAGCCACCGTTGTGGGTTCCACACTCGTCCACATCTGGGCAGGAATGGGGCCGGGTCAGCGCCGGGCACTCTCGCCTTCCCGCCTCGCTGACACAGCCCCCCAGGTGCTGGGGACCCAGACCCAGGACCCTCCTGTGCCTCGAGGACACCGCGCTGAGCCCCTCACTCACACCTGTGGTGGGAGGGCCAGGCTGGGCTCCTGGCGCCTTTCAAGACTGAACCTGGGTTTCTTAAGCCCAAATCCCCAAAGTGCTTCCTGGGCAGTGTCAGCCACTCCACCAGGACCCTCCGGCCCCAAAAGGGAAACTGACCACTTTTGAGATGACCATGTCCAGGCTGTGGGGGAAGCCTGAGAGAGGGGAGGGGAGGGGAGGGAGGGGAGGGAGGGCATGCTGGCTTGAAGAGTGTCCCTGCAATGCACAGCCGTCTGGAGCCTCTCAGGGAGGCCCTGTCTGGAAACAGGGTCTTTGCAGCTGTCCTAAATTCGGGCTTGAGAGGAGATAGTTCCGGAGGAGGCTGGGCCCTAGACCCAATGCCTGTGTCCCGCCAAGACACACAGAGAGGCCGGTGTGAAGACCGGCAGACTGTGGTGGCGAGGCCACAAGCTGAGGACGGCCAGAAGGAAGAGGCCGGAAGGTCCTCTCTCCAGGCTCCCAGGGCATGTGGCCCCGCTGTCACTGAGTCAGAATCCTGGCCTCGGATGGCGAGAAGAAACTCCCACTGTCTGCGGATACCCCGTTTGTGGTGTTTATTCCAGCAGCCCTGGGAGGCCAACGCAGCTGGGGACAGCCCAGGCCCCCCACCCACAGGCTCCCTGAGCAAGGACCCAGAAGGGCAGCCCCACCGCCCCCCAGGCAGGACCCCCGCTCTAAAGGCATCCTCCCTGGTGACGTGCCACCCACCGTCCCGGGGCAGCCCAGACCCTGTCAGACCCTCCCTGCCCGAGGCCCAGCTCAGTTTAGAACTACACATCCTCAGGCTCCAAACTCAGCTGAGGCCCCACTCAGAGGCAGGACAGGGGAACAGGAGTGCAGGAAGGGGTGAGGGCAGCCTGGTCCTGGGCCTCTCCACGCATCCGTACCACCTGGACTCCCACAGCCTGGGGACCGGGAGAACAGCAGCCCAAGGCCTCGGCTGCCTCGCAGGACTCTCGTCCACCCACTGCTTACCAAGCCCCCTGAACAAGCGTGACTGGAGAGAGCAGGGAGGGATCCAGGGGCAGGTCCACTTTTGAGAGGACGCCTCCCACCACAGGACACCTGGGCCCACCTGCTGTCCCCAGCCCCGTGGCACAGGCCACCAGAAAGTGCTGGCTGGAAGCCCAAAGGCCCAGCAGTCTCCCTCGATGCAGCAGGAGCTGAGAGCCAGCAGTGCTCCAGGCATCCTTCCCTGAGACCCTGCCAGGGCTGGAGACCCAGCAGGCTGCACCCAGGCCCCGTCACCACCCTCTGCAGGAATGCAGCGGGAAAGCACAGATGACAGATGCGGAGAAGGCTCCTGGCCTCCTCCCACCCTCCAGGCCCACATCGCCAAGCTGGGCCTAAGGGGAGTCCAGCCAGCAATTGAGGCAAACAGAACTGAGCAGACAGGTAGCAGGCCACAGGCTTCCTGGACACCTGCGTGTGTGGCCCCTGGGCTGCCTGGGTCAGAAGCCCTGTGGCTCCTGTGCCCTTGGCAGCCAGGCAGAGCACCCAGCACACGGGCTCTCAGAGAAGAAGTCAGTGGCTGGGGCGAACGGGGCAGTGCGGCCTCAGAGAACATGCTGTGACTTCCAGAAGCACTGCAGGGGACTCTCCTAGGGGCCTGGGGCTGCTGGGCATGGCAGAAGCTCTGGAAGCCGGTAGTGCCCCGGCCAGAGAGGTCAAGGCTGATGTGAGACAGAGACCACGTGGGCCACATGGACAGCACAGACCCACCACGGGAGGTGCTGGGAGAGGGGGACAAGAGGCCAGCACCCAGGCCAGAGCAGACACGGGAGTCTCCCCAGGCACCGCATCCATACCTGCTACTCAGGCCAGGTGACACCTTTTACCCCACAACCTCAGCTACCCCGCAGCCAGGTTTCCAGATCCGAGGAGAGGGAGGGGCCGCTGAGAAACCCCAGGGGGAGGAAGACACACAGGGGCTCTTCCAGAAGCTACGGGCCAAGTGTCTGGGGCCCACCGTCCGGGGTGACAAGAGGCCCTGCCCACTGACCTTGCCTCAAGACAGAAAGCACGGCCTAGCTGGGAGAAAACACGACGATTTCAAAGGGCAAGTCCTCGACCACGTGGGAAACGGGCTGGCCAGACACCTCGTCTCCAGGGCTGCACAGAACCACTCTCTCACCTGCCTGACCACCGCCAGGTCCACGATCGGCTGTGGCCACCAAGGCCTTCCCACCAGCCTCCAGTTCCCACCCCAGTCCCCGTGAAAATGCCGCCTTCGGGGCTCCATCCTTAAACTCCCGTGTGGAACACTGCTGGCGGGTGCAGGCGGCCAGTGGTGACACACACTGAAAAGCTCTTCAGAGCCAGCGCCAAGCCTGAGTCAGCGGACGGCGCCCACCCACCAGGCTGTGCCCCCCCACCTACGAAAACCCGCCTGCCCATCTATGCTCTGAGAATGTGCCTGCAGCCCAACGTGAAACCAACAGCCCGGGGAGGCCGGGGTCTCTGCCTCAGACCTCCAGGGCCATCTACTCCCTGCACAAGCCACACCCATTCTGGGGGGACCCCCAGGGCCCCTAGGCCCTGAGGCTGCCTCCTAAAGGGGACTGCAAATGAGAACAGGAGCCCCTTTCCACCTGCACCACGAAGTCAGTCACAGCAACCTTCGCAAAGGCGATAGTTTGCAGGAAGAAGCTCGAGAGCAGAGGGTCAACAGGCCCCCAACAGTACCCCAAAGAAGCTCGAAGGAACAGAGGGACCCGGCGCCCTCCAAGGGAGTCAGCTGGGGGACAGACTCATGCCCACTCGGCAGGACAGGGTGAGTGGCACCCACCTGAGGGGCTCAGGAGGACACTCCTCCCCCTGAGCTCAGATCCCTCCATCCAAGACCCCCAAGAGGATCTCTGAAAAGTCATGATGTCCGTGTCCTCCTGTTGTGCGGTCGGGAACACTGGGACTCCATCATCCCAGCTCAGCCTCGCCACTCTCAGCCACCAGTCCCTCCAGAAATTCCACGCTCCCTCTGAAAATGCACAGGCCCAGGAGGGCCAGGCCAAGCCCTTTCCACCCCAGCTGCCCGGTATGGCCGTGTCAGGGGTCCGTGGTGGGGAAGACAGGCCGGTGGGTGGGGGCGCTGAGACGTGCCCAGGCTTCCAGTGCCTGCTGCTTGCTGCCGGCCAGGATCAACTTTTGGAAACACTGAACCAGCTCAAGGGGGAAGGATTTGGGGCCTCCCATTTGGACGACAGAGGCCTGCAGGGACAGGCACTCAGCCAGACAGCCTCCTGCTGGAGTCCCCTCCGCTCTGAGATCTCGGCCCTTCTGAACTGAGTAAATCCCCTTAATAGAAATGATTTTCACTCAGAAAGCCAGGCAGGAAGAACGCATCACCCAAACCCTCTCCGCCCCACTCTCAAGGCACCCACGTGATGGCAGGGCTGAGCTGTTCTCAGACAGCTCCAAGCACCCGCAGGTGCCGAGCCCGTGACCCTGGCTATGGCTGCGACCTGAAGGGCCATAGGTGCAGTGGTCTGTCAGGACGATGTGGCCAGCTGAATAACAAACATCCCCCAGAGATGTCCACATCCTCATCCCCAGACCTGCACATGGCAAAGGGACCTCTTTGCAGATGGACTGAGCTGAGGATCTGGGATGGGAGGTTATCCTGGCATATCCAGGTGGGTTCAACACGGTCTCAGGGTCCTCACAGGACTGGGCAGGGAGGAGGAGACGTGACCACAGAAGCAGAGGTGGCGTCGGGGGGGTGGATTGGCAGGTGCCGTGCTGTCAGCTTTGAGGATGGAGGAGAGGCCACCGCCCAGGAATGTGGGTGGCCTCTGTAGGCTGAAACCAGCATGAGACAGACTCTCCCCCAGGGCCTCCAGAAGGAGCACAGCCCTGTCCACGCCTTGATTTTAGCCCACTTTGGACTGCGCCCCATGGGACTGTCAGGGAATAAATCCATGCTGTCCTAAGCACTGAGTGTAGGTTATTTGTCACTGCACCCATGGGACACAAATGCAGAGTGTACACTGTCATCTCAGGAGTCACAAAGGCTCGGGCCATCTGGGCTGGAAATCGGGGCTCCCAGCGCCAGCTCTGCCAGCCTGGCCCCTGGCTCCTGTGCCCTCTGTGGGGCTGGTTGCACAGCCAGGTTCACGAGAGCCGTGTGCTCTGCAGAAGCTGCCTCCTTGGGTTCCCTCCTCCGCAGGCCTGTGCTCTGGGACCAGCCATGCCACCTATACATAGCCCAGGCTGTGCACAGAGCCTGCAGTGGGACTAGGGCCCCCATGAAGCTCTGGCACCCGGGACCCAGAGGTGAGCGTGGGGGCCTGAGCCTGAGGTGAGCGGGGCCCTGGGAAAGGCTGAAAGGAGCTTGGAGGCCCCTTGAGTGCTGACCCCTGAGTCAGACGACAAAACCTGCTCATTCCAGGGACGGCCAGGCCTGGAGGCAAATCCACTGTCCCTGTCCAGCCCCAGGCCAAGCCCCACACTGGGCAGGGGTTAGGCCAGAGAGGCCCCAAACAGCTGCGACCTGAACCCGGGAGCCATCAGGTGGGAGAGGAGTGGGCCCTGAGCGCCCACTTTAAGGAACAGCTGGGCCAGGCTCCTGCTTCTGCCCTCAGCTAGATACGTTACTATGGACTTTGCAGCCTCACCACAGGACCGTCAGCACACTGGCACACGGGGACACACTGTGCTAACATGGGCTGGTTCCCAGGAGCTGGCGGGACCCACAGTGTCTACCAAGCTGGGGAGCAGAGGAGCCTCAGGGAGCCCATGGGGCCCCCAACAACCAACACCCATGTCCCACAGCTCCCAGCCCAGGACTACACGCAGGTGGACGGGCACAGCGGGGCTGCCTCAAACCAGCTGCCTCTGCAGAAACCACCCAAGAGACGCCCCTTCTGAAGCCCGCCTAGACTTAAAAACTGGGAGGGTTCTGGGCCCTAGCCAGAAAGCTCCGCTCAGGCAGGGGGTTAAGCCCCCGACACATGCCACAGGATCCTCACCCCCGGGGAGCGCACACCATTACCCATAGGCCCTTCCTCTCTCTCCCCCAAAAGCTGGAGCATGCTTTGGACGAGGACGCAGGCTCCCAGTTCCCCAGAGCCCAGGCACACCCAGCCCGAGGCCTCGGATGCTGGGCAATGGCAAGGCACTTAGTGCCACTGTGGGTGAACCTGGCCCCTTGGCTGAGCCAGCCAGCCAGAAGGTTGCCTACGCAGTGAAGACAGAGCCTGTACCCCGTCCCCCAGGCCAAGTGACCAAGCCAGGGGATGCAGGAAGCCTTTGCCACATTGAGGGCCTGGTGCTTAGTCCTTCAGGCAGGAGAGGCAGAGAACTCAAAACTCAGCCCAGAACTCAAAACTGAGCAGGGGTGACGTCTCTAAGGAGCTGTCGCAGGGCATCCGCCAGCCACTGCCTACCCCCGGGTGATGCAGCTGATGACTCACTGGGAGCTGTGCACCCCACACCCCCTCCTCCAATCCCCAACGGTGCCCAGCTCCAAGCTCTGTAGGTCCCAGGGAGCTCAAAGCAACCACCTGGAGGGAGGCCGGGGGCCAGATCCCAGCTTTAGAGAGAGGCAGGATGGAAGTGGAAGGGCTATAACCTGCTTCCCAGGCCACGGGGCTCCTCATCTGCCCATGCCTGTGAGGCTCCAGGAAGAACAGCACCTGCCACATTCACAGACAGGACCACGAACAGGCTGAGCTCTGGGGACCCTCAAGACTCAGCTCCGGGGGTCGCCATTCTCTCCAGCCTGCCTTTTCACTTGACCCCCAGGGCCACCAGTACCATGGGGCGCAGAGGAACCCCTGCTCCCACAGACAAAGGCAAGGGATGTTTTTCCTTCCTCCAGTCAACGGACCTCCCTGCTGTTAGCAGCCTGTGCCAGCAGCCTTGAGAGGGGACGGGGGTGGGGGGTGTCTGACTCCTCAGCGTCCACCGGCCCTGTCCCAAAGGCAGGCGCGCCTGCCGGGCACCTCCCCACCCTGCTCCCTCCAGCCTAGCTGGCAGCGCCCTGGCGCAAACTTTAAAAAGAGGAAACAAAGGGAGCGCGCCAGGGATAAGGCACCCTGACCCCACCCGCCCCGGCCCAGGCTCGCCCGGCGCCCACCTGGCCTCTGGTCACCGGCGCTCACGGGGTAGCCGGCCTGGCCCAGGTGGCACGGGTAGCAGCCCCTCCAGAGGTAGCGGTAGTGCGTGCCCGCGACACGCGCCAGGCCCCCCAGGAGCCCAAGGCACCAGAGCGCGGCCAGCCCGCGGTCCTGGGACGTCCCCATTGCAGGGTCAGCCGGTGGGCGGGAGGGCGCGAGGTTCAGCCGCGCTGCACGCTAAGCCCGCGGCCGGGTGACGGGGCAGGCGACTCGGGCTTGCTCTGGGCACCCCTGGAGCTGCTCCGCTCGGCTCGGCGCCGCCCGGGAGCCGCTCTGGGCTCGGGGCGCCCCGCCCCTCGCCTTTAAGTTCTCAGTTTTCCCTCCGCCCCCGCAGGTAAAGGCCAAGTCCGCAGACGCCCGAGGGGGCCGCCCCCAGCCCTGCCCCGCCCACCGCCCCAGCCCCGCCCCTATCCCCACCCAGCCCCGCCCCGCCCAGCCATCGCAGGGCCCCCAGGGGGCCTCGTGGGCCCGCCCGCCCCGCGCATTCCAGAGTGCGCGCTCCGGGAACCGGACCGGGACCCGGATAGGGACCTAGGCACAGACACAGGCATCCACAAGCGACCCACAGACCCACGTGCGCAAACATGCGCACCGGAGGCACACATATACGCACAGACGTCCGCGCAGGCACACGCACGCACAAACATGTGTGTCTTGGAGTCAACACGGAAAAGAAGCCGAAGCAGAAAAGGGAACCATCCGGGCCGAGCAAGGGCCCTGCAGAGGCGGCCTGTGGGGCTGCACGCTGACAAGGGTGGGGAAGGTGGGCAGCTGGTTTGAAACTGCAGCACCAGTGGAAACATTGGGGCTGAGGACACCAGCAGTCCTGAGTCCCCACGTTCAGGGCCTGCACTGTCCTGCCCTCTCCTGGCCCACAGCCACGTACTCAGAGGGAGCCTGGGCAAAGGAAGCCTGGCATCCCTGCAGCAGGTGGAGATGGGCAGAGAGCAGGGAGACCTTGCCAGCAGGGTGGCTGGCAGTGCCCAGGTGTCTGGCTGCAAAGGCCACAGAGGCACTTCCAACCCCAGAGCCCTGGGTCCGAACGCTGCTGGAGGGCATAGCCCGGGGCACAGCCGGAAGCCCTAGGGGGAGGCAGTCCTCCCAGGGTCAGCAGTTGCTGTGCAGCAGAAGGAACCACAGTTAGAGCATTTGACCTCTGTGACCTTCCAGCTTGGTCCAGAGTCTCCTGAGCCCCCATCCTCTCTGAGCCCCCTCACCCCTATCCCTGGGGGGGTGTCACCTGGCTCCCCTCCTAACCTCTGTGGGGATGGGAGAGCTGTGACCAGCAAGCTGGGGTGCTCAGTGACCCTCAGCAGGGATCCCTGTCTGGGACCAACCCAGACACCTCCAGCACTGCGGGGCAGGGCTCCTGCTTCCCTGAGTCCTGGGGCTGGAATCCTGCTGAAATGAATTTGACCTGAGGATAGCATCTCAGTCTGCCTGACCCTGTTTCTCCACCGCAAAATGGGGACAGTAGCCCTCCCTGCAGGGAATGGTGAGGATGGCTGCTGCCTCCCCAGAGCCCGGGGCCTGGCACAGTGGCCACAGCTGAGGTTGGCGATCCTCCTTCCTCCCCACGCACCGACGCTGCTATGCAGCTCTGCCCACTGCTCTGCTCCTGACCCAGGCTTGCCCAGATGCAGGGGCTTCTCTCCACCCTCCTCTACAGCCAGGGGCTCGACTGCCAGCGGAGACCCACCCCTCAGAAGCCCCGCCAGTGCTAAGATGTGGCAGAGAGCAGTCTCTGCTGATCCATGCCCTGCCTGGCCCACCTGGAAGCAGGGACTGAGGTGACACCCTTGAAAACATGGGAAAGAGGAAGCCCCACCTAGTCCCAGCCTGTCTTGCCTTGTCCCATCCTGTCTGCCATCCAGAGGCCAGCCCGCTCCCTCGGCCCCCAACACCCTACAGAAAACGGGCCTGCCTGGGCCCTGCCTGTCTGCAAGGCCTCCTGGGGAGCCCCTCCCATCAGCCTCTGAGCCCTTGCCGAGAGGAGCCTGCATAAATCTCATGCATAGACAGGCCGACAGGTCTGTGCGAAGGCACCTTCCACATCACTTATGACTGTAAGGTGCACCTCATTGCCAGCGGCTCACCAGCAAATGCCAGCAGAATCGCGAGGGACCCGCCCTCCGCAGCCACAGCCCAGCAGGGCCTCGGCCAGCAGTTTCCATGGAGGTAGGGGCCAGGCCTGAGAGGGGTGCAGAGGGGAGACCCCAGAGGCCAGGCCTGCAGGGCACGGGCCGAGGAGGCAGCATCTATCTTGGTGGGGGGCGGTGCACGGCTGGCCGCCCTGTGAGCAAGCGCTCCCTGGTCTCTGTCCCTCTCTGCCTGCTGCAGGATGGGGCCCAGTACCCAGTGGGAGCCTGGGCAACAGAAACCCTGCACTCTGACTCCAGTCACCCTCACCAACAGGCGACGGGACTGGGGTCCTCTATCAGCACCCCATCGGGGGAAGGTCCCTAAGAGGCCCTGGAAGGGATGTTACCTCCCAGCTCATGCAGGCCCCCTTTGACACCCTCCAGGCTCCTGGGTCGTGGGAGGAGGAGGAAGCCAGCAGGAAGCAGGAGGCACCAGCCCCAGCCTCAGGCTCCCACGGTGTCCCCCAAGCCTTGCCCATCCTGGGAAAGGTCTCCTGCCTCGTGCTGTCTGTAGGAGGAGGAAGGAGCCCGGGAGCCTCTGCATGAGCCCCAAGCAGGGAAGGGCAGGTGCCCAGAGTCTAGGGCCAGCCAGAGCCCATAAGCCCCAAGGACCACGGAGCCGTGCACCATGGTTTGTCCCAGATAAAAGGAGTGCTAGTGTCACGCATGTCACCTTCTTAGTATGCTCTTCGTAGGAATGAGTAGAAGAGAGTTACCTGGTGAACTGCCATGGGAGGCTGGTTCCGGGAGTTCTAGACAGCCTCCCGCGGCAGCCTAGGCGCCCACTCTTCCCTTCACATGGACTGCTGCCGAAAAGGATCATGTTTGCATCTGGTATGTCAAGTAAAATAGAGTATTAAAATCGATTCACCTATTTATTTTCGCTTTTTCAGCGTGGCCCTGAGAAGCAGACAGTGCATACGGCCTGTGTGCGTGGTTCACATTCCATTTCTCTTGGGCAGTCCCGGCTCTGCTGGTAAGAACTGAGACCTCAGGCGACCCATGGAAACACTCCGTGCCCCAGTTTCCCCATCTGTAACAACAGCACCTTCCTCCTACAGGAAAAGCGCTTGACCGGGGGTCCATAAAACCAGCAAACATGCAAGTGGGAGGCTGAGTCTGGATGCCCGCCCTTGCCCCTTCCAAGCCCGTTGCTCCACAGACACCCCAGGCCACGTGCAGAGACCACGGCAGAGACAGTGTCCAGAGCTGATTCCCAGGGGGCAGGGGAGGTCCTGGGACCTGTCTACCTCCTAAGCCGTGGTCCTGAGGCATCCTGGAAGCCAGTGGGGACCTGATCCCTGGCCCTCTCCCCGGATAGCCATCACCTCCACACCCCCACGTCAGCACCCTGCCAAAGCCATCTGGGGGCCACAGCTCCGGCCCATCCATCCCCCTTGGGGCTGCCACCAACATTTCTATTCATCTGGACTCCAACTCCCGCGTCCATCCAGGGTGAGGGCTGGGCTACCTCAGCCTGTGCACCCAGGGCCCAGCGAAGGACTGGGGCCTCAGAAGCGGCTCCTGGCCCACGGAAGGGCTGCATGGCACGGCCACATCCCAGGGCCTCTCTGGCCTGTCTCCTCATCTGTACATGAGCAGAAGCCTGAATTAGACCAGCTCAGGGGCCCTGAAGCAATGGGACACGTGACCAGGAAGGAGACCCAGGGCCAGATGCACCACTACCACTGTGCCCGCGGGGTCTAGGCAGAGGAGGGCGGCCAACAGGGCACTGCGAGCCTCTAGGGAGCAGCCCCACAGCACGAGGCCTCCAGGATGCTTCCGGACAAGTTTGGGCAAAGGCAATCATTCTGCCCTGGAACGCCTGAGAGCTGTGGAGCCTCCTGGTGTCACATCCCCGTCTCACCTTCAGGTTCGCTCTCATCAGACAGCCTCATATGACAGGCAGCAGGGGGCTGCCCCTTTCCGCTCACCCAGCCCCCCACACCCCCACACAGTTACCCCGGCCCCACACAGGCTCCTCCTGCCTCACAGCTGGGAGGCCCCTGCTTCCGCTCCTGTCCCCTCTGCTGCTCTGTGCCCACCCGCCCAACTGCCCTCTGCCCTCGAATACAGGCCCATAATTAAACCCTCATTCTGCCCAAGTGGAACCCCAGTGGCCTGGGCCCTGCCCTCTGCCCAGGGCTCCTGGGACAGTCTCCCGTGGTTTCACAAAGGCAGTTTCCAGAGGAGAAACGACTTGCCCAGGCTCACGCGGGGAAGAGATGTGCAGCCCAGGAGGACCAGGTCCCCACTGTCACCAAATCCTGTCCTCACAGAGCCACCTCCTTCGGTTCCTCCACGGGAGTGTCGCTGGTGGGCACCCAGTCTCTCCTGCTCGTCACCCTCTGAGCTCTGCCCGGCAGAGTGGCGGGCAGGGCTCAGAGCTGTAGCTCTCCTAGGGGGCATCCCTGGGGACTGTTTCTAGGCAGCTCCAGCTGCACACCCTGACTCTGGTGGCTTTTGCCTCCCTGAACCAGCCTCCCACCCTTCCTCCCACCCAACAGACCATGACCTCCGATGCACCCTCAAAGACACCAACTCAGAGGTCGTCTCTGCAAAGCCTCCCTAGCTGGCCGGCCCACCCAAGGCCACCTGCTACTGGGCTCCCCTAGGCCTGCCCGCCCTCCTCTCGTGCACCCCTTCACTGGCTCATTCATTTAGTTTTTCAGTCGGCAAGGATGTGTGTGCCCACCACCACAGGACATGGCTCTGGGGCAGTGGCTCTGCCCCACCCATTCGAGACGTCCGCCCAGGTCCCCACGGCCTGGGAGAGCTGGGGTATAAATGAGTCCAGCAGCGGTGCCTCCATGAAACTCTGGGTCTCAGAGGGCTCTGGGCTGTCCCTCCTGCTAGGCTAGGAGGAGCTCTGGCGCGGCCACAGCGGGCAGCAGCCGCTGGTGTAGAGCGCCTCCCAGGCCCAGGCTGCACCGGCAACACCCCCTCCCCCACTCAGTGCTGCTGCCCAGCACATCCCGGCCTGAGGCTGTGGGGTCTGGAAGCTGTTTGGGAAATGCTTTCCCGATGTGGAAATGCGGCGGCGTCTGTGCCTGGGAATGTGTGTGTGTCAGCAGAAGCCCTCCCAGCCTCCACCGGCTGGTTCCAGCTTCTCCTCTCTCTCCAAGCTGGGCAGCCACCAGGCTCCTGCCATGACCAGGCCAGGGCGAGGGCCAATGCCACCCCCAAATGTCACTGCTCCCCCTTGGGGCTGGGCCCTGACTGCAGGGCTTCAGGGCAAAACTGGAGCCTGGAAGTGGACGGGGTCCAGCCAACACCCCCATGCTGTGCGTCTGCCCCTCAGCGCTCCCCTGCGATGCCCGCTCCACGAAGGCCCCCTCCGGCCTGGCGGCTCAGGCGCCTGGACACGTGCCTCTGCCTCACTGAGAGGAGACGATGCCGGCCTGTCCACGCTGCCCCAGCTTCTGAATGCAGAGCTAGTGCTGGGCTGGGTGTGGAAGCCAGAGAGGCGGCAGGCACAGGGGGGCTGCCTCCACCCAGGTTTCTAGGGGCTCAGGCAGGAGGTCAGGGGCTGCCAGTGGGATCCAAGGGGGCCAAGGCCCTAAGCAGCCCAGTGCCCAGCCCAGTCCACCTCCACACCGGGCAACCTCCCGTGAGGCCAGGCCCCTGGGGATGGCACCACAGACCTGCTACCTGGCATGAAACTGGAGGGAAGGAACTAGGCCTTTGGCTGGTGGCGGGGGTAGAGGGCATGAAAGGACTGACAGTCAGGGAAGCTACCAGAGCCATGGCCCATGGTCCTGACCGAGGTGGCCATGTTTCAGGGAGAGGGTTCACAGGCCCAGCAGGCACCAGGGCGGAGCAGCGATCAGCACCGCCCACAACCACCTGCATGTGCCCTGTGTGCCAGGCTGGCGTGCTCCCAGGTGGGCAGGTGAGCCCTAAATGAATGGCCAAGGGCACCAGGTCCGGGCTCTGCCCTCACAGACACCAGCAACTCCCCTCCTGCAGAAGGCGGGTGTAGTCACATGAGCAGAGGGCACAGGCGTCATTTCCAGCCATGCATTTAAGAGCAAGTGTGAGATTCTTGGTCCTCCCATCCACCCCTGCCTTGGGCACATGCTTGGGAGGGGGACCTGACCTGGGGTCTCGCTGGGACGATGGGGTGTGCTGGATGGAGATGCCAGAGGTAAGGACATGTCCCCCGAAAAAGGGCTAATGTATGCACAGGTGGAGGCCATCCCAGCTAACACAGCGGGAGGGTGGAGATGGGTGGCCTAGGAGGGATTGGGGCCAGGCTTGGAGCGGGGGAAAGGAGCCATCAGAGCAGCAGGGAGCACAGGGCTTCGAGGGCAGGGCAGTGGTCAGCATGCACCTGCCGGCCCCCATTGCAGGGAAAACGGCAGGAAGGCGCTAGAAAGAGGCCACTCTCAGGCTTCTCCTTAATCTGCCTTCGGGGGCTCAAGGCTCCTAAGCCCCAAAGTCCTCCCATGTCACCTCACCCCCACAAGTGGCACATGGACCTGCCTGGCGGTTTCCAACCCTTCACCTCCAGAGCCCAGCCCAGAGCAGGAGGTCCATTTGTGGTCTGGGGTCTCACACAGTCCAAGCTTCCTCCCTGTGGAGACAGAACAGAACTGTCTCCAGAACCTTCCTCCCACTCCTCCCACTGTTGCCACCACGGAGTTTATATCAGAAACGGGGTCCCCCACCCAGCCTCAGCACGCACAGGGCCTGGCAGGGGCCTCCCCGAACCGTTCCAACGTCAGCCTCGTGGTAAACCCATTACGCTGTCTCCACTCCCGGCCCAAGCCAAAGGAAGGGAAATTGAAACCACCGCTGTTTCTTTGAGCCCAGCTGCCATTAATGACTGCAGCTGTCCCCGGCTGGGGCCAGGCAGAAATGGGTGGAGCCCCTTCTCTTGCACACATCAGCTCCGGGTACAGCACGAGATGGAGTAGCTAGCCCTGTCTCCCAGGTTCTGAGGGTGGCATCAGACTCCCAGAGCAGCCCCCGAGAGTCCGAGGCCTGGTCTGTCCCAGTGAGGCTCCGCCTCAGGCCAGCAGAGCACCTGTGCCATGTGTGTGTGTGTGCAAGAGCACGTGTGTGTGCGTGCGTGTATGTGTACCTGAGAGCACGTGTGCATGCGTGTGTGTGTGTGAGAACACGTGTGTGCATGACCTCGCTGACCCTGTGGGTTCTCTGCTGCCAGGCTCTTTCACATCCAGCCGTGCAAGGCCTGGGGGCACCCGAGCCCTGGGGGGCTGATGCAGCACCTGCTGGGGATGCAGCCCCCAGGCAAGGCCAGGCCCACCCAGGACACAGACTGTCGCTGGGACAGCAGAGCTGCCAAGGAAGTGGAGACTGCACACAGGCAAGAGGATGCTTGGGCCTCCCACTGCTCTCATAGGAGTGATCCTGGAGGTTTCCTGGAGGAGGTGGCCCTCAGCTGGCCTTCGGACATGACATTTTCAGGGACATGAAAAGGCTTGCTCAAGGCCATATGGAGTAGGTACCGAGTGGCTGCGGAAGGAGGTGGGAGAGGTGGGGTGGGGGTTTCCAGGGAGGCTAGCCACCAGGCAGGGAGTTTTGGCAGAAGCTTTGTGCTGGAAACCCAGCCCAGTCATGCCACATGGTGCTCAGGGCCGGGCCCACAGCAGGTACCTGGCCAGCTGAAATGCAGCAGTAGTTGGTGGCTGGGGCACATCTCCAGGCTGGCTTCCAGCAACCCCGTGTGCCCCACTGGGCACTCCTGCTAACCTCTCTTCACCAAAAGCACGGCAGAACAGAACCTGCTCACAGGACACCGGGGTCAGCAGCTGGCGGCCAGATCCTGCCCTATGCCAGGGCCCAGCCAGCCCATATGCTGCCTTCGGAGGTGCCCAGGCCTGCAGCTGGCAGGGCCTGGCCATTAGCCTCCGAGGCCCCTAATGCCACCCCCCTCAGCCTCTGAGGCCCCCAGCACTGTTCTCCCTCCCCAGCCCATGCAGGGGGTTCCCCCTGGGCCCATCAGGGGAAGCCATCCCAGAAGCCCTCAAGTCCCCAAGGCCACTGGCATGCCTGGTGCACAGGTCCAGCTCAGGATACTGTGTGTCCACACGGAACGCAGACAAGCAAGCTCTAACCCACTGGGCTTCCCCAGGACTTGCGGTGAGTCCTGAGGCTCGGCGCGTCCACACCCTCCCCTCCGGACCTCCCATGGGAAGTGCTCAGGCCCTAGAGGTCTGGGCATTCCGGGCATCCCACAGCCTTTGGCACTGCTTCCTCTCCAGGGAGGAGAGCTCTTGCCCTCTGCCTCCTTACACAGCCCACCTCCCCAACTCCTAGAGCTGCTTCTGACCAGACTTGGGGAGTGGAGAATTCAGAGCAGAATTTGGGGGGTTGGCTGAGGCCTCAGTGGGGTCAAGCCCAGCAGGACCCCGGGGTGACGGTAGAGGACTGGGGAAAGGCTTGGGCCAAATCCAGTGCTCAAGGGTGCCCTGGGGAAGAGACGGGGCATGGTGGAGAGTTGGCCTCTGGTGCTGGATCTAAGGTGCATGTCACTACAGGCCCAAGGCCCAGAGATGAGCAGTGGCCAGGGACACGGGCAGCAGCTGCGAGCCGTCAGGAGGCTGGACCCCCAACAGGAAGGCCAGGCAGGCCCAGCAGAAATGCATGGGCGAGGGGCCGGGGTGGGTGTGGGAGGAAAAAGTAGAGAGGAACACGACAGCAGGAGAGGGGGCGAGGCTCACGAGGCTCAGCAGGGCCTCCCCTTCCCGGGAACGTGGCTCTGCCAGCACATGCCAGCTCAGCACCTCGGGCCTGCCAGGAGGGCACGAGACTTGGCCCAGGTCATACAAGAGGCACCTGCCCTCCTGGGACATTCCACAGCTCCAAGAGGACACAGCCCCTGACTCTGGGGCACAGTCACCCCAGACTCCTCACCAGTAGCCCCTGGGAAACCAAGCTGGGGCCACTGAGGCTTCTGGGAGGACTGGGGAGAAGTGGCTACCTGGCACCTCAGTTTCCCTAGCCCAGGAGGCCCCTGGCTTGGGGGCACAAGCTTCTAGCATCAGGGTAAGGCCTTGCCTGAAGCATCCACTGGTCACCTTTCCACGCCCAGGGCCTATCCTCCCAATGAATGGCTGCCCGGCCAGGCCAGGGCCCCAGGGCACACTGAGCGTTGCCATGTGAGGGTGTCCACTGGCCCTCCTGAGCTCCAAGTCTGAGGACTGCAGCCTCTGAGGGTTATGCAGTCCCCCAGGTCTGCACAGTCCCCTGCATCTGTGCAGCATCAGGGTTCAGGGATCCAAATCCAGGCCTTCCCGGCTGTGGCCTAAACCCACCGGCCCCCAGCCCTCTGCGTTCACCCGGAGTGCAGCCACCGGTGCCTGCAGGCTGCCCATCTCGGGATGTCCTCCAGGAAACTACCCCAGCGTCCTGGCTCTGGGTGGTCAGAGAAAGCCTTGTCTTTCTGTTGCTGGGCTGGTGCTCACAGCTGACGCTGAAGGCTGTTATTTTCCAGGCTTGGCCTTGACCGAGAATGTGCCTGCCAGGGTCTGCTCACCAGAGTCGGGAAATGAAAGCTTATCACTCGAGCGTCTCAGGCAGAGGATGCCACTGGCCACAGGTGCCCCATCAGAAATGCTGCCATCACGCCTGGAAGGAACACGCTTTGCAGCCGAGCTTCCCACTGTGTTTGGTGGACAGCCAGCTGAAGCATGTTGGCCTGGGGAGGCCCAGATTCAGCCACCCGCAGGAATGTGGCGGCAGCTTTGCCAGTGGAAGGTCCAGGTTCAGGCCTGGGCTCCAGGGTCCATGGGCGAGGGATGCTGAGGCCTCGCCACACCTCTGGCTTCCATCTCTCTCTCCATGAGGACAGCCTGCCCCGGAGCTGTGTGCGTTTCTTCCCTCCTGCTGCTCTAACGAGACACCCTAGTCGGTCATTTGCAAAGCCCTGGATGTGTGTCTTACAGCTCTCGAGGCTGGGCAGTCCAAGATCCAGGCACGGCAGAAGGGCCCTCCTGCTCCTCCCGGGCGGCTTCTCAGGGCAGAAGGGGAGCCATTGCCTCCAATCTCTTCTAGGCCACTAATCCCATCCTCAAAGGTGGAGCCTCCCTGACCTCCTCACTGCCTACAAGGCCCCACCTCTTCACACTGTCACACTGGGGAGTCCATTTCAATGCAGGAATTTCGCAGGGACACCGACATTCAGACCATGGCACCAGATGTTTGCAGAATGCCCGCTACATGCCAGGCGCTGCTGGCATGGAGACGGAATGAGTAAGAAGCCCCTTCCACATCAAGAAAAGCCACCAGCTAGAGAGGAGAGATGGCCTCCTGGGCCCAAAGAGCCAGCAACCAGCAGCACAGGCGTCGGGGCTTGGGGGGTGCCAGGCGCAGGCTGCAGCCCTGGAGGTTTTCCTGGACTTCAAGGGGCTCTGGGCATCTGTACCCTCTGCCACCCTCCAGCTCTGACTCTGCCAAGGCTCCTACCTTCCCTGGGCCTCTTGCTCCACTCTCTAACACGGGGCCATGGCACCGCCCCATGGGGCAGCCTCAGCACTGAGTGGCATGGAGGGGGCTGTGCCCAGGCTTGGCATGGAGTGTCGGTCACACAGAGCTCTCGGAGGCTTTCAGCAATCATGACCACTCTTCCGGTTCAGCAAGAGCACACTGTCGCAGGAAGCGACACGGACCTGCAAGCACTGAAGCCTCCCGAGAGACTCCATGGAAAGGCTGTTCTCCTGGGTGGGGGCCCTGCCAGGGGTGGGACAGTGTCACTCCCACAGGGCAATCAGAGAAATAGCTCCAGCACCAGGGGGCTCTCGATGGGCAGGCAGACATGCGGGCACCAGCCTGGGTGCCAGGACCAGGGTCCACATCAGGCCCCCTTGCCCACTGGCTCCTCCCCTGCCCAGCTTCATGGGAGAGGCACAGCTGGCCTGAGAGCTGGTCAGAGCTCTCAGATGGTCAGAGCCCAGGCATCCTGGTCTGCAGCCCTTGGTCACTTCTCACATTCCTTCCTCTCCC
This sequence comes from Leontopithecus rosalia, assembly GCA_028533165.1. Taxonomy (NCBI): domain Eukaryota; kingdom Metazoa; phylum Chordata; class Mammalia; order Primates; family Cebidae; genus Leontopithecus; species Leontopithecus rosalia. Next base: position 2,065,942 of record CM052659.1, read on the forward strand.
TGGGACAGTGGGGGAGGAAGCGCCCTAAGGCAGCAAGTCGAGGGTGTGAAAGGCTGAGCCCACAGTGGCAGCAGAGTGGTCGGGGGTGGATGGGTGGGAAGGGCAAAGCGAGAGGCTCCTGGGCACAGAGGCTCCCTGGGGGCTTGTGGGGGAGTCTCTCTGGTGGTCCATGCCACCCTGGACTCACCCCCTTACTTGAAGTCCCTCTGCTCCTGAGAAGGGTGGCGTCCCACAGAGCCCACCGGTGTCCCACAGACACTCCAATGCAGACCCAGCTCCACCCTGGAAGCCCCCACTGAGGAGCAGCTGAGCGCCAGGCTTGGGCACTGGAGGGAAGAGCTGCCACTTCCACCAGAGAAGGAACCTGCTCCCGCCCAGCCCCTGCCTGGCTGCCCTCCAACCCCGGCTGCCCCCTTTCCCACGATCCCTCCTCATCTCTGGGAAGGAGGGTCAGCTGGGACGGGAGCAGCACAGTCTTGGCCAAATCCAGGGCTGCTGTGGGAAGGCGGCCCTCCGGCCTGGACGGAGCAGGGGATCCATGGGCCCTCGAGGCCAAGGGCCGCACTGCCTTCTCCTTCCGCACCGCACAGAGCAGTCCTCCCCGTCACGAGGGCACTGTAGTCTTCCGGCCAAAGCATGGGCTTAATGCAACGGCTGGACCCATTTTACAGGTGGGAATGTTCACAGGACTGAACTCAGTGGAGGGTGGAAGCTGGGCTTGCATGGAGACCTGCCTGGGGTCCCCAGGCCTGGATACAGGGTCCTGGCTGCCTCCCACTCGGCCTCATATAGGACCATGGTCAAGAGGAGGCAGAGGGAGGCAGGTGGAGAGGATGGCGAGCACAGGCCGAGGGGAGGGCGGGCCACTGGGTGGGCAGCTCTTCTGTCTAGGCCTGGGCACTGGCAGTCTGGGCACTTTCCCGAAGCCCGGGCCGTGGGCCTTGAGCACTTCCCCCAAATCCTCTAGGTCACTGGAAGGACTGAGAGCATCACTCGCTGCATTTTACACACTGGAGTTCAGAGTGGCAGAGCTGCTCGCCCAAGGCCACACAAGGAGCTGAGGGAAGCTGGACCCCGCCCTCGCCGACACTAACGGCTGGGTGCGCCGTGGCCTCCTCAGAGGGGCGTCCCTGGAAAGCCCAGGCCATCCTGGAAGTAAGCTCAGGGCCAAGCAGCCCGGGCAGCTCCACAGTGGGGCCCGACTCCTCCCCAGGGCCTGCCAGCTCCATCACGCTCAGCCCTGAGCCCACCTGCCCAGAGGCCCAGGAGGACGGTGGACACATGTCAGAGGCTGAACCGTGCCCAGGAAACGGCGGACGCAGTGGCAGACGTCCGGCCTCACCTGGGCCCACCCACTCCCGGCTGCCCAGCCCGGCAGAGCCCAGCTCAGTGCCTGCCCCAGAACGCAACAAACGCTGGGCTGGAGACGCTCCCGGGCTTGGGCCAAGGCACCCCGAGTCCAGGTTCCTGCGCCGGCATCACTCAGAGCTTTATGGAGCCCAGTCATCACGGCGAGCAGGTTCTGGGCCCACCCCATCAACACATACCACCCTACGAGTGACCCAGCGACGCGGCCCTTCCCTGCTCAGGATCAGCCCGAATCCTGCCCTGGTGCTTGCACTCGGCCACCGGCACTAGCTCACTCGGCAAGGCTATGGCTGGCAGAGGGACAGAGAAAACACAGCAGGCTCTCGGCCACACAGCGACTTGGAGCCTCAGCCACCCCAAACATGCAGAGCTGGGGGTAGAACCCCTGGTGAGGGTGGACGAGGCCAGAGATCGGGCAGTAGAGGAAGGGCTGGCGCTGCTGGGAGGCAGGGTCTGTGGTCCGGTCCCTGGCCCCCGGTCATCCAGTCCATGCCCCTGCTTCTGACCAGCTCTGCCAGATGGCAAAGACCTTTCCTGTCCTTGGCAGAGAGATTCCAACACCTCATGCAGGGATGCGGGTCCAGGCCCAGGTCTAATGTGTTTGCCAACACCGTGCTGGGCTCTGCGGTGTCTGTCACATTCCAGGACCTGCACACCCACCACCCGCTGTGCCTGGCCGCCCAGGCTTCATCAGCCCTGGAGGGGCGTGAACACAGGCCAGCAGCCCCAGAGCATGAGCCCCCAGACCCCCTGGGCATGGGGAGTGGGAAGCTCATTCACCACCCAGGGCTGCTCTATCCCAGAAGGGCCTCTGTGCGCCACACCTCTCGCTGACACAGGAGCTGGTCACTGTCTTCCGGGGCCTGACACATACCTGCCAGGGACCCCATTATGGGGCCCCCACCACCCTGGCCTGAGAGAGACACGGAAGGCACAGGCATCAGTCTAACCCCCTCCCTGGCAGTGCAGCCACCAGTCCAACCAGGCTCCGGAGCCCACAGCTCTGGATAGGGCGGCACCCGTCCCCCACACCCCTGAGCACCGTCTGCACGGATAACAGGTGCTCGCAGTCCCAGAGCAGTCTTTGTACAGAGCCCCCGGGGCCTCTCTCCTGGCTTCCACCGGCCACTCCCTGTCCTAGGTCCCTCCCCCGACGCTCTGCAGCGCAGCAGCCTGGGACACCACAGGAGCCCAGCATGTGCCCTCAAGCAAGGCTGCTGGAACAGGCCCCAGCGCCAGCAGACGCCGGCCAGCCTGGGGGCTGCTCCACACAGCCGCAGCCCTGGAACATCGGAACCTGCCCAGCGGGCAACCCCTGCCCCCTCACTCAGCTCTGCCTGGTGTTCCCAGACACAGCCACTGAGGCCACCTGGGAGCCTCACCATGCCCCACCAAGGGAGGCACCAGCCCTGGCCTGGCAGACCCAGGGATTCCCCAATACCGTCAAGAAGTGGGGGTTCAGACCCCACACAACAGCCAGGCAGACAAGTAGGTGAGGGCCGAGGAACTACGGTAAAGAGGAGCCCGTGAGGCCCCGGGGCTGGGGAGCCATCTGGAGCTGGGGGCAGGTGGCACTCGGAGCTGGGTCCTGGCTGACTCAGGTCACTGGACAGTGACCCTCCCTTAGTTCCCTACCCCAGCTGGGCGAGCATCCCCATTTTAAAGGGGGGCAATATACAAGGCTCTTGGGGGAGAAGGAAGCTGGCTGGGTCCCATGGCTGGGGGACCCACCCCTCTCCCCAGGACACACGGGCCCCCACCCCGTCAGTCACAGCGGTTGGAGGGGCTCCTGTGCCGGCTGGGAGTCTTGGTGCAGCCTCCTCAGGGACTCCCAGCCCCAGGGTCACCAGCCTGAGAGGGGTGCGCTGTTTCCCCAGGATTGAGGTGAAATCGGTTCAGCACAGGCCCCCACAATGCCAGAGGCCGGGTAGGGGGGTCTGACCTTAACCCTGACACCTCAATCCCTGCTGGCACGCAGCCCACGGTGGGGGCTGAGTGGACCCTTCTGTGGGACTACACAGGCAGCCCCAAGTGGGAAATTAAAATGAGCGGTGCCCCCGAGCCCCACCTGGGGGAGGCTCCTTGGTGGTCAGGAAGCTTTGGCTCCAACATGTGGAGGGGCCAAGTCCTGGGGTCATTCCACACCTGGAGGGGACAAGGGTGGGGGCCCTGCAGGAGAGAGGGCATGGAAGCCGGGGCCCTCCTCACCCGGGCCTGGGAGGGCTCTCCTCCCCTCCTCTTGCCCACCTGCACCTGCACCTGGCTCGTCCTGGAGCCCCGGGGGTTTCCGCCAGCACAGTGGAGTCCCTTTGACAGAAGGAGAAGCCAAGGCAAGAGCCAGGATGGGGCACGGGTCCAGGCTGGTGGGAACGGTGCACAGATGGGGCCACCCTCCCTCCTCACTGAGCCGGGGCTCCTGAGCCTCCCGAGCCCCGCAGGGCACACCACTTCTCCCCTTCCCCAGCCTCCTGCTGGACGAGGAGCACAGGCCAGAGAGGAGCACACAGAATCTGTTTCCAAAACATCCCAGACAGCACAGAGGGCCTTCTCCCCTCTCCTGACCCCAAGTCCAGCAGGCCGGCCCCTGACCCCCCCACCAGACGGCTCGCAGCTGGACAGCTGGAGACAGCCCTGCGCTCGGCAAGGGAGGTTGTGGGAGATGATCACAGTGACTGTCTGGCCCGGGACAGCAGAGCAGAGGCCTGAGGATGCTCCCAGGACCGGGCTGCCCAGACGCACGCCGGGGTCAGATGCCGGGACAGAGACTGGAGCAGGCAAAGGAATGTGAGTGGGAGATGAGGACAGCTCCCGTTGACCCTCCTTGGCCTCCTCCCCCGCCTCAATCCTAATCTGTTCCCGTCTCTCCCAGGGGATTTTTCTTCTGTCTGTCCTTGACTTTGCTGCCAGCCACGGCGGGCTGAGCTACAGGGTCTGCCCAGAGCTCGAAAACACTTCCAGCGCTGGGCCTTGCCCGAGCCACCCCTGCCCACCCCTTCTTCCTCCTGCACACCCTCACGGTGCCTCCCACCAACGCCAGGTCGTCTGAGTCCCCCCACAGGCAATATCAGGAGTGAGGAGCGAGCTGGGTAAGGAGTATGCTGAGTGGAGCCTGTGGGCTGAGAAGGAGGCTGCCTGGGGGCCACGGGTGGCAGCGGGCTGGGCCATATCATACCGTGCCAAGTCTCGCCGTCACCCATCACCCTGCAGCTGGCACCCGGGGGACAGTGGCAGTAAAAGCCCCCCACAGTGTTGCGGCACCGACCCGCACAGCTCCCACTGGCATGGGCACACTCCCACATCTGCGAGAGGAGAAGCAGGTGAGGTGCCAGCCATCCAGCCACCTCCTCCCTCTGGCCTCAGCCCACCTGAGGCCTCAGACGGATGAGGCTCGGGGCTCCCCACAGCACAGGCACATTGTCCAGCAGAACAGGCCCACAGGGAAAGTGGCCCTCCCTGGGCCTCCAGCGTGGTGTGGCCCTCAGCAGTGCCATTTGGGCATGGCTTGGCAGAGAAGGTGGCCCACCCTTGTGAGGCAGCCATACCCTTTTGTGAGTCCCCAGAGACCGTCGGTTGCTGTGTGTGTTCCAGTCAAGCCGTCTGCCAAGCTTTGAGCTTTCAGGAAAAAACCTGGCTTCCCTCAGCTCTGAGGCCAGAAGGAGTTCCACCGTCACCTGCACAGAAACACCCCTGCCCCGCTTCCGACAGCCCCAGGAGCCATCCTCCCTTCCTGGTGGGTCTGTGGGTATCTCATGACACCTGGACAGCGGGTTAGGAGCCCTGGACACCAAGCCGTGTGTCTGAGTCCCGCCTGCCGGGACCCAGAGCCCAAGGCCCCAGCCCCGCCACCCTGTCTTTGCAGTGCAGGAACGTGGCCGTTCTCTGGGGCTGCTCTTCTGGCTGGATGGGGCAGCAGGACTCCCGCCGGGGCTTGGTCCTGGGCAGAGGCAGCGTCACTGCCTCCACACACAAGTGACTGGGCGGGTAGAGGCATCGAGGCACAAAGAGGATCAGGTGACCTGCCTTAAGGGGCTGTGGGACCCAACTTGAGGGGACACAGGGACCAGGCGCCTCTGCCCACCCACCCCTGCTGAGCTGCGTCACATCCAAAGTTCCAGGAAGGTTCAGGCCCCTGTGCCACAGCCTCTGAAGGTCACAGGCCAGGCCCTCCACGGCTGCTTGGGGATCAGAACCTGGAGCCAGGCTCAGAGCCAGTAGAGCCCCTAGCATGCCAAGGATGCAGACGGCCAGATGCCAGAGCGCTGCCCCCAGAAGGTGAGGCCAACCGTGCCCACCAGCACTCCAGGCAGATGGAACCCAGTGTGGACCTTCCCGACCTGAGCCCGCCCAGGGCTCATCAGAGCTGGGCGCATTTCTCTCCGAACGTCCTTAGGACATGCCCTGGGAGAGTCCTGGGTGGGGCAGGGGCCTCCGGGCAGCCGCCGTTCCATGAGAACAGCTGAGCGGAAGGCACTGTTGGAATGCAGCTGTCAGCTTGGCCCTTTGGAGATCCATGGTGGGAATTTTTTGGGAATTCCTAGAGAGTTACACAGGGCGAGACAGAGGCTGGCCCAGGCCAGGGGTCAGAGCTGGGGGTGTCCAGCGTCCCGTTTGCTTGGCCCGGAGAGACTGCCCTGGCCAGCACGCAGCAGTCCCCCTCCGGCGTGAGGCAGGCACCCAGGCTCCGGGACTGGTCCTGACATGGGCCTTGAGGCCGGGTGGCTGGGCGGGTGGAGTCCAGGCAGGTGAGGCCAGATGCCAGGTGAGCTCCCTCACAGCTGCTGGCACAGCTGGGTCCACAGCTGCCCGGGCCCGGAACACCGCTGGCACGGGGGCAGCCTCACAGCACCCCACCCCGACCCTGCTGGGCTCCATGGGGAAAGGAGGCCACAGCAGCTGGGGGCCTTCAGGGACTCCCCACCTCCACAGAAAAAGCCCCTTAGCCTGGCCTGGTGCGGGAGCTGCAGGGCCTGGCATGCAGGCTGGCCACGGCTGCCTGGTCTCTCTCACTGCTGCTGCAGTCACCCTTTATCCCCCGACAGCCCCCACCCCGGCATCTCCATGCTGGCTGGGGCCCCTCCTCAGGTGTCTGCGGCGGCGCCTCCTCCCAGACTGGGCTGCTCTGCTCCCAGCCGACCAGGCAAGCTCTGGTGGGGACTGGCCTGCTAGTCTCAGACCCAGCCCAGAGCAAGCCCAGAAGGACCGAAGGAGACCCTTGGTGAATGCAGAAGAAACTGCAGGTGGGCTGGCCTCCAGGAGGAAAGCCAGAGCCGGACAGGGCGGCCAGGCCTCCCCCAAACCCTGCCCAGGCTTGGGATGGAGCTCTGGGCACCAGGCAGGCCGACACCCCATGCCCACAGACAGACCAGGGCCCAGGACCAAGAAGCTCAGCTCCAGGAGCAGGTGAGGGCTCCTCCCCAAAGCCAGCAGAAGCATCTCTCTCCTTCAAAACCCAAGACCAGGGTGTTCAGGGCTCCAGGTCTCTGCTGGAAGACTGGGGGCTCCCTGGGGGCTTCTGGGGGCCTGTGGTGATACTGGGGCTAGGCTGGCAGACAGCAGGCACCCTGTAGGTTGACTGCATCCAGAAGGGTCCATCAGTTCACTGAAGACACTGGCATGGGGTATCCCAAGGCTGCCAGCCTCGCTGCTCCCCAGAGCTCACCCCGCTGTCCAGCCCCACAGGGACTCCAGCTTGGGCTCTGGGCCATCATTTGTGGCCTGGAATTTACCTGGGCAATGCGGCAGCCCAGGGAACCGCCCAGAGGCTGACCAGCCTTCCTGTACAAGGTGAGTCTTGAGCAGGGGCCTCTGAAAGCCCGGCCACGTGGGAACCAGGCAAGCCCCTTGCTCCAGCTTCTCACAGGGATGACCCGAGCCCAGGCATGGGAGGGTGGTGGAAGGTCAGAACCAGGCTAGGCTCTGAGTCCGTACCTGGAGACTCACTCACAGCGGCTGCCCTCGCTGCTGCTCGCCAGCCCCAGCCCAGGGGCCCCTGCACGTAATGGGGGAAGCCACCTGGTGATTCCAGCCTGAGGGGGTGGTGAGGGGAACACTCAGTGTCCCCAGCCCTCCCCTCCCTGGGGGAGTTTTCTACCAGCAGAAAGCAATGGCTCCCTCCACAAGTTAAACCCAGAAGCACCATAGACCCAGCAGTCCCACTCCGAGGCACCTGCCCAGGCGTAGAAACAGGGGCGCAAAGCACAGCGTGCACAGGCTCATAGCAGCCTTGCCCACGACCATCAGAAGGGGGAGGCAACCCCGGTGCCCACCAGCAGGTGACGGCGCCAGACGTGGTCTGTGTGGGCAGTGGTCGTGCCTCGGTTGTAGGAAGGTGTGGAGGATGACAGAGAGCAGGAACCTCAAACCTCGTGCTGTGTGAAAGGAGCCGGTCCCCAAAGGTCACACAAGTGGGGGGCCTGCTGGCAGGTGTGGGGTGTCCTGGGAGGGTGAGGAAAATGTCTCGGAATAAGCTAGAGGTGACGGCTGCACAGCATGATGAATGCACGAAGGACCGCCAAATTCCAAAGGGGATTATTTTATGCAACGTGAATTTCACCTTCATTTAAAAAAAAGAAAAAGCGTCATCCCAAGACTGGACTCCACACCTCACCTCTCTAGCAGCTTTGGTACAGAAGGAAGCAGGGGTGCCTAGGCCTCCACTCCGTGCTGGCTCTGGCTGCATGCCAGGGGCCCTAACTCAGCAGCAGCAACTGCAGTGTTACAAGTGCCCAGCAGCCACCCAGCCGGGGATTGCTGCCAATCCAGCACCTCCAGGCTGTAGAGTGAGAACCCGAGGGGAGTGAGAGGGGGCCACACCCCCTGATCCGGGCGCTCACCCTTGGGGAGCCGGTGTCTCCCCGGTGCTGGTCCATTAGCAGGAGACGCCAATGGGTGTGACGATGGGGCCCTCAGATAGGTCACCAGGTGTGGGAGGGCCAGGATCTGAGGCTCCAGTGGCCGGGGCGGGGCAGCTGCCTGTGGGCTTTGGACCCCCTGAGTGTGAGGCCGGTGTGGAAGACGTGGCCCCCAGCTCCGAGAGCCTATCCTGCATGGCCATGTTGCCACAGTGATGCCAGCCTCCTGGCCTGTGCTAAGGCAGGTACCCCACAGATGTGAGGCTGCCAGACCCAGTCCCCGTGGGGGTGAGACTCCAGGGGCTCTGCTTGGGGGTAGCCCCCCTCCCTGTGCAGGTGACAAAGTGTTTCCAAGGATCACGCCTGGGGATGGAGCAGCCAGAGTCAGCCAGCTCCAATGTGCGGACCCCAGGGGTCTCCGCCAGGGTGAATCACTCTGGGAGAGGCTCCTGGGGGCAACCAGACCTAAGAGGCCAAAGGGGTGGGATGTGGGGAGCCTCCACCAGGAGAAACTTTAGCCAAATTCTGAGTAAATGCGGCAGGATCAGGCCCTGAGCTGGTCCAGCTCCACAGGTTACTCCAGGCAGTGTCCCCTGGGACCAGGCACTGGCCATGTGGCCTGAATACAGCCCCTTAGCAGGCTGGCTGGGAACCTCCCTGGCCAGACACAAGGTCAGCACAGACCCCAACACACGCTCTCAGGCTGCAGGCCAGCTCCCTCCCTCCCTCCCTCTTAGCGGCCACAGGCTGGCTCTGATTTGTATTGCCACAGCCTCAGGGGACAGGAGACAGCACCCCCCAACCTCCCCAGACACCCCTTTGACCTGGGGCAGGGAGCAGTCACCCCAGACACTCCACACTGCAAGGGAGCCCGAGAGTCAGGAGTGGGATGGGGGCATCCAGAAAGCAGCAGGGTTATGACTTCCAACAGAAAACCAGCCACTCGGGTGACCACCCTGCCCGATGCCGCCCTCTGGAGCCACTGGAGGTATAAAACCCATCACCTCCCGATCCACGCTTACACGCAAGATCCTGAGAGCCGAGCTCCTTCCGGCATCTGTGTTTGATCAAGCCTCACTGGGCTCCCAGATGGCTGTTCCAGACATTCAGCCATCCCAGCCCCTGAGCCACACCTGCCCCCAAGTCAACACTATCATCAGCCCAGTCATGGGAGGGGACCCCTCCTGTGGACACGCTGAGCTGTGGCTCAACTCTGGGTGCATTTTCCCACCCAACCCTCCGGCCCCAGTGGTGGCTCCCCTCAGGATTGCCACTCCACTGACAAGGTCACAGCCTCCCGATGACCCTGAGTGCCAGGCACGCAGCGGGATGTGAGTGCAAACCTGGCCACAAAGGAGACTGAGCACTCAACCCCACCCACCAGGGCTGGCTTCCCAGGCAGGGTCTTCTCCTTGCTCTAGGCTATGGGGTCACTCAAGGGCAGGTGTCCAGGCTCCCACCAGCTGCCTGGGGCTGTGCCTGATGCCAGGAGGGCAGCAGGACTGGGGAGTAGGACAGAGGCATCCTGGTAAGGCCAGGCATGGCAGCTCACACCTGTAATCCCACCACTCCGGGGGACCCAGGCAGGAGGATCTATTGAGGCCAGGAATTCGAGACCAGCCTGGACAACATATGAGATTGCTTCTCCACAAAAAAAATTAAAACTCAGCCAGGTGTGGTGGCACACGCCTGTTGCCCCAGCTACGCAGGAGGCTAAGGCAGGGGGACCCATCACCTGAGCCAGTGCGTGCAAAGCTACAGCGCACCACTGCACTCCAGCCTGGGCAGCAAAACAAGATTCTGTCTCTAAAAAAAGAAAAGAAGCCCCGGGAGGCTGCCTTGGAAGTGAGGAGGCCACAGCTGGCCAGGGTGGCTTGAGGGGAAGGGGCAGCTGTGCTCACCCCCCAGGCCCGGATCCCCCAACTTTTCTCTGCAGCTGCTCCGCCCTCCAAGCCCAGCTGGGTCTTCTGGTCCCCCACCAGGTAGGCCTGCTGCTTCCTCCCGAGGCCCGGCCAGTGCACAGATCAGATGCTGCAGCCCGGGTCCCTGCAGGCTCAGTCCAAGGCTCAGGACCCGGTCAGGCCTCAAGGACACCTTGCAAGGTGTCCAGCCCCTAATCCCTTCCAGACAGACCCAGTTGCTACTAGGGCTATTGGGCAGGGACCTCAAAGGGAACCCAAAGCCCCCTTCCAAGGGCACAGGGAGGCCCCAGGCTCCACCTGACTACCAGGGCCTTGGGGCCAGGCTGCCCTATCACGTGCCCCACCCCACACTGGCCCCCATCCCCACCTCCAGCTTAAGGATGGGGACCCCCGGCCACCTGGCTTTCCCATCAAGGACCCCACCTACCCCGATCCTCTCACCCCGGGGTGCTCGGGGTGCCTATGAGCCTGGCGCCTCCAGCAGGACCCCTGCTGCATGCCCCTGGGCATGCTGGGTCTTTTCCTGAGAGTCTTCAGGAATAGGCGTAATGGGGGCATGGGCAAGAGACCCCCCCACCGGCCCCAGGAGGAAGAGCTGATGAGGAGGACCGTAGCCCTGCAGGGTAGAGGCTGGGACCCCAGGAGAGAGCCCGCCCCACACCCCAAGCAGGGGAGCTTCCTCAGAGACGGTGCTCCCTGAGCCAGGTCCGCCCACTGGGCCTTGGGCTCCGGCAGACACAGGATTTACGAGAACCTGCCTGCCCGGGAGGCCAAGAATCTTCCTAGCCCACAGCTCGGTGTCACCCAGGCAGGTCCAGGCTGCTCCCAAAACCTCAGCCAGGAGCGCTGATGAGAAATGCCGTGTGTGGCTCCAGAGGAGAGGCAGGAGAGCGGCAGGCATGGGGGCTTCACAGGGGCCCTGTGCTGGAAAGGCACCCCTTCAGGAGAGGTGGGCAGCCTCTCACTCGCGATGCCCCGTGAGGGACAAGAGGTCCAACCTCTGGGAACAGGTGGGCCCAGGAGCACCCCGCGGGTGGGTGGCACGGCTGGGGCCTGCCTGGTCTCACTCCCTAGGAACGCTCTGCCTGGAGCCCAGCTGGCCCCCGCCCTCTGGGACAGGGAAAAGCCAGGGGGCCCCTGTGCCAGCTTGCTTTTGCTCTTCGGGGCCAACATGCCTGCCCAGAGTCCTGCAGGGAACAAGCTTGGCACCTGCTTCAGGAACTCCCACTTGGGGTGGGGCAGAGCCACATGCACCCCACCCACCCCACCCCAGACAGCCACTGTGACCCCCTTCCCATGCACCCTGCTGCATGCTGTGGGCATTCGGGGGCAATGGAAAAGCTGGCGGGGTCTAAGGCGGGGTGAGGACCCAGCCGGGCCAGGCAGGGGGAGGATGGCACTCCAGGGATCCCCGTGAGAGAAGAGGGCGGAGCTGCAGAAAGGCTGGTGCCCCTGGCTTCGACCCAGGGGAAGAGGAGCAGGTAAGTCACCTGGACTCAGGTAAGGGTTAGTACAGGAGGCGGCTGTATCCATTTCCTGGGGCTAATGTACCAGAGTCTCACTAACTCAGTGGCTTGAACAACAGAAACGTCTCTTACAGTTTTAGAGGCCAGAAGTCCAAAGTCAGAAGGACTAGGGCTCTGGGGAAGTGCTGTGGGGCCCCACCCACAGCCAGATCCTCGCAGCCCAGCCTCGTTTCCGTGGTCCTGCGGCCCCTCCTCTCTTGTGTCAACCTCTCCCTCCATGAGGACATGTGTGACAGCATTTAGGGTCCACCCGCAGGGCAGCCCAGGACCATCTCCCATCTCAAAGTTCTCAACTTGATCACATCCACCAAGTCATTGCCATTCAAGGTAAAAGTCACAGGTCCCGAGATTAGGACATGGACATCTGGGGTCACTATTCAGGAGACAACAGTGTGGAGGCTAGAACAGCTGATTTGGGGGTTATGGCCTCTTATGGCTCCCCCAAGACAAAGACAGGGCGCTGGTAGGTGAGTGGGATGGGCCGATCCCATGCCCTGCCCAGCCCTATCCTGTCCTGGAACTCAACCACACCCTCTCGTTCGGGGCAATGGGAGAAGGCAGGAAGGAGACACCAATGCCCGCATCTCACCAGGCCAGCACCCCGTGCACGGGGCCTGCCGGCCAGAGAGAACCACAGACCCACAGATGGTCCCCACCACCCCCCACCCAGGGCTATGGATCAGGGCTGAGAAGGGGCATCCTCTGCCCAAAAAGACACCGAGCAGGAGGAACTGGGCACAGAGAGGGTGTGAGCTATAGGAGGCCCTCTCCCTGTGCCTCCACCCATGCCCAGCTGGAAGCCAGGTGCCCAAAGGCAGGGCAGAGGCCCCTCAGGCCAGGTTCCGGGCTGGCATGGCCTCCGGCGCTGAGTGTGGCTGATCCTCAAGCCCCTCTGGACCGCCACCACCCGTGTCTACATGAGACAGGAAGGTACAGGCACGTCCAGGGCCAGGACCGAGGTGACTCCGTGAGCACTGAGCACGCTGAGTTTAATGTGCGAGGGTCAGACATCCGAAAGCCGGAGGCGGCAGAGCCCCCAGTGTCTGGCCTGTGGCCCCATCCTCCACAGCTGGAGCCGAGGCCCCTTGTGGTTCTCATGGCTGTGAGGGGGCTCCAGGGAGCTGAACCGTCAGGAAAACACCAGGGGCCTGCAGGGCCGAGTGGAGCCTACACAATCCAGTCCACACCCCTGCAGGGTTGCCAGGTCAGGCGCCCACTGCGGCTCAGGCCAAGACCTGGAAAGCCAGGCCGGGCGGCAGCCAAAAGCAGAACCCGGCCCTGCCCCTGACTGAGGCAGTCAGGTATCCTGGAATTGCCGAGCCGGTGTCCTTCCGAGCATCTGTCCAAGAAGGAAGTGCCCCCGATAAGTCCCCAACTCAAAAGTTGTCCCAGCATCTCTGGGGAAGGGGCTGTGGCTGGGAGTCCACCCAGCACTGGCTACATTTCCAGTCTGCCTGTCCACCCGCAGGACTCAGGATCCTGGCTGGCCCGGAACCAGCTGGCTGGGTCCATGGCGGGACGAGCCTCTCTCTGAGGTGGGCTGGGATCGGAGACCTTGGGGACAGGGCTCGCCTGGTACACTAGTGGCCCTCCGTGTCCCAGGTGCTCAGTGACTACGCCCCTGTCACTGGGCCACCCTGTGAGTCCAAGCTGTGCTCCCCAAGCTCTGTCAGGATTTCCCAGATGGAGAGTGGGGTGGGGTCCAGTTCAGAATTAAACGCCGTGATCTTAGACCAAAGACACCCCCAGGAGCTCCCGGAGGTGACAACATCGCACTCGTCACACCAAGTTTCACGGTAAGTGGCGCGCCCAAAACCACTGGCCGGCTGAACCGAATGGGCCCGCGGGATGCCCTCGCCGAGCCACAGCCAGCAGGGACGGGGAGATACGCCCTGGACCTCTCCCAGCCGCCCACCAGCTTTTCCGTCGGCTTCCCACTCCCGTGACTCAGGAGCGGGTCATGGAGGCTGCAGCCGAGGAGCTACCTGCAAACGAGATGGCAAAGGACCCCGAGACTGCCTGAGGCCCAGACACGCTGGAGACGAACAGGACTCAGCAAGATGGGGCAGCCTCAGAGCTCCGTGTGGACAGGGGAAGGCACATACACTATCCTCCAAAACAGGACACTGGCCAGCAGAAGAGGCCCCGGCCGAAACACACGGGGGCAGGGACTTCGTGGCCCTGTCCCCGCCACGTGCGCTCACAGATCCCAGAATGTTAAAAACTGCCGAGCCTGCCGCGTTAGGGTGGCCAGCCTGCTTCACGGCTTCACGGGGGAGCCGGAGCTGCGGGCAGAACCGAGGCTGCTCCTCAGCCGACCTGACCCAGGGAGGCGATCCCGGCTTATCTGAGGCCCCCGTGGAATCACATGGAGTTTCGTGGGTGCTGAGGGTGGAGGGGAGGCAGAAGAGAAGGTTGGAGGCAGAGAGAGAGGCAAGGACATCACAGTAGCCGCCAGAGACAAGCACTTCTGCCTTGGAAGACTGGGGAAGGGCCCGCAAGCCAAGGAATGCACGAACTCCCCAAAAGCTGGAAAAGGCAGGGAGACGGCAAGACTCCCCCGAGTCTCCAGAAGGGACCAGCCCTGATGACACCTTGACGTAGGCCCAGTGAGACCCGAGCTGGGACTCTACCCTCTACGACCAGAGGTCACAAACCTGCGCCGTTTGAAAGCGTTACGCTTCGATCACTTGTCACGGGAGCAAAATAAAAACTGAACCTTTCCCATGGAAAAGCAAACAGGCAGAACCCAGCTTCCCCCGCAGAGCTCTGCAGGCAGCTCCTGGCTGCAGCTGCCCTTGGCTCCCAGGGTGATGGGGGCATCCTGCCTGGCCAGGCTGGCCTGGAGGGGTCTCGAGGGGGAGCCGCTGTCTAAGCAAGCCCGGCGTCCAGGTCACATGCCCACCTCGCTGGGCGGTTATCTCTGCTCCTGCAGCTCAGGCCTTCCAGCCTGCGGTAGCCAGAACATTCCAACTCCAGTTTCCGTCAGACCCCGCCCCGCTGTGGCACAGGCTACAGGGAGCCGGACACAGGGCCTGCCCATCCCTCATGCACTCTCACAGCCAGCACTGTGGAGCAACGAGAGATGCCCAGCCCAGGCGACAAAAGACAGAGGGATCCAGGAAGACAGGCAGGGGTAGAGTCCAGGAGATAAAGTACGGAAGTGCATGTCAGGAAGGCCTCCCGGAAGAAGCGGCCTGTGGGCAGACATCACTTGCACAGGCTCAGATAAAACCATGCATCCATGCAGCAGCGCCTGGGCGGGCACAGCAGTCGGGAGGACTGGGTGTCTCCACAGCTCTCAGCAAACCAAGTTCCAAAGCTCAGCTGTCTCTTGAGCATTCTTGGGTGTTCTGCTGTCTAAAAGAGGCACGCAGGGCCCTGGTGCAGCCGGCCGCCCCTCCCCGCTCTGCACAGTGGCTCAGCCAGGCCAGTGGTCATGGGCTGGATCTGCTCTGTATAGGGTCTCCTTTAGACCCCCAGCACTCACTGGAGCACACTCATCACCCAGTTGTCCTGGTGCAATGTCACCCACAGGCGACAGCTCCAGGAACTGCCTGACCAGCTTCTCTCCATTCTTCCCTCTGAGGACTCTGCAGTGCTGCTGTCCCTGCCTCTCCCGTGCCCTTCTCTCTCCCGCTCCAGCAATTGCTTATGCAGAAATGTACATGTGACCCTGTGAGACTCCTTTCTAATTTTCTTCTAAAACAATATCTAGCTCTGGTGCGGTGGCTCACACCTGTACCCCCAGCATTTTGGGAGACTAAGGCAGGAGGACCACTTGAGGCCAGGAGTTCAATACTAGCCTGAGCAACAGAGCAAGGCCCCATTTCCACAACATTTCAAAAAATCAGCTGGGCATAATGGGGTGCCTGTGGCCCCAGCTACTCAGGAGGCCGCGGGGAAGGACCACTTGAGCCCAAGAGTTCAAGGCTGCAGTGAGCCAGGATTGCGTCCCTGCACTCCAGCCTGGGCAACAAAGTGAGACTCTGTCTCAAAACAAACAAAGGTAACAATAAAAAAGAAAACTGAGTGTCTTAGGAGCGCCTTCTCCATCCTTCACCCCTCCGTTCTGCATCGGGAGCTGTGGGAGGCACCTCGCTCTGCTAGGTGGGTGCAGGAGGAGCCCTGGGGCCTCTGCATGGCAGCCACTTGCCCCCTCGTGACACCTCAGGCCCTGAGAAGTCCTCCAAACCTCCTGCCTCCCATGGGATGTTTTCTCCTCATTTACGTTGTTGGTCTTGCAACAGAAAGGCTTCCTCACGCCACTAGGAGCCTCCACATCGACGGTGCAAACCTCCATCTGCAGCCGGCAAGGTGGCGCACGTCCATAATCCCGGTGCTCCGGGAGGCGGGACGGGAGGGTCACTGGAGCCCAGGAGTTCAAGGCTGCAGTGAGCTACGACTGTGCCACTGCGCTCCAGCCTGGGCAAGGAGCTAGACCTTGTCTCTTAGAAGAAGAAAAAGGAGGAGGAGGAGGAGAAAAGAAAAAGAAGAAAGAAGGAGAAGAAGGAGGAGAAGGAGAAGGAGAAGGAGGAGAAGGAGAAGGAGAAGGAGGAGAAGGAGAAGGAGAAGGAGGAGAAGAAGGAGGAGAAGGAGAAGGGGAAGGAGAAGGGGAAGAAGGAGGAGAAGGAGAAGGAGAAGGGGAAGGGGAAGGGGAAGGGGAGGGGGA
>CM052659.1:2082780-2105739 GCA_028533165.1 Leontopithecus rosalia
CACACTCAGTCTGCACATTCAGTCCGCACAGTCCTCACACTCAGTCTGCACACTCAGTTCGCACACTCAGTCCTGCAGTCCACACACTGCACATTCAGTCCGCACACTCAGTCCGCACACTCAGTCCGCACAGTCCTCACACTCAGTCTGCACACTCAGTCTGCACACTCAGTCTGCACTCAGTCCTTCAGTCCACACACTCAGTCTGCACACTCAGTCTGCACATTCAGTCCGCACAGTCCTCACACTCAGTCTGCACACTCAGTTCGCACACACAGTCCTGCAGTCCACACACTCAGTCTGCACATTCAGTCCGCACAGTCCTGCACACTCAGTCCGCACACTCAGTCCTGCACAGTCCACACACTCAGTCTGCACATTCAGTCCGCACACTCAGTCCTGCACAGTCCACACACTCAGTCTGCACACTCAGTCCTGCACAGTCCACACAGTCCTGCACACAGTCCGCACACTCAGTTCTGCACACTTAGCAGATGCTTTTAACACCATGGCTGAGCTGAGGCCCTACTGGATTTGGCTGGTCCCTAAATCCAATGACAAGTGTCCTCATAGGAAAAGACCCAACAGCTGGATGCAGGGCCCCAATCTAGGCCTCACCCTGGGCACCCCCGACTGTAGGTTCTCAGGCCTTACAGGAAAAGGACCTTGTCATTGGATTTCGGGCTCACCCTATGGCCCACAGAAAAGGCCCCAGAGACACACAGAGAGGAGACAACCACTTAGAGACAAAGACAGAGTGGGTACTGAGGCATCCACAGCCACGGAACACCACAGAACGCCACAGAAGCTGGAAGAGACAGGAGGGACCCTCCCCCAGAGCCTCAGGAGCAGGCACAGCCTTGCTGACAACACCTTGATCTGAGGCTTCTCTCCTCCAGAACCATGAGAAAGTCAATTCATGTTGGTTTTAGCACTTGAATTGCGGTCACTCTCTCCGGCAGCCCGGGAGCTCATCCTGCACCCCTCACCCCATGCCCATCCCGTTTGCTCCAGCCATAAGACCCTGCCTCAGGGCCCTGCACCTTCGGTTCCCTGTGCTGGGAACTCTTCCCAGGCACATGCAAGGCCTTCCCCTCACATCGGCAGACCACCACTGCCTGGACAGAGGAGCCCTCCTGGACCCCCATCTAAGCCAGCACCCCCCGGCCCCTCTGCCCCTTCCTCCTGCCTCACTTTCTCTTCAGCGTCTCACCGGCAGCTTCATCCTTTCCCGGGTGTCCCTGCAAGGACAGGAGTCCCAGGCAGCTGCAGGCTCCTGCTCACTGCTACCCTCCAGGGCCTGAGCACCACGCCAGCCACCGCCAGGCCTCCATGACCCTTTGTCAAGCAGGTCACCTACACCAGCCTGTTCAGTGCACACTTTAGGGCACTGTTTATCTCTGTGGCTTTGTGGCATCTTTATTTTCCTTTCTGAGATGGCCTCTAGATTCAAGATGCAATTAGTTTGGAAAAGCCTCTATAGTCTGTCTCAGGAGTCCACAGTGCACATTAGCATATTAAAGGCTCTGAGAATTCCTACAAAAAAGAAATCGGAATTCTGCTTTAGGAGGCGCTTACTAGATCCCAGAATCCCTTCCCCGTGCCATCCCACAGAGCTGCTGCAGCTCCGAACCCCATGCTGAGGCCCTGCCTCTCCATCCAGTGGCCTCCCCTCTCCTGGGCCAGGCCAGCACAGCCCATGTGGGGAGCTGCAGGGGAGGGGGCCTCGTTCCTCCACCTGTCCATCTCAGGGTGTGCCTGTGGAAGGACCGGCAAGTCAGCTGCTCCAGCCTGGCACGCACCTGCCACTTTGCCCACTTTGGGAGCCCGGCTTGGAGGAGGGGAGCCCACGGTACAGGACGCTGCCAGGACCAGGGAGACTTTGGCTGAAACGCCCGCAGGGTCTGGGGAAAATCTGGCACTGGACCAGGAAAAAGGGGCATTCAGAGAATCCCAGAGCAGGAAGGACACCCCCCAGCAGGAGAAGCGGGTCCAAGCCCCACGGCACCCAGGACACAGGCTCCGTCCACAGGGCGGACCTCTTGGGCTCAGGAAGCCCCGGTCATGAGGCCCAGCCGCCCCACCCGGCACTAAGTCAGTGGCTCTCAGGGAAATCACAACGAGATTAGCAGCTTCCAGCCAGTCTCTCATGGGCATTAGCACACTCCTCGCTCCTACACAAACACGGCGGGCTCCCGGGCCCCGACATTGTCCTCTGTGGCCGGTGCAGGTCACACGGAAGCAAATAAATTTCACAATGGCTGGGGGAGGGGGACCTCAGCAGTTCAGGGGCCTCCCCTGCCTTTCCCCTGCCAGCAGGGGCTGGAGGGCGATGGAGAAACGGGAGGGGCAAAGGGTGAGAAAGGAAACAGCGGACGCAGAGCCAAGCCCTGACCCCCAGGGCCCTCTCCAGAGTGAGCGCCTGCCCTGTGCTGGGCCATGCACCCCACCACCTTACTCCCACTCACAAGGACAGCGCTGCCCAGGGCTGGGGAGCAGGGAGGACCCCAGCCGGTGCGGCCCCAGTGTCCACAGGCACATTGGCCGGGGAGACCTGGAGCAGCCACATTTACTCTCAGCCGAGGGGCTTCAGCACCTGCTAGGACCCTGAGACTCCCACCCAACACAAGCCCCCAACCCCAGTAGCAGCTATGCCTCACCCTTCCTGCAGGAGCCTGCAGAGATGGGCAGCACGCAGCAGAGCTGGAATGTGGCATTGGAAACGCTCAGCCCACCCAAGGCAGGAAGGCAGAGCCTCAGCTGAGCCATGGGGAGGTGGGAAGAGACATTCCAGAACCACCAAGCAGGGGGTAAGGCCCTGGGCTCAGTCCCCAGGGACCCCTGCCCACAAGCCCTTGGCCAAGTGACACCGTGACCGAGGCACCCGATCACCATGGGTGCCACCACCGTCACTGCTGCTAACGGGAGTCACCACAGGCCAAGAGGCTTCTCCCAGGCCCCCTCCTCGAAGAACAGGAAGAGCTGGCACTGCTTGAGCACTTACCGTATACAGCCACCAAGCAAAGTCTCCACGTGAAGTGACTCATTTAATCCCAGGTTTTGAAGTGGGTGTTGTCACACCCACGTCCTGGAGCCTGGGGCCTGATGGGGGCACCGACCGGGGGCTGGTGGGGGCTGCTCCCAAGGTCTCATACTCACAAGGGAGCTGCAGGGAACTGAGCCAGGGCTGGGCCATGTTTTCCACTCTTGGCTGCCTGGATTGGCAGGGTCCTGCCCCTCAATAAACACTTGCTCCACATCCTGGCTCAGGCCAGGCCAGGGTCCCCAAGGCCACCCATTCTGCCCTGCCAGGGCACTCCTGTGGGATCCAAAGAAGCCCCCAGCCCTCGCCAGCCCAACATCCTCACACAGTGGCCCCCGGAGGAGATGCCTGTGGGTCCAAGCATGCAGCCCACTCCCCTGCCTGGACGGGAGGCCTCGTGCTGCGGGGAGGTCCAAAAGCCCCGGCCAGGCCCCCCGCTGACCCTGACTCCCTGCTCCTTCCCTGACGGTTGGGGCTCCGGGGCAGCCCCCAGACACTCCTGCACCCGCAGCACTGCCCCTCGGGCCCCTGCTGGCCCTCGCCTGCCCAGCCTCAGTCCTGCAGGCCTTATCACAGCCTGGAGAAGCATCTGCTCAGGGCCAGCCTCCCAGCCTTGAGCGCCACGTGGGCAAGCACCTGTTGCCAGGGTCCCCTAACACCCAGCGCGCGGCAGCAGCTGAGTCAAAACCCGGCAAATAATCGAATGACCAAGCAAATGAATGAAGCAGCGGCCGGCACAGGACGGGCCAGGCAGCACCCCTCCAACGCCTGGGGCTCAGGCGTAGCCCTTGTGAACCTTGACTCCCACCCACTGCTGCCCACCAACCCCCACCCTTGCTGGGACGCTGCTGTGGGGTGAACAGGGAGCGGCCGGAGATCACAGGGCTTCCCTCAGCCATGAAACAAGCAAGTAAAAGTCAAACACACAAACAAGTCAATCCTGCGCTAAAAGCGAATTTTTAAAAACAAATAATAACAGAGCCAAAGCCCATGTCCAGGATTTGCGTGAGGACCCCGCCGATGTGATGGCCAGGACCCCCACCCTCCCCCACCCCCGCCGCCGGGAAGGCCAGGACCTCCCCCTCCCCCACCCCACCCCCAGCCTCAGCCCAGCCCCTCCACACGACCCAGCCCAGGCTGTCCTGGGGAGGGTCTCGGCCAAGATGCCCTCCACTCCACTCCAGCCAGCAGGGCCAGGCCAGGGCAGAGCCACCACGTTCTTCTAAGGCCCGAGGGTCCCACATGGGGATGGCAGCTGGTGCCTGGCCACAGCACAAGGAGACGGAGCTGGAAGGGTGGGCCCAAAGCTCACCTGGAGCCAGGCTGCTGATGGAGATGGGCACATTCGCCAAGCCCTGCTGGGACCATTGAGGCACTGAGGTCCCCACAGGGGGAGAGCCTGAACCACCTCGGGGACTGGCCTGGCCCCTGCCCTCGAGCCTGACCCTGGGACTGTCACTGCCCACAAAGGGGACAGTAGCAGGAGAACACGGCTGCGCACACCTCTGCCTGCGGCTGTCTTCCTTGCCTGGGCTCTCCACCCCCGCCCTGCCTTGGATCCCAGGCCCCTGGGCACCCCCACCTCCATTGCGCTTAGGACCCCAGGCTTGGGGCACCCCCACCCCCACCCCAGCCATCCATGCTGCTGTGCCTTCCTGTCCCCTCCTCAGAGCAAAAAGCCCGTTCTCCCCCAGTAAACCCTGGGGACACGGGCTGGCGGCCCCACTTCCTCTCCCTGCTCCCCCCCGCCCACTCCAAGCTGCTTATTGTTTTACCCCATTATTAGAGTCCCCCTTGGCAGGCCCCAGAACCCCCACCTCAGAGCGGAAACCCGGAAACCCAGGGGAACCTCGGCTTTGATGTCTGCCCCCTCCCCACTCAAAAGACCCCTTTGTTCCTCCCAGACTACAGGAGCAGAGAAACAGGGCACAGCTCAGGCAGCATCAGGGAGCTGCAGGCTCACCAACAGTGGGGGCTGGAGCCCCCTCCAAGGGGCAGGTGGTCGGCCCCACTCCCTGCTGCCAGCAGGAGGCCTGGTCACCTCCTTCTTCCTCCTTACTCTCCTCCCTTCCTGGAGAGAATTACCCACTTCCTCTACTGGAAAAACATCCCTATCATCCCTTCTCTTCCCTTTTCCCGCTGGAGTTCGTGCCAAGACAGGCGACTCCATCCCCGGTTTGCAGCCCGCATGCTTCCTGTGCGAGGAGAGGACCTGCGGCTCCAGGAAACTACCTGCCAGGAGGACCCCTAGGGCTGGGTCCTGTTCCTGTCACAGGAGCCCAGGGGAGCCCACCGCTCCTTCACCCTCAATGTAGGGAGTGTTGGCTGGACATGGTGGCTCACATGTGTAATCCCAGCATTTTAGAAGGCCGAGGCGGAAGGATCACTTGAGCCTAGGAGTTCAAGACCAGCCTGGGCAACATGGTGAGACCCTGAAAAATACAGAATTATTCAGGTGTCACGGTGCACACCTGCAGTCCCAGCTACTCAGGAGGCTGAGGTGGGAGGGTGGCTTCAGCCCGGGACTTTGAAGCTGTAGTGAGCTATGATGGCGCCACTGCACTCCAGCCTGGGTGACAGAGTGAGAACTTGCCTCTAAAAAACAAACATAAACAGTAAAAATAAAAGTGTGGGAGTGCATGACTCCAAGCCACACCCCAGTGCAGCCTGTGCCTCACCGGCAGGATGCCACACAGCGTTTCAGGAGAGGCCGGCTCTGCAGGACCGGGCCCCTCCAGGGAGGGACGCTGACCCCTCTGGCCTGGCAGCTTCACCTGCCGGGCTCCTGTCCCCATGCCTGAAAACTTCCCAAACACCTGTCACTGTGAGCCCCATTCCTTTTACAAAGCAGAGGCTTGACATGTGAGACGCCTGAGCTCAGCCCCACCCACTGAGCTCAGACCACCCGCTTCCAGTCCCAGCCCCCACCTCTGAGCCCCAGCAGCCCATCAGCACCCGCCCTGGTCAGGTGATATGCAGCACAGACCTCTCAAACTGTGCTGGCTACATGGACGCGACCCCTCTCCACAGGCCCCCAACCCCATCCAAGAAGCAGATACTGAAGTTTCATTCAGCAGACAAGATGACCAAGGCCCGGGCACCTGGCCTGCCCAGGAACGCCAGCAAGTGGGAGAGAGGAAAGAGGGGCTCCCCGCACCCACTGAGGCTGAGGCCTGCCACCCGGCCCAGACTGGCCTTGGGAGAATGTGATGTAGGGAAACAGGGCAGGGAGAGGGACTGGGGGCGGGGAGGGGGTGGTGAGCGTGGGATGGCAGGTAAACCCCAAAGAGGGCTCAGGGGTGAATGAAGCCACAGACACCAATGCGTGGCCCCAGGACACCCTCAGACACCCTGCCAAAGGCAGGCTCCCATCCTCCGGCAGAGCCAGCCAAGTGGACTGACCCCACTCAGCCCAGCTGTCTCTCCCGGCAGCTCTGCCGGCCTCGGCTGATGCCTTTTGTGCAGCCTTAGGCAGGCGGCGTGGCTGAGCAAGTGGCCCCTGAGTCTCTTGCGCTGCTGGGAAAGGGCGCTCCCCACCAGGCCCAGCGCAGACTCCCGTCGCAGATTCACCACCCTGCTGAGTCCTCTGGGGTGGAGGGAGGGAGGCAGGGAGGCGCAGGCGGGACTCACCCGAGAGGCAGCCCTCCTCACCAGGCAGCTGTGCCCACCCTCCGCAGCATCTGAGCACAGTCCGGGCCTCTGTGGTATACACCTGCCTGTAGCCCAGGTAGTAGACGGTTCTAGAAAGGAAGGGAGAAGAGAAGGGCTCACCGTTGAGGGACCGGCTGCATTTGGCTCTCACGGCACCCCTGGGGAGACAGACTGCATCGGCAGAGCTCCCAGGTGCCCGGCTGCAGTGGCTGATGCCAGCACCCAGTCAGGTTCCTCTAACAAAGGGGCAGGGTGGAGGCAGCAGGAGCCGGCGACAGTGGCCTCGTGCCACACTCAACCTCCGCCTCTACCCAGCGCCCTCCCACCCCACGATGGTTCTGGCTCCAGGCTGGCGTTGGGACACACATCTCACTCCTCACCCAGCTCTCAGTGCCAGGCAGCTCCATGAGGGTCTCGGGGAGTTGGAAGTGCCTGGCCCTGAAGCCAGGATGGCTTCTGGGATGAGCCAAGTGGGCCCACAGTGCCTGAAGCTGGGCGGGCTGTGCCAGGCACGGGAGGAGCCGGTCCAGACCCCAGGCTCTCAGTCCAGCCAAGTAGACGGTCCCAGTAGGGGCCCCAAACACAGGTGCCGTGGCCACTGCCCCCACACCTAGGAGGACAAAGTTGAGCTGGGCAGACAGGTGAAGCGGTTACAGGCAGCAGCAGGAGGACCTGTGTGGGCCCAGGTCAGAGAGGAGACACCATGGCGGGCAGGAGGGAGGGCTTCCCGGGAGCAGTGTGGACAGGGCAGCCTTGGTACATAGGCTGGCTCCTGCTCAGATGGGACCAGCTGGGGCTGTCACTAAGGCTAAGCAGAAAATGGTAGGGTCCCCTGGGAGATGGCAGGGTCCTCCTGGGAATGGGCAGCCTGATCTGGCCACCCTGACAGGGTGTCCACAGCCAGAGAGACCCCAGCTACCCAGAGGACACGCCAACCCCCTCCCCAAGTCGAGAGGTTGCCCCAGGCTGCCAGCACCTTGCAGCCCATGAAGCCTGACCCCCTCCAGCCACCCTGAGCCATCCCCTGCCTAGCCCCCTCTCCATCCTGCTCCCGCAGGCATGACCGGTCCCCACACGTGGGAGGTCTTGGCAGAGCACTCAGCAGGGGGCCTGCCTCTGCCACTCGGGGACTCGCCCTGAGTGGTTCAGCCACAAATCTAGAGCAGAGGGAGGCTGGAGGCATGGGCACCCAGCCCGCACAGCCCAGCAGCCTCCCGCCACCATGCCCCCGGCCTGCAGCTCAGGGTCCCGGTTCCTCCTAGCCTGGGCCTCTTCCAACTCGAGCTGTCCCACACAGGGTGCCAACCACTCCCTCCATGCCCCCCAAAGTGAAAGACCCTTGGAGACGGCTGGTGGACTGTAGCCCCTGTGAGGACCGCTCTGTGCTCCCATTCCCCGCAGCCACCATCAGTTCACAGGCTCTGCCGCCACCAGGGAGCTGATTCAGGCAGGGCTGGGGTCATCAGTGGGACCAGGCTGCCAGGTCCACACCGGTGCCTACTCCTCTGCCTTCTGGAAGGTTCGCTGCCTCTCCAGGAAGCTCCTTTCCTGCTTCGTAGAGCGTGAGTCACATCAGCCCCAGGATCTGCCTGCTGACCTCACTGTTCTTCCTCAGAGAGCTGCGCGGATGCCTGGGTCCTCACTCCACGGCCCAAACAGCCTCCACCCTCACTCTTGCAAGGACCAGCAAGACAGACGGCCACCTGTGGCCACCTCCCCACCCTGACGCCCCGTCTCTTTCTACTTGCTCTGCAGTGACTAATGGCCCCACAAATTCAGGTCCACTGGATGTGGCCTTACTTGGAAATAGGGCCTTTGCTTCACCAGCAATCAAGCTAAGACGAGGCCATCCATAGTGGATGGGGGGGCCCCTAATCCAGTGACCGGCGTCCTTACAGGAAGAGGGCAATCTGGACGCAGGCACAGGGGACGGCTACGTGAAGAGGAAGGCAGAGGTGGAGGTGACGGCCACAAGCCAAGATGCTCCCAGACGCAACAGAGCTGGGGGCTGTGGCAGGCGCTCCCTCAGGGCCCTGCGGGGGCCCATCCTGCCCACACCTTGATCTCGGACTTCCGGCCTCGGGAGCTGGGCGAGAATAAAGCCCTGCCGTTTGAAGCCACCTGGTTTTCGGGGCTCGGTGCAGTGGGGGCAGGAAACTCTTGCACAGCTCACTACGTGGCACATGCCACGGGTCCCACGGGCCTTTGTGTGTGCAAAGACAACTGATCACGTGGATGTGGCAGGGAGGACAGAGAGAGGCAGAGAGAAGCAGAGAGGAACACAGATGAGACAGAGAGACACGGAAAGAGAAATGGAAGGAGCAGAAGATGCACTGCACCCCTCCCCACCCCCGCGCCCAGGGCCTGCCCTGCAGCCTGCGGACCCCACAGCCAGCCACCCTCCCCCACCCCAGCCTCTGTCTGCAGGGGCGGTGACCAGGGGCCCAGCCAACAGCCTGGGGTCAAGGGCCCTTGAGCCTCTGGGAGCAGCCAGGACAGCTGGACTGCCATCTCTGATCACAAAACACCCCCAGCTTGCCGGGACTGCTGCATGGGAAGCTGGAGGTGGGCCCTGGGGACCCTGACCCAACAAACAAGCGGGCCGGTGGCCGGTGGGCGGACTGCTTCCCGGAAGCCTGTGCTGATGCACGCGCCGCAGAGACGCTCTGGAGCACCTTGCAAAGCCCAACTTGGCAGGACATGAAACCACTTGGCGGGACAGAAACCAACCGCCGCGGCCAACAGTACTCAGCAGAGCTGAGTGTCTGGGCTGTCGCAGTAAATATTTATCCCCCTCCGGGGCTGCGGCGATGCTGGGATACGTGCTGCTCCCCGGGCCGCTGACCACCCCCGCATCCCCGCTAAAGGAATGACCCTTGCAGCCCCCGAAACCCCCATGAGGATCAACCCTCCATTCCCCCTCAGCCAGCACCAGATCACACAGGCGCCACCACCGCTGGGGAGCTGGTTCATGCAGGGTGGGCTGTGGGGGTAACGAGGCCAACCCCGGGCGCCCACTCCTCTGCCACCAGCCCACTGTAGCCACCAGCTCACAGTGGAAGCCGAGGCTTAGGGAGTGTGGCCTGGCGGGAGGGACCTGAGCGGCCCAAGCCGCCATCAGAGCCCCTCCCTCACCCCTTCCTCAGAAGGTGGGAGCCCCTTTATTGGCAGTCCCCCGGCCATGTTTGTCAGGGAAGTACCCCCAAGGGGCTGCGAGCACGACCCCTGAAGACCCAGGCATCCTCCCAGCTGTATCGAAGCTCCACCCGCACCCGGCAGCCCCGCCTGAGGCAGGCAGCAGGCTCCACAGCCCAGAAGCCAGGGCTGGGATACCACCCGCTGTCTTCCAGCTGCAGCCTCCACAACACAGCCACCTTGGGGCTGGCTCTGGGGCTCATCGAACCCTCACCACTGCAGCAAGTCAGGTGGGGAAACTGAGGCTTCGGCAGGTTCCCACCCCACCAGGGCTCATCCAGCCCAAGGTCTCCTGGGACCCCCACCCTGCTTGACTCCCCTGAAGAGCTCAGGAGAGGAGGCTTCTCTTTGTCTGTCCAGGGCAGGAGGGTGGGGCCTGCCCTGAACAGACAAGGCACTGGGCATGGGCAAGCCAGGGTGCCCTCAGGCTGTGGGACACACAGCTGCTGCCTCTTGCTCTTGGCTCCCAGCTACCCTGCAACCTGCTCCAACCAGCTGGAGAAGAATCACTACGGAAAGAGAAGGCTGGAAGCCAAGCCCTTGGGGACATGATCGTGACAATGAGGCCCCGAAGAGCTGGCATGGGTACACCACAGGCAAAGCTGGACATTCAGAGCCACATGGCACCCTTCGGGCCTGCACAGGGCACCTGCTGCCAAGCCCAGCTGTGGCCTCATGCCCGAGTCAGCAGTCCCCAGCCATGCAGTAGTGGAGGGCTTGGCAGCAGTCTTGGCCTGGGAATGAGGCTGGCGAGGTGGCAGGCAGAGGTGTGCAGAGGCTGGGGGGCGCGTGTGGTACCCTGCCTGCCAGCACTCGTGCCTGCTCCTCGATCCAGGGCCTGAGGAAGCCCAGGCCAGCCCCTGATCCCTGCCCTGCTGGGGCTGTTCTGTGCATGGGCACCCCACTTCTGAGCCCCACTCTGTGCCAGGAAGCCTGGGAAGGGCTTTCCGGGTTAGGCTCTGACAGGCACGGCCCCAGGCACAGGAGATACCGCCAGCCCTGTTCACAGGTGGAAAAAGGAGGCCGAGGTCGCCAGGCCAGTAGGTATGGAGCCAGCAATGAAACCACGAGCATCCCACGGTGCCAGCTCACCCCCAAGTCACCCCTCAGTGCCGTGGTGCTCCGGGGTCCCGCCTCACCTGCCCGGCCTGGGCTGCAGCGCTGGGAGCCTGCCCGGCCCTCACCCCTCTGCATCCTCCTGAGGGCAGTCCGGGCCTCCTTCCCTGCATCTCCCCAGAACCCAGGGGTTCCACTGCTCAGTGTCCTGATGGAACGGTGGCCGAGCCACCGAGGGGCCCTGCCAGGGGTGTCCACACCCAGGTATCCACTGCGTGGCAGAGCTGTCCCTGTGGGCTCAGGAGGAATGGCGTGTGCCCACCTCCATGATGCCACCCAGAACCCAGCTGGGACGCTGGGGTCCCCTCCAGTTCCACAGTGACCTGGGAACCTGCTCATAAGCGCTGGGGCTCAAGGGCAAACGCAAGGGCTCAGGGTTAGGGACGGGGACTCCTGAGGCCAGAGGAGGAGAAGCCATGCTGTGAAGGGGGATAGGCGGAGTCGGGGGGGAGGGTAGGGCTGGCTCTGGGGAGGATGAAAGGACCAGGTCCCAGGGCAGTGCCCCAGGTGTCACCCAAGGTCTCGCAACATGGAGTGACGTCTATACCGGGCATCCGAGGAGACTCCCCGGAGTCTGAATCCACAGCTGGATTCAGCCCCCAGCGGCTTGGGAGGGGACACAAAGAGGAAACATGCGATTTGGGAGCACCCAGTGCCCAGGGGCAGCCCCAGGAGCATCCCGAAGGGACAGGGGCCTGGGCCTCACGTAACCACTTTACTCAGGCTGGCTTCAGTAAAGCACATGATACCCGTCCCCCAGGCACCTGGGTAGTGAGAGGCTCTGGTTGCCCCAGGAGTGGGGGCAGGTGAGAACAGCCTGGAGTCTGAGCAGGTGGACCTCGGCCCCTCCACCACAGCAGCCCAGAATCTTCAGGCAGAATGGCCACGTTTCGGGAAGGAGGGAGGGCTGGGGAAGAGGCCCGGACACCTTGCACTAGGAAATGTCAGGAGGGCATCCCTGGCCAGCGGCACCCCCAGACAGGGGGACTTCATCCATGACTGCCCCCAATGCCCTGGCAGGAGGCTGAGGGCCCTGGAGTGTCAGAAACGCTGCCCCCACCCTGACTTCAGGCCTGGGGACTGCAATGCACAAGTCATGCTCCCACGGCAGGACACTTCCTCACCCCGGCCACCAGGACTGCCTCCAGCCCCGGGCTCAGGTGGCTTCTGGCTGCTTCCAGAAATGGGGCTCTTCCATTGTGAGCTGATGGCGGGAAACCTGGTTGACACGACCAAATTCCCGCAGGTAAATACACCTGCATCCACGCACAAGCGACAGCCACAGGACAGGCCCACATTCACACACGGGTGACGGCCAGAGAACAGACTGCAAGGGGCTATTTTGGGGAACACACTGAGAGGAGATTTCTTCTTTTTGCTCAAGGTCCCTGAACCTCAGCCCTCCCTGCACTGGGCCGTGTCATCTGGGTGGGGGCGAGTCATCCTTCATGCTGCAGATGCTGAGCAGTGTCCCTGGCCCCATGTGCCTGCCCAGCTCACCTGTCACCAAACCCAACTCCACAACTCCACCGTCCTGGGGTGGGAAGACAGCCGCCCCTGAGTGAGAACCACTGTTACTGTGACAGTCTCTTCCTCCTCTACTCTGCACACGTATGAACTGTGCAGCAAACACACAATGAAGCTGCCAGAGTCGCTGGAGCGGGCAGAGCAGGTGCAGGTGTCCTGCATGGACCCCACGCCCGTGAGAGCAGCGCGGAGCAGGGCCTCGGCTCCTCCCCAACTCCCGGGCTGAGAGGCTAAGCCACGCTTATCTGAGAACCCGTTCCTGCCTTCTCTCTCCCAGGCACATGGAAACCCTCCACCACCCGGGGCGGCTGCCAGCTCCTCCCACAACCCAGTTTTCGTGGGGCCGGCTCGGCAGAGCCTGAGTCTATAAAAGGTGGAGAGGTGCCCACAGGCACTCAAGTTCCGTGTGGAAATAAAATCTTGAGTAATAAAAGGTTTCACAAGACCCGAAGGCCAAGTGGCAGCAGCCTCCCGCCGGCCCCTGGCAGGCTGAGGCCACTCCCGCCTTCCTGAGTGACCAGCATCCTCCTGGGAGGGGCCCCTCCTCCTTCACACACCCCTCTCAAAGGACGCGGGTTCTGTTTAAGAACAGGGCCATGGCATGGGAGCAGCCCCCATGGCAGAATCACCCCGAGGGTGGGAGAGGCCTCATGCTCAGATGAGGGCTTCAGGCAGGGGGTGCACGTGGCCCCAAGGCCAGGACAGGGCCCTGCCTCTACTGCCCAGCTCCCAGGAGGTCAATGCTGCCCTTTGTGTAAACAAAGCCCCTCCCCCAACCTGGGACCCTGGGTCCCCAGCACCTACCTCCGCTCGTGGCCGACACACCATGCCTGCCACCCGCAGCCTGGCTTCCACACGGGCACTATGCGGCTGAAGGCCTGCAGGCACGGCTGGCGGTGCCCCACCAGGGTCAGCTCCCGCTCAGCACACACGTGGGGCCTGGAAGAGCGACATGGAGAGTCAGCGCCTCAGCCACCCCCGGCCGGCAGCACCCACCCTCCTGCACCCACACACTTGCACCCACACTTCATCTGGAGTGAAGTCCCCTACTGGCCATGCCAGTGCCCCTAGCCGGCCGCGGGCACAGGGGCTGAGGGAAAAGGGGCAATGGCCGCCACCGCATCCCCCACGCATGGGCCACAGCGTGGCTCCCGGTCCTCCAAGACCTCGAGAACAGCCACCCCCGACACTGCCTCAACAGACAGGAACTGTGGCCTCGAGGCACAGCCACGCCTGGCCCAGAATCCAGAAACAAGCCGGGGCCCATCTGTCCTCTCCCCTCAGCCCTCCCCGCCTTGCTTCAGAGATGTCCCCAGGCCAGGTGCTGCTGGGGCATGTGGCTGAGAGGGAGTTCGCCTACGGCAGGGTGGGGTGCAGCCAGCTCTGGGCCTGTCCACTGTGAAGTCAGTGGCTCCCCAGCATCCTAGGACCTACACAGGCCAGTGGACAATGAGCGAGGCCTGCTCATGGAGGAGGAGGTGAAAACCCCAGCCCATCCCGCCAAGCCCCGTCAGGGCCCCTCAGAGGCCTCTCCAGTCCCAAGGCTGCATAAGCCAGGGAGGAGGCACACCGGGGACAGGCGCCCTAAGCAGCCATCCAGACCCCACCGGGCTGGGAGCAGGTGGAGAAAGGGCTCAGGCCCTAGTGGGGAAGGGTCAGAGGGAGGGACCCTCCAAAGACAGCCACACAGGCCGGCATCCCCAGAGCAGGGGCTGGCCCCAGGCCTGCCCTGACCGAGGAGTGAGGCGGGCTCCCTCCACAGAGGCAAATTTGCAGGGAGAAGTCAAGGCCCCAGTGCTTGTGTCCCACAGCAGGTGCGCCTGGCCCTGGCTCTGGGGACCGAGTCTCCCTTCCGGCCTCAGGCACAACTAGCCTAGCAGATCCCCCAGAGCCCCTCCCACCTCCTGGGGGCAAGCAGATGGCATGGACCCATCATGGGACGGCCCCGCCCTGCCCGGAGCATTGTCCAGGCTCGGTATCGCCCTCCGCCCAGGCCTGGCCTGGAGCTCCTAACCTGCTGCTGCCCAGTGGGCCGGACCCTTGCTCTGCACTCTGAGACTCTGCCTGCCCCGTCGAGCCGCCCTGGCCCCAGGCCCGCCGCACCCAGATGGATGCTCTCTCGATGGAGAACTTTATTTTTCCTCTTTCCTGGACCTGGTGCTGTGTGGGAAGGCCTGTGTTCCCTCTGGCGTCAGCCCACCCCCTCGTGCTGAACAAATCCAGAAAGCACAGACCCGATGAGAGCAGAAGGGCTTCACCATCGGGAGAGCAGGGGCCCTGCCAGACGGCCGTGGCACCCAGACAAGGGACGCCGGCCTCCAGCTGCCCACTCATGGAGAGGCAGATGACGGCTGGGACCAGAGTCTAGCTCCAGGTCTCCAGTCAAGTCCAAGAAGGGCTGGGGCTGCCACTGGACACACCCTGCCCATGACCTCTTGCCTGAGACATTCTCGCCACGCTCTCCTACAGTTCCCAACCTGCCTGTCCCAGGGCCGAGGCTTGCCCACCCGAGGCAGTGTTGATTCCTGGAGTCCAAACCCAGGTGACAGCAGGGCAGGGGCACAAGGCAGGGCTCGAGGCAGGGCAGAGTGCCTTCTGGCCACGAGCAGGGTCCAGGCTCCCCACCAACTCCCAGACAGACCCGAAGCTACAGCCGAGCAGCCTCCACAGCCATGGGGACCCTCCAGCCAGGTGGGATCAGCTGCACCATCCCAGGGCAGGTGGAAAGGCTCTGCCATAGCCTCTTCCTGCACCAGGGAAACAACTCCCTCCTGAGCGGGAAGCCAGACTTCCAAAAACCTTGACTATTTTTACCTAGGAGCCAGGGAAGAGGTGATGGATCGTTGAGGAGTGCCTCCTCTGTGCCCAGCACCTGGCCCTTTCTCAACATGACATCATTGAACCTCTCCTCTCCCAGAGAGGTGACAGTGATCCCCAATCTGCTCAAGGTCACCAGCTAATGTGAGGTACAGCCAGAACTAAGGGCCAGGCCTCTCCTAACTTCCCCTGGGATTGATGGACCCCTGTGTCCCAAAGGCCATGGATCCCAGAGTGAGAACAGGGGAGGGGGCAGGACCAGAGGTTGGATCAGGGAGGGCCCCATCGCCAAGGAGGGCCCTCCTCAGCTGCCCTGGGGCTCGGTCCTGACCTCATCCCTGACCCCAGACTACAGCACCCATGGGGGATGGTTTGACAGCCCCTGGGCCACTGCCCCACCCCACCCTGCTGTGACCCAAGGCTGACCTCTGTGGATCACACCTTCCCAGCACCTGCACACACACTAACACTCACATTCACACTAGGTCACACACACTCAACTCACACATTCACAATCACATTCATACACACACCCAGTCTCACACACACCTGTACACTCATACTGTTACACCCACAGTCACACACAGTTCACAGACTCAAACGCACTCACACATACAAGCACACAATCACACACAAACACAATCATACACATTCACAAGCACACTCGATCACACATTCACATATGCATGGTCACACAACATGCTCACATACACACACAATCACACCACACCCACACACAATCACATACACACTCTCAATGACACATTCACTCATAATCACACCCTCACACACCCCTTACACTCTCATACACACACATATGCACAATTACATGCACACAATCACACACATACACACAATTACACATACACGCATACATTCACAATCACATACTCATACACACAATCACACCCACGCAATCACACACACTCATACAATGTCACACACTCATACACTCACACACACGTCACACACACATACTCACAATCACACTCATACACATGTCACATACACATACACTCACACAATCACACACAATATCACACATACACAATCACACACTCATACACACGTCACACACATGCACTCACACAATCACACACATTATCACACACACAATCACACACTCATACACACATCACACACATACAATCACACAATCACACACTCATACAATGACACATACACTCACAATCACACACTCATACACACCTCACACACATGCACTCACACAATCACACACACACAATATCACACATACAGAATCACACACTCATACATCACATACACAATCACACACACTCATACAATGACACACATACACTCACAATCACACTCATACACACGTCACACACTCACATGCACTCACACACACACAAATATCACACACACAATCACACACTCACACAATCATACACTCATACAATATCACACTCAATCATACAGTGTCACACATACACTCATCACACACACGCATGCACAGACACTTCTGTACTCATGCATGTAAGCTCACACACGCTCACACACACATGCACTCTCAAACTCCCATTCACACACATGCAGATACACAGGCACACACACTCAGACACACGCACGCGCGCACACACACACACACACACTGCCCTCTGCTGCCAGGTGGGTTTAGTCAACGTGAGGACCAGCAAGAGATGCGGGTGGGAGTGGCTTTGGGCTGTGTCCTCCTGCCAGGGGCAGGGCCATGCCCACTCTCTCCGGTGCCCACTCTCTCCAGTGCCCACTCTCTCCGGTGCCAGGGCCCGGCCCCCACCCAGGGAATGGCCTTGGCTCCATGGCTGTGCCCCCGTGCTTCCTCACCCACGTGTCTGCCTCGAAGCACACCCCTTCATGAGGACCCCTCCCCAACGCCTCCCAGGACAGTGCTGCAGCCTGTCCTCCTCCTGACAGATACGCTGTCCCCCTAAAATTGCAAAAGGCACACTTTTTCATGTACGGTGTCAAATTTGGGATCAGAGCCAGGCGTTTTAAAGGACTAGAACCTCAGGGAGGGCAGGATTCTCGATGAGTGCATCCACCTTCCCCACCATCGGGCTCTAGGGCTGCAAGGCATCAAGCGGTGGTTCTTCAAGTGGGGTCCCCAGGCCAGGACCAGCAGCTCCTCCTGGGAACCTGCAGAAATGCACACTCCCGGGCCCCACCCTGGACCCACTGAATCTAGGACTCTTAGGGTGGGGCCAGCATTCCTCAGGGATTTAAGGATTGGGAGTGTTTTCCCAAGCCCACCAGGGGCTGCTGGAGCACACTGAAGCTTGTAACCCCAGGCCTAGCAGTGTGAAGCAAGGTCTCACTGCTGGGCCACCTGGGTTTGAATCTCAGCTCCCCACGCCCCATCTTTAAGATGCGAAGCTTACTTTACTGAACGTCTGCCTCGGTTTCCTCACCTGTAAAATGAGGACTGGCCTACCAGGTTGTCGTGAGGGTTCAGTGAGCCAGCAGACCAGGGCTTCCGACAGCCCTTGGGAGGTGTGAGCCAGTGTTACCGCAGATGCTGTGACTATCTATTCAGGAAAAAGTGTCACCTGTGTATCAACAGTGGGCCCACAGGAACTGCTACAAGCATGGAACGCGTTTGCTGCCCCGTGCCTTGCCACGCACTTGACCACCTTGAGCCCTGGGCAAAGGTGGCCCTGAACTCCTCGCCATAAAAACGGAAGGGGGTGGGGGATTAGGCTGATGACCCTTGCGCTTCTGGGCTGCAGGGGTCCCTCCAGGAGTCCAGCCCCAACTCTGCCATAGCCCCTGTGCTGAGGGCAGCCACTGTGAAGTGAGCCTGTCACCGTTTCAGGATGGAGACCACACAGAGGGGCCAGAGCTTCGAGCTTGGCTTTTCAACAGACACCCTAGGCCTGGGGCCTGCTGTGCAGCCGGAGGAGTCGATGACCATCTCTGAGCCCTCAATTCAGCATCTGGAAAGCAGGCGTGATGGCAGCTCAGGCCTCCGGGGCTTGGAGACATGGCCTGGGCTGGGGTCCTGAGGGGATGGGCGCTCCCCTCTGAGGGGCCTCCTTGTCCCTCCTGGCCCTCCTCAAACCTCAGCAACCTCGGTGGCTGCAAACCAGCAAGATGACACTACGGGACTCGAAAGACCCCTTGCCAGCCCCACCTAGGACCGCCTAGCAGCCCTTCCCCACATCACGCTGTCACTCTCTGGGCTGCCGCCCCCGGCACACCCTTTGTCTCCCCAGTAACTCCTTCCCCTCCATGGCTCTCCCCCAGGCCGGAGGACCCTTGCCCTGCTCAGCCAGGCTGTGGTCCCTGATAGCAGCTCCTGGGTGGGTCTTGCAGTGACCCCCAACAAAAACTGATTGATCATCAATCAAGCCAGCCTTCCAGGGAGGAGGCGTGAGTGTGGGAACAACTGTCTCCTCTGGGGAGTTCCGCACCGCACACACAGCCACTGCCGCCTTCCCACCTGGGAGGATAGAGATGGTGGCAGGGGGAGGGCAGGCAGGGGAGGGGACATAAAGAAATCTGCCTGACTGGGCACAGTGGCTCACACCTGTAATCCCAGCACTTTGGAAGGCCAAAGCAGGTGGATCACAAGGTCAGGAGTACAAGACCAGCCTGACCCACATGGTGAAACCCCATCTCGATCAAAAATACAAAAATCAGCCAGGCATGGTGGCTTACGTCTATAATCCCAGCTACCTAGGAGGCTGAGGCAGGAGATTCACTTAAACCTGGGAGGCAGAGGTTGCAGTGAGCTGAGATCGCACCACTGCACTCCAACCTGGGCGACAGAGCTAGACTTCATCTCGAAAAAGAAAAAAGAAAGAAAGAAACCTGCCCACTGCCCCACATGTGTCCCAGGAGAACCCGGTAAAATGTCTGGTGGCCTTGACAGGACCAGAGTCCCAGGCCTGTCTGTTCCTTGAGGCTGGATGCCACCTCCCATCTGGGGAATTCCCAAACTACAAAGTGGACCCGGCGCAGCTGGAGGCGGAATGCGGCCCAGCTGGCCGGCCATCTGCTCCCAGACAGAGCTGGGGTCCCACCGGTAAGAGGTGGGCGTGCTGCAGGGTCCCTCCAGGGCGGGCAGCGACGGTCTGGGCCCAGTGAGGGCATCGTCAGGTTGGGGAAGGGGGAGGATCCAGAAACCGGGCAGCGGCCTGGCTCAGCTTCCCAGCCTGGCTGAATGCAGCCCCTGAATAAACCCCTGTGGGCAGCGGGTGGGGGAGTTGCTCAGGACAGCGGCCCTCACGTTCATTTTTGGTTTTCTTCATTTTTGTTCATTTTGTTTTTACCACCATGGGTCTCCTCTCCTCATGCCTCCCAGGCCCCCAAGCAGCCAGGTGGGGGGCTCTCAAAGCCCTGGGGTTGGGGCCCGGCTCCTGCCCTGGGGCCCCAGGACCCTCAGGTGCCTTTCCCTAGATGAGGAGCCAATTCTCAATGTCACTCTAAGCCCCAAAGGCAGCAGGTCAGTAGGCGAGAGCCCCTTCCCTCCAGGTCTGGTGCTGCAGCACTCAGGGCCCCACAGGAGGCTGAGAATGGCTGCTTTCTGCGCCTGGGGTGGTGGGCAGAGCACAGCTGAGAACCCCCAGACCTCAGGCTCACCAATGCGGCCCCTGGCGCCAGGGGTCCCAAGAGCTACTTGCAAGACTGGACTTGAGCTGGAGGTCCCGACCCGCCCTGGAGGGGAGGCATCAGTTCATTAGCTGGTTCTGGAGCACTGGCTGCCCAGAGGGGGCTCCATGGGGGAGAACCTGAGCCCCTTTGAAATGTGGTCTCTGCAGCCCAGCAGCACCTTCAGGGTATCCAAAATGTGGAGCTTCCAACCACGGCTGCTCGGAGCTGGCAGGTCCGTGCCTTAGCACGTGGGCAATCTGCCTCGAACTCCACTCCCGGCCTCGTTCCCAAACGCCGCCCGAAGCCTAGGGCCTCCTGCATGAGGCCAGAGGAGAGGCCAGCATCCTTCCTCACAGCGGAAATTCACTGTGGAGTGACCTGAATCAGCAGATAGATCAGCTCTGCCTGCTCCAGAGATGGCGCAAAGCACCTGGGGCTGTGAGTCGGAGGCACCGCCCTCCCTGCCCCCGACAGCGTCCCCCAGAGGCCCCGGTTTCTAGCATTAACAGGAGTTTGGCTTCAGCTCAGCAGCCGGTGGTTCAGGAAATCTCAGCAGAGCGGCTGCCACTCTCCCCAGCCAGGCCCTGCCCGCTCATCAGATTCCCCAGGTGGAAAGGGTGGCGGGGAGGACAGGACCAGCAGCGACCAAGCACTCTCTGGGACCCGCCCTGTTCCTCTCGGGTAAGAGAGCAAAGAGTGCCCCCGCCCCTGCCCCACCCCACCAGAGCCCACAGCTTCCCCTCCTTTCTGCTCCACAGAGTGGACCTCAGAACAGGCCCTGCTCTCCACAGCCCAGTGAGGATCTCCCCAGGGTCCAGCTCAGGGTCCCCACACTCACTCAGCCGGCCAGCGTTGGCCCACTGAGGCCCTGCTGCGTGTCCAGCCACACGCCAGGTGCTTCCTGGACACCAGGCCTGTGGAGGGCGGCACAGAGCTCAGACTCTCGCTGGTAGACAATCTGTGAGCAGAGACCCCAGTGGAAATGCCTGGAGCCCAGAAGATAACTCAGGGCACAGGCCCCAGCGCAGCCACCACCACTCACTGCTGCCAGGGAGGCTCCCCTGGAGGAGAACAGGATGGGAAGGGCAGAGAAGAGAACGGAGGGAGGCTTGAAGCAAGGATGAGCAGAGAACAGACTCTCCCACAACCCATTTCCACATTTCAAACGCCTTGGCCCCAGGCTCACGAAGGGCCTCCCAACGCCAGGTGTGCAGGCAGAACACAGGAAGCAGACCCTCCTCTCCACTCCTGGAGACCCCAGCAGGTCCGAGTCCAGCAGGGGGCCCAGGAAGGGCCCTGGTGGCAGAGGCCCCTCGCAGGAGCAGGGACACTGGAGCAGAGACAGTGGGCCGTCCACCTCTGCCGAGCAGCAGCCCACCCAGGGACTCTGGGGAGCCTGTGCCCCTGGAAGACCCTGGCTGGTTCGGGGAGGAGCTGGCTGGCTGAGCAGCGAAGGCCACTGTGGTGTGAGAGGCTTCTGAGACTGCAGCTTTCGAATAAATGCACTGGGGTCACAGGAAAGAGGAATGTCCAGTAGCCCGTGGAGTCAGGACTAGGGCCGTTCACACTGTGGATGCCGAGGCCCCCATCCCAGGGACGGCACCGCTTTGAAAAGGTCCCCATTTCGTGGAGTAAAGCAAGACCCTGGGTGGGGCTGGGGGTGTGGACACCCGCCCCCCCCGCACCAGCGCAACGTGGCAGCTTCTCAGTCCCCAGCCAGCTGCAGCTCTGTCCTGCAAGGCCAGGTTTGCGGTGGGCCCTTGAGCACCAGGCCCTGTGGGGAGTGCTGGACAGGAGCAGCCTGAGAGCCCTCTGTGACCCCAGGACTGGGAGGCTGTCAGACAGGACGCCTTCACCTGAGCCTGGCCCTCACCCACTCGTCTGCAGCCTTCTCGAGCTCTGCAGGCCCCAGGCCCAACACCGGCAGGGAGTGCTGGGTGGGGGCGCCAGCAACTCCCAGCCGCCGCCTCCTCCTCCACTGCACACCAGTTTTCCTTTGAGGCCAACACAAGGATTGATTTGCTGTTCAAGAGAGACCGCTAAACGGCGCGTTGGGGAATCATCTTTCCAAATTAAATTCATCTCGGCTGGCTCCCTGACCCTCTCTTCCTGCCCATTCTGGCACTAAATTCCTTCTCCAACAGCCCAAAGCGCACGTGTTTAACACACAGACCAACTCCATTCAGCTCCCCCGTCTGGGCACGCTCGCCCCTGCGAAGGCCCCCAGACCCCAGAAGGCAGGCTTTGGAGAAGCGGGAACAGGCGGCTTCCTCTCTGCCTTCTCCCAGCCGGGCTCCGGGGCCAGACTCTGCCCAGAAAGGGCCCAGATTCCTCACCGCTTTCCAAGTACAGCATCTGCCTGAGTCTGCAGAACCCACATCCCTGAGCAAAATAGGGGCAGAGGACACGGAGAGGGGCCCTGCCACAGAAGGGCCCCAGACTCGACCCGGAGCCCTGTGTCTCAGCCATCCCCTCTCCAGTTAAGGCAAAGAGCCTACTGCTCTGGGGCCCCAGGGACAAAGCCTCGGAACTCGGTCCACCGCGGGCTTCCCGAGGCCCCGGGGTCTCTGGAGGACCCACCGAGCCCTCCCAGCTTCCGCTACTCACATGCCGGGCTGCAGCGGGAGCAGGGGCCGCGGCGGGACGCTGGCGCCCGCGGGCGCGGCGGGGAGCAGCAGCAGCAGCAGCACCAGCGCCAGGGCCACCTCGCGCCCCGCTGCCCTCGCCTCCGCAGGGAACGGCATCGTGCGTGCCGGTGCCTTCTCCGGTCCCTGGCTTACAGGCGGCCCCGAGGACTCCCCGGAGCCTCCGCCTCGACGTGCGCCGTAGGACGCAGCCACAGGTGCCCGCGCCGACTCCGCGGAGCGCGAGGTCGCTGCAGGTGCGGAGCTTCCCGCCCGCGCCCGAAATGGCACCGCGGAGACCTGATCGCCGGGTCCACCCTGCAGACACTCGCCCCGGCGCGGTGTGCACAGCGCCGCTACCCGGAGCCTGGAAGGCAGCCACGGCCC
>CM052659.1:2105839-2125721 GCA_028533165.1 Leontopithecus rosalia
CCCCCCCCCCCCGTAGCGCCCCGCCCCCGGCACGGCCCCTGGACTTGCCCAGATCCCTCACCCCAGCCCGGGCTCCTGCTTCCAGCCCCGCCCCTGACCGGCTCCAGGCCCCGCCCACAGCCTTCCCAGAGTCCCGCCCCAGACCCCCGCGGGGCTGGCACAGCCCCTTCGCGCTCCATGCTGGTCTCCGGCGGAAAGTCCAGATGCCAACCGACTGCAGTGACCAAGCCCGAAGGGGCCGGGCTCCAGGGGCCACACCCCGCAAAGGCAGCTCTCTGCAGTCCCGGACCCCAGACCCCGACCTCAGGAGACAGCCCTCAGGCTCCCTCACTTCTCAGGCTCCGCTTCAGCCTCGGCTTGTCCTGCCCGTGGACGCTGCGTCCACCTTCGCCCTGACACCTCATTCCCTTCCCGCAGGGATGTGGTCGAGGAAGGGCTTGGGGGGGGTGGCCAGCCTCTGCCACCCGCGTGCACCCTGGACACCCCTGCTTCGGGGACGTGCATTGCCGGTTCCCAGCCACCTCCTGGGTATTCCCGTTCCTCTTTCTGGGAACAGTGTTCTTGGACAGTGGCCTGGAGTGGGTGGGCCTGGGGTCCCAGCAGCCACAGACAGGAGGAGGCGCTAAATTCTAGGGTGCCCGTGGGCGCAGAGGCATCTAGGGTGGGGCTTCGGCAAAGTAAGATTCACTTTTGTCCTTTGAAACCTGGTTTTGGTTTGAAATTGACTGATTCCAGGGGCCAGAACCAGGTGGTCCCAGGGATGGACATGGAGTCTCTGGGGTCAGGTCTACCAGACACTCAGGAGTGTCTCTTTTTGAATAGCAGATGGGGGGGTGCAATCTGGGTGGGACCAGATGGGGGCCAAGTGTGGCCCCCTCATTAGCCACACGAAGAGCCAGCCCTGCTGGTCCCTGCTGCAGAGGTGCACTGACCATCAGCTCAGCCAGTGAAGCCTGGGCTGCCCTGTTTCTTGGAACTTTCCCCCTCCAAGGCTTTGTGTGGTCTGGGGGAGGAACTTCTAGTAGGGAACACCGAGGGGAGCCCTGCTGGGAGGGGGTTGGGAAGGGAGCATCCCCCAGCCATCCCAATGCAATGGAGGGGCAACAGTAGCCCCAACACACACAAGCTGTCTGCACCCCCACACTACCTGGAGGTTACAGTCCCCTGGGGGTGGGTGGCCATCAGGCCAGCCTCACCATCACCCCTGCTTTACAGAAGGGGAGACAGGTCACAGGAGGGGTAGCTCCCCAAGTCGCCCAGCTTGTGAACTGCAGATCTGGGAACTGAACACAGGGGTCTGGGTCTGGGGACCTTCCCTTACCCGTCACCTGCTCCTTATCAGTAACAACAAACGTGAACAGGACACATAGCCGGAGTCCCCGAGAGGTGAGTTCAGCGTCTTCTGAAACCCCAGCTACCAGGGGGTGCCCCAGTGGCTGATGCTCCAAAGACTACCCTCATCTGTCCCTCCCGGCTCTCAATTGTACCCTTCACCCACACCCACTGACCACCCTTCCCAGGAGCTC
Source organism: Leontopithecus rosalia (assembly GCA_028533165.1). Lineage (NCBI taxonomy): Eukaryota > Metazoa > Chordata > Mammalia > Primates > Cebidae > Leontopithecus > Leontopithecus rosalia. The sequence continues at coordinate 2,107,366 of CM052659.1, forward strand.
AGCTGCAGGGGCTGCCCCAGCCAGGGTCTGGGGGCTCCTGTCCTCCTGGTATCCCAAGAGCTTGCACCCAAGAAAACCTCCCCAGTGCCCCACTTCTGCGCTGGGCCCCGTCCTCAGGTGAAGGTGCAAGCCTGTGGGCCTCTCCCCGGCCCTGAGAGCTGTGGGATGGCGTCCCCATCTTTACATCCGATGCCTGCTCTTCCAAAGCTGAGTTGGCACACATGGGTGGTCAACAAGTGTGTGTCAGGCAAATGAATAAACACCTTTAAAAAGTTCGCCAGCTTCTCTGAATTCCAGCCGGCCCGGGATGGGGTGGAGGAGGATGACTCACTGTTGGAGAACATTCTCCAGCTTATCAGAGGAAGAAGGAAAGAATTTCGATGGATCCTGTGGTTCAAAACGAGGTCTCTGGGCAGGGGAGGCTCCAGGTTATGAGCAGCCTGAAACGTATAAAATGAGGGGCCCTCTGGAAGAAAAATAATACAAAAAATAAGTTATTTTATGAAAATATATGACCTCCTGTGTGCCTTTCTAGGCCCCTGCAGATGGGCTCCGCTGGCCTCACCCTGCCTCTATGCACTTCCCCGTCCCAGGCACTGAGCTGGGTGACAGGGGGAAGAGTCTTGGGCAGGCCCCAGGAAGGGAGGTAGGCAGGAAGAGGACATGTGCTTCCTGCTGGAAATCCGTGGCCAAGACACCCACCACGCCCTCACAGGGCGTGCACTGCTTTTCCCCCGCCCGCCATTCAAGGTGATGGGGCAGTCACCCGGGTGGTCTGTGGTCGACCCCCACTGCGCTCCTGGTCCCTAGACAGAGGGGACAGAGGGACAGAGGTCCCTCATTCTCAGGCACAGCAGGGAGCTCACTTCTCTGACAGGCAGGCCCCTGGGGCTGTCTGTGCCCCTGAGTCTCACCCCCGCCACCCGAAGACCAGGTCCTCTGCCCAGCCTAATACTAGAGGGCATGGGTGACACGCAGACATGTGACTGTCTCAGTCCCAAAGGGTGTCTTCCTGCACACAAGACAGCCGACCACCACAGAGGGTGCCCAGAGTGGACTTAGGAAAAAAGGCATCAGCCTGGGCATGTGTGTTTCATACCCTTCTATATGCAGATTGAACTCACTATACACAAGGTTGCTTTTGTAGCAAAAAAAAATAAACTATGCAGAGCACAGTAAATATTCTGCAAGAATGATCTTTGTCCATTTTCATAATAAAGTGACAGTCTGTGGGACAGTGTTGCAAACATTTTCCCAGTCTGTATCTGTAGTTTGTTTTCGGTTTTTAAGACAGAGTCTCAGTGTGTCGCCAGGCTAGAGTGCAGTGGCACGATCTCAGCAAACCTCTGCCTCCCAGGTTAAAGCGATTCTCCTGCCTCAGCCTCCTGAGTAGCTGGGACTACAGGTGTTCACCACCACGCCCAGCTAACTTTTGGGTTTTTTTAGTAGAGATGGAGTTTCACCACGTTGGCCAGGATGGTCTCGATCTCTTGACCGCGGCTGCCCACCTCAGCCTCCCAAAGTGCTGGCATTACGGGTGTGAGCCACCGCGCCCAGGCTGACTGTGGTTTGAGTATAGTTACTGAGGCTGTCTATTTAAGTTTCGAATTTCAGGTACTAAGATGTGTGTAGTTTTTCTCTGCAGCTCCCTCCTTTGCTTAGAAGCAAGTGCTAGGCTTAGAAGATTCCCTGCCTCACTCTTTTTGGTTGCTGCCATTGCATTTACGTATTTCCTTATCATTCACTCTGCTGTCACTGTGAAGGAGGATTGCCTGGTTAGCCAGTGGTTCGGGCGCCATCAGCCAGCCCAGCTCCTTCCACCCATCCGAGGCAGCTTCTTCATCCAGAACTCATCACAGATAGATCCGTCTCTGGGTATTTCCATCGGGTCTTAGCTCAGCCCCAGACAGTTTTACCTCCTTGCCCTGCGTCCCCAGGATAAGACAGAAGGGCCCAGCACGGTGATTCTCATGACAGCTTATTAGGAGTGTTTGAATGACCAGCACCTCACCACTACTCTCATCTTTCCCCCCAAAATTATAGTGGTAATTCCCACCTGTCATTCTTTCGAATGAATTTTGCAGTCACTTTGCCCAGTTCCTTCAAAGTTACATTGGACTTTTCATTGCAATTGCCTTAAATGTCTGCATGGAGAAACGCAGACATTTTCAGTCATCAAACTTTGGGAAGGGCAGGGACCGCAGCAGAAGGTGTACTTTCTGAGCATCCCGAGGAGGCGAAGGAGAGAAAGGGCGGCTGCAGAGACGGTTAAGGGACACTGCCCCCTGGCGCAGGGCACAGGTGTCGGAACCCATTGGTCCCTTGGCTGGACCCACTGGCCTCCCTCTGGTCCTCTTTCCAAGTGGGGGCTTCCCATGGCTTCAGAGGCCCACTGGGTTGCAGCTGCAGCTCACACCCTAAAAACCTTTCAGGAGATCACAGCCAAGCATCCCGGTTCCACTGTTAGGATTTGCTGACTCCACCTATGTGGCACAGACCCGCTAGGTCCTCACAGCCCTGCGCATTTTTGCAGATGCACCAGGTGGGAAGCAGCTCAAATGGAGGTCTCTGTTAGACCCCAAATGGAGATGCCTGCAAGACGGCTCTGAGCCACGGCACAAGCCTGGGTGTTGACCCCACCCACCACCCTATCCAGGGGGCTCAGCCCTCCCGCTCCTCCCCTCTTTATCCTGCCAGGCCTCGAAGCCTCAGCCCTTGCGGGGCACCCAGGCCACCACTCCTGGGTCACATGCAGAATCAGGCTTGGCTCAGAGCCTCTCCCCAACAGACACGAGGAGTGGAAATGCTTCCCCTTCTACCATTTTTAAATCTGGCAAATAATTCCCCTACCTCACCTGAAAAGCATTACTGAAATACACTACCTTTCAATATTTTTGTCCCATTCTCTGCTGGAAATAATACAAACAACCTTTGGATGGAGGCGCAATAATGTAGGGAGAAAGAAGAATCAAACCACCAGCTCGGTGGATAACTCGAAGGGCTAATTTCCAGAGCAAACTGCTCCTCATGTCCCGCCTGCGGGCTCACAGCTGCACGCTCCTTCCCTGCAGCCTGACTCATCCTTCCAGAGCAGAGTCCCACGGAGAGAACTGCAAAACATCCCTGAAAGCTCCCTGTCATTCCAAGAAAATAATCCCGCATCTTCTCTGAATTGTCATGCCATTTCTCCTGACGGAAGCGAGCAGAGTCATTCATGCCGAAGGTGCTTCCTGGCCCTCAGATGCACGGTGCCACAGCAGTGCTCAGGTGAACACCAGTGACTGCCCGCAATGGTCTCTGCCAGCACCCCCAGTGTGAGATGACCACAAAATCCAGCATGTGCCGGTGACGGCCAGACAGGGGTGAGAGAAGCGGTGGGAGACTCTCCAGAGAGCACAGGACCGCACAGCAAACCCTGTACCCTTCACTGAGGCTATGGCCAGCCTGTGGGTAGCTGACTCTAAAGTTCATTTCTAAACCTCTGAATTTGCCCCAAAGGAGAAGGTAAAATGAAAAGACCAATCTGTGGCACACCTAAGGTTGGCTGTGTGATGGGGCCCCAAGGGTGGTGGGGGAGAACGGGAATCCCAGGGCAGATGACTCCATCAGAACCCCGTCCCAATCCCTGCCGGGTGGGATGCCTTCCTCCCTGGTTCTGTTCCTATGTCCTCCTGGGTTGCAGTGGAGAGAGAAGAAGGGCAGCCTCTGGTTCTGTTTCCTGCTCAGCGTTTGAACCATGGCACCAGCGAGCAGAGTCGCTGTTCTGGGGACCAGACAGCATCCAGACACACAGGCCTGGGCTTCGCCATGCAGCCCCTGACCCCATCCCCACCCAGAACACCCTCCCCCGCCATGATCCTGCCATCATCTCTCCCTCCAACCCTGGGGTCAGCAACCCTGCGGACGGAGCTGGGGACGGAAACATGACGGTGTTTCAGACCAGGCGCTGACACTCAGATGGAAAATTGCACCCACTCCTGCCACCGGCCTAGGAGCTAGAGACACAGCCTAGCACATTGAATAGTGGCCTCCAAAGACATTGGTCCCCATCCTCCCCGCGACCGACTCCTGTGAATGTGACCTCATTTGGAAAAAGGGTGTTTGCCCCGTGTTCTCACTTGTGAGTGGGCACTGAGTGGTAAGAACACATGGACACACTGGGGGAACAACAGCCTCTGGGGCCTGTGGCAGGGAGGGACAGCGTCAGGAAGAAGAGCTAGTGGATGCTGGGCTGAATTCCCAGGTGGCGAGGCCATCTGTGCAGCAAGCCAGGATGGCACACATTGACCTGTGTCACAAACCTGCGTATGGACCCCTGAACTTAAAAAAGTTGAAGAAAAAAATAAATTAAACTGGGAAAGAAAAACGATGTTTGCAGATATAATCAAGTAAAGCATCTCTGGATGAGACCGTCTGGGGCTTTCTGGGCAGGCTGTAAATCCTCGGACAGGTGTTCTTGTAAGAGACAGCAGAGGGAGATTTGAGGCAGAACCAAGGGCGGCCGCAGCGTGAAGCCAGGGGCACAGAACCAGGCCAAGCGCCCACAAGCCGAGGGGTGCCAGGGGTCGCTGGAGCTGCCAGAAGCTGGGACAGAGACGGGCCGGCCTAGTCCGGGGTCACTTGTTACAGCACCACAGGAAACTCCTGAGTGAGGCACGTCAGTTCCTGTCCCTGGCGAGCCCCTGGCCCAGAGAAGAGAGAAGCCTCCACCGCAGACGCTTCCCTCCCCTGCCCTGCCCTGGGGCAGTGATGCCCTTCAGGCCCCAGCCCCGGCCATCTCAGCAGCAGCCCCACACAGTAACAAACAGAGGCTCCCCCTCGCCCCCACTCCGTGTCCCCTGCAAGGCCGAGGCTGGGAGGCAGGTGTCCTCAGTCCAGCAGGCTTCTTGCAGTGGAGCGCTGTATTTCTCAGGTCAGAGCGGCACGGGCCACGCCCTGCCTGCCACGATGCCCAGAACAGAACCAGCGCTCAGGCCTAGGCAACATCCTGTCCAAGATCTTCTGGCCCCAAGTTAACCCGAGCTCTCCCAGCCTCCCCCTGGGTCCCACTCTCCCAAAGGAAGCCTGCCCCTCAAGGCCAGGCCTTCCCACTGGACCCATGGCAGAGAGACCACCTGGGGACCCCGGGCCCCACGTGGCAAGGGGCAGGTGGGAAGCAACACAAAAGCATCCTCCTGCTGGGGTGCAGCGGGGGAGGACACTATCATCAAAGCGACTCAGCCTTTGAGAACTGCAGGAGAATGGCAGCCCCACTCCTTCCCCGAGCCCTGCTCTTGATCCTTAGAGCCATCCGAGAGCCCCTTCCCCGCCTGCAGGGAGAGACATTTCTTTGTGGAAGTTGCTTCTGCTTCTTTCATGAGTTGTCAGTTGTGAGGGCCACGTGTGCAGGACACCACCTGAGTGCTCACGACCACCCCAAGCACTGCCGACCCTCACACAGCCCTGGGGACTGTCCCAGCCCTGCTCCGTGGAGAAGGGAGAGGCTGAGAAACATTCCTCTAGAGCACAGCTGCCTCTGGAAGCCAGGGATCCTGCATGCGGGAACAGCCTCCAGGCTGTGCACTGACCCCCAGCCTGGGGGAGCTGCTGCAGGCACCTGGAGGACCCCACCCTTTGTCAGCCCTTTGGCACGTGGCCCCTTGACTCCCACATCCATCAGAGTGATGGCAAAGGCGGGACCCGCTGATTTTGCAAATGCAAAACCATAACATGTGGAAGTTAAGATAGGGACCCACGCTTCCCAGTTCAGACTTCCAGCAGCAGGAAGATAAACAATGACTTCATCTAGGGCCTGAATACACCCCAGCACGAAGCTGTGTCCTCTGACAGGAAGGCTGTGCATGGGTGATGCTGCCACCTGCTGACAGAAATGGGAATAGCCTCTTCAAAGCCCCAAGAAATGGACAAAACTCAGGGGCTCCCCTCCCGGGACCTCACGGCCAGACCCCAGTCATGAACCATCCCTGCCCAGCAACCAGCGTGTGTGGAGAGAGCAGCCATCCGGCTGGACGGTCCATCATGCACATGTGTGACACGTCGTTACGTGCATCCCCTAGAAAGGCACATTCAGGTCTTAACCCCAGTACCTGTGAATAGGACTGGTATGGTTTGGCTCTATGTGGTCCCCTCCCAAACGTCATCTCAAATTGCAATTCCCCACGTGTCGACGAAGGGGCCTGGGGGGAGGTGACCGAATCATGGGGGTGGAATTTTCCCCTTGCTGTTCTCCTGATAGTGAGTTCTCAGGAGATCCTACAGTTGAAAAGTGACACTTCCCGCCCCGCCTCCCTCTCCTGCCACCCTGTAAGACGTGCCTTGCTTCCCCTTCATCTTCTGCCATGATTGTAAGTTTCCTGAGGCCTCCTCAGCCATGTGTAACTGTGAGTCAACTGAACCTCTTTCCTTTATAAACTACCTAGTCTCAGGTAGTTCTTTACAGCAGTGTGAAAATTGGCTAATACAGACAATTGGTACCAGGATAGTGAGGCACTGATACCCAGATACCTGAAAACGTAGAAGCGACTTTGGAACTGGGTAGCAGCCAGAGGCTGGAACAGTTTGGAGAGCTCAGAAGACAGGAAGATGTGGGCAAGTTTGGAACTTCCTAGAGACTCCTTGCACGGTTCTGACTGAAATGGTGATAGCGATATGGCCAAGGTCCAGGCTGACGTGGTCTTAGAGGGAGATGAGGAACGTATTGGGAACTGAAGCAAAGCTGTGCCTTGGCAAAGAGACTGGGAGCATTTTGCCTCTGCCCTAGAGATCTGTGGGACTTTGGATTTGAGATGATTTAGGTATCCGGCAGAAGAAATTTCTAAGCAGCAAAGCATTCGAGATGTGACCTGACTTTTTCTGAAAACGTACAGTCATGTGTGTTCACGAGATGATCTGAAATTGGAACTTATGTTTAAAAGGAAAGCAGAACATATAAGTTTGGAAAATTTGCAGCCGATGTGGTAGAAAAGGAAAACACATTTTCCTGGGAGAAATTTAAGCCATCAGCTGCAGATATGTCTCCAAGGCATTTCAGAGAGCTTCACGGCAGACCCTCCCACCGCAGGCCCAGAGGCCTCGGAGGCAAAACCAGCTCCAGCCAGGGCTAAAAATGGTCAAGATACAGCTCAGGCGAACCTGCAGGTGTGCAGACCTGCTGAACTTTGGAAGCCTCTGCCTGGGTTTCAGAGGATGTATGGAAACGCCCGGATGTCCAGGCAGAAGTCCGCTGCAGAGGCAGAGCCCTCATGGAGAACCTCTGCTAGGGCAATGCAGCGGGGAAATGCAGAAGTCCGCCGCAGGGGCAGAGCCCTCATGGAGAATCTCTGCTAGGGCAATGCAGCGGGAAATGCAGAAGTCCACCGCAGGGGCAGAGCCCTCATGGAGAACCTCTGCTAGGGCAATGCAGCGGGAAATGCAGAAGTCCACCGCAGGGGCAGAGCCCTCATGAGCCTGTGCTAGGGCAATGCAGCGGGAAATGCAGAAGTCCGCCGCAGGGGCAGAGCCCTCATGGACCTCTGCCAGGGCAATGCAGCGGGGAAATGCAGAAGTCCACCGCAGGGGCAGAGCCCTCATGGACCTCCGCCAGGGCAATGCAGCGGGGAAATGCAGAAGTCCACCGCAGGGGCAGAGCCCTCATGGACCTCTGCCAGGGCAATGCAGCGGGAAATGTGAGAAGAGGGCCACCATCCTCCAGACTTTCAGCCGGGGCTAGCGCGGGGCACACACACGGTCCACCTCGAACCGCGCGCGCTGACCCGGAGCTCTGGGCCGCCCTCTCCGCGCACGCTGGCTCGCTGAAGGCTCGCGGCAGCCTGGGCCTGGGCGCGCATCCCCACGCTGCAGGTGAGGACAGGGACGCAGGAAGCGAAGGAGCAGGGAGAGCACCCGCCGGGAGGACTCGCGGACGAGCCGCAGCTGCGCCCGCAGGCTCCGCCAGCCCCACGGCGGCCCCAGAGCAGGCTCCGCGCGGGGCCTGGGCTGTCCCGGGGCGCCGCGTCCCAGGCCGTGCGCCTTCACCCCCCACCGCCTCCCACACCGCCCTCGACGCCAGCACTTTCTACCCTCCCGCCTCAGGGTGCACTGCCCCGCGGATCCGTCACGAATGCCCGGCGTGTGGGAAGGGCGCCTGGTCCCGGCGGGAGAACGCTGCCCGGCCTGCGGCGGCCCTCCAACCCCGGCCCCCGGCGCCGCGCCCCTCCGTGCTGTGCGAGCCCCCGGTCCGCGCTCCACGGGCCGAAGCGGGCGTGGCACTTGCAGGGCGGGTCACCCGCTTTCCAAGCCGGACAAGGGGCTCCAAGATTCCCTACCCCTCTTCCCCGGCGGCTCCGCGACCCCCAGGCAACCGGCTCCGGCCCCCCCCTTCCCGTCGTGTAAACAGGAAGTGAGGCTGCGCGTGCAATCGCTTCCGGCGCAGCGAGGGCGGGAGCAATGGTGAACGGCGGCGGGGCGTAGCCAATCGTGGAAGGCGGCAGGAGGAGAGCCAATCCCGAGGATCGGCGGGCGCGGAAGGGGCGGAGACAGGGGCGGGGGCGCTCGCTCCGGCGACGGCTGCTGCGGCGACGGCGGCCGCGTCGGCTGCGGGGTCGATGTCCGGGTCGGTAACGGGCGCGGCGATGCTGCAACTGCGGGACTCGGTGGACTCGGCCGGCACGAGCCCCACGGCACTGCTGGCGGCCGGCGAGGACGTGGGGGCGGGCGGCTGCCCGAGCGGGGGACGGCCGGGACCTGGGACGCCGCTGCGCCAGACGCTCTGGCCGCTCAGCATCCACGACCCCACGCGCCGCGCCCGTGTCAAGGAGTACTTCGTGTTCCGGGTGAGGCCGGGACCCGGGCCCGTGTCAAGGAGTACCTCGTGTTCCCGGTGACCCCGGGACCCGGGGCGGGATGGGGGCGAGTGGGGACGGAGGCGGGCGCCGGGCGTTCCTGCAGAGCGACCTGTGACCTGTGCCCGCATCCGCCCAGCCCGGCAGCATCGAGCAGGCAGTGGAGGAGATCCGCGTGGTGGTGCGGCCCGTGGAGGACGGCGAGATCCAGGGGGTGTGGCTGCTGACCGAGTAAGCCGGGGCTGCGCGCTCCTCGGTGGGGGACCCGCTCCTAGCCACGGCGCAGCGCCTTGCGGGGCCCTCCCAGCGTGCTACGCTCAGGCGCCGCGCGCCGCCCCTGCTGCCCTTTCCGCCGGGCTGGCCTTGGCTAAGCCGAGAGCCGTGTCCAGGGTGGACCGAGGCCCCTCCTCTTCCCGCAGGGTGGATCACTGGAACAATGAGAAGGAGCGGCTGGTGCTGGTCACCGAGCAGTCCCTGCTCATCTGCAAATATGACTTCATCAGTCTCCAGTGTCAGCAGGTGGTCCGGATTGCGCTCAACGCAGTAGATACCATTTCCTACGGAGAGTTCCAGTTTCCCCCTAAGTCACTCAACAAGTAAGTCTGTCCAGAGTCCAGTATCACTGCACCAAAAAAGAAGCGACTTCTGGGCATTTGAGTGCATTAAAAGGAATTCTGGCACAGAAGCCAGCTGTTGGGCTTGTAGTAAAAAGACTTAGAGGAGTTCGGGATGCATCGAAGTGGAGCCCAACGTGTTAAAGAGGAACCGGGATTTTCTTCAGGTCAAGGCCGAGCTGTAGTTTATCTCCAGCCGGGGACAGATTGCATGACAGATCAAGTCTTGCTCTGGCTGATTTTTAAAAGAAAGAAGGAGGGTACCACTTTGTAGATACCACTGAAAGACCAAATCGGAAACATTTAATGACTGACTTTCAGGAGTTGATCTTTTTGCTGTAGGATGATTTTCCTGAAATCTGAGAAACCTAGACATTATACAGTCAGCTAAACTGTAGAACTGAGAGTTTGGATGTAGAGATTTGGATGAGGAATGCAGGAAGTTAAAATTAGCAAACATTTCAACCAACATTTAATATGACATAAGGAAAGGGCTGCACTTCCTTTTCTCTCATTTGGCCAGCCTATCTATAATTATTCCTCCCTCCCCCAGACTTTTTTTTTGAGACGGAGCCCCACTCTGTCACCAGGCACCTGTGGTTCAGACTTGGCTCACTGCATTCTCCACCTCCCAGGCTGAAGTGATCCTCCCCCTCAGCCTCAGACTACAGGTGCCCGCCATCATGCCCAGCTAATTTTTGTATTTTTTGTGGAGATGGGGTTTGGCTAGGTTGCCCAGGCTGGTCCCAAACTTCTGGGCTCAAGAGATCTGCCCATCTTGGCCTCCAAAGTACTGGGATTACAGACGTGAGCCACTGTGTCCAGCCAGTATTCCTATTAATTTTTAATCATGTAAATATTACCAAAGTAATACATTTAATAACCAAATAATACATTTAATAACCAAAATATATTTGCTATAAGTACAGTTTTTTTGGGTTTTTTTTTTGAGACAGAGTCTCGCTCTGTTGCCCAGGCTGGAGTGCAATGGCACAATCTCGGCTCACTGCGACCACCACCTCCCAGGTTCAAACAGTTCTCCTGCCTCAGCCTCCCATGTAGCTGGGATTACAGGTGTGTGCCTCCACACCTGGCTAGTTTTTTGTATTTTTAGTAGAGTTGGGGTTTCACCATGTTGGTCAGCCTGGTCTCGAACTCCTGACCTCAGGTGATCTGCCCACCTCAGCCTCTTAGAATGCTGGGATTCCAGGCATGAGCCACTGCGCCCAGCCTGTAAGTACGTAAAGCAATTGTTAGTGGAGATGAAGTTATTCTTAAAAACCACAAGCCATTTCCACTGTGATATGTCAGGTCTTTTCTGTGAACCTGAAAACACTCTACTGTCACATGCTCCTAACCGTAAGATTGTCGGATTGTCTGTGAGAGCACTGTGGCCTGCCGTGCTGAGTCTGGTATTTCTTCTACTTTGTCAGGCGAGAAGGTTTTGGGATTCGAATTCAGTGGGACAAGCGAAGTCGCCCTTCCTTCATAAACAGATGGAATCCCTGGTCTACCAACGTGCCCTATGCCACTTTCATAGAACACCCGATGGCAGGCGCAGATGAGAAGACAGCATCTCTGTGCCAGGTAAGAAGACAGGCGTGGGATGCCGCACCCCCCGCAGTGACAGAACCGTTTTAGGTCTGCACTCACCAGAGGCCACGTGAAGCTGCTGCTGAGCACTGGAGACATGGCTGGTAACAGTGAGACAGTAAACTCATGAGAGAGTTCATTCTCTAAGTTCTTGGAAGTTCTGGTTAATTTATGTTGAAATAGCCCCATGTGGCCAGTGGCTACTGGTCAGCATACCTCCATAATGTAGCCTCCTGAGGGTGATCTGGGTAGAGATGGGTCCCACTGCGCTTCAGAGAACGGCAGCAGAGCCAGCCATGCCAGCTGACCAGTGCAGATGCTCACCAGGAGAGGAGGCCTCGGGGCTGGGGTTACAGCAGAGCGCATGGCCTGGTGGGGTTCTGCCCTTCCCCAGCTGTGCACCTCGGCCTGGTTACCGACCTGGTAGGTAACCTGGTAGAGCCCTGTGCATAAGAAGGGCTCTGCACATGCCAGCTACCATTGGCTGCAGAAGAGCATGGTGGCGAGATTTCCACACACCTGGAGAGCTCCGTGGGGAGGGGAGCTGAAGGACCCCCAGGATGTGGCAGAGGCAGCCCATTCAAGTGAGGGGAAGAAGAGAGGTGGCATCTGGAGGGATTAAGTGTCTCAGAATGCTAATTTTTCCAAGTAATAGATGCTCTTACCTTGCCTGACAATTAAAGCTCCATGTTTTTCTCTCTTTAAAGTTGGAAAGCTTCAAGGCTCTGTTGATCCAAGCCGTGAAAAAAGCCCAAAAAGAAAGCCCTCTGCCGGGACAGGCGAATGGCGTTCTGATCCTGGAGCGCCCCCTGCTCATTGAGACCTACGTGGGACTCATGTCCTTCATTAACAACGAGGCTAAGCTGGGCTACTCCATGACAAGGGGCAAGATAGGCTTTTAGCCAGCTGCATTCTGGGAGCTCCTCCCCCTCCCCAGAAAGCCAAGGGATGTGGGGGCTGGGGGCCCTGGCAGTCTTCATGCTGCCCTGCTGCCAGCTGGAAGGATAGGGGTCCTTTACCTTTAGGGACCTCAGCACAATTAGAACAGTAAAGTGAATGCTATTTAATTGGACATTGGACTCTGCTAATACAAGCTACAGACAAAAGCAAAAAGACTCACTGCCATGCTGCTGGTGTTCCATCCTCTGTAACTTCGGTTCTGGTGTTTTCCTCCAAGTATCTCCTTGGCTTCTTGTGGTTCTTGCCACCCCCGCACGCTGGGACCCTCAGCACGCTGCTTACCGCTTGCGTAGGTTGCTAAATCCAGGGAGGCACCGGGTGTCTGAGTGCCTGCAGTATGTCTACACTTGGTGTCAAAGTTTGTATTTTAAAATGTGATCCATTTTTTACTTCAGCTCATCCAAAGCAGCCAGCAGCCTGGTTCAGTGAGCTGAGTCTGCACCCGCAGGGCCCTCGGTGAATTGTTCTTCTGTAAATGGTTGACCTAGACTCACACTTTTTCTAAAATTAATCCAAGCTGTGGTAATACTTAAGGTATCTTTCCCAGACCCAAAAAGGTTTACAGAAAATCATTTTAAGACAATTTATTAATTTGAGAAACTCACCTTGACAGTTCTTTGCACACAATTTTTACAACTCTCTATTCTAACTTTGTATTGTATTCATATTTAAAAGGGAATTGAGTAGTTTGCTTTTCGAATAATGCACTTTAAAAACAGGAACCATGGTGGCTCATGCCTGTAATCCCAGCATTTTGGGAGGCTGAGGTCAGCTGATCTTACTAGCTCAGAAGTTCTAGAGCACCCCGGGCAATGTGGCGAAACCCTGTCTCCAAATACACAAAAAGTAGCTGGGCTTGGTGGTGCGTGTGTGGTCCCAGCTACTCAGGAGGCTGAGGCCGGAGGATCGCTTGAGCCTGGGAGGTGGAGGCTGCAGTGAGCCAAGATGGCGCCACTGGCCACACTCCAGCCTGGGTGAGAGAGTGAGACTCCGTCTCTCAGATGCTTGTGAAGCAGCTGATGCCCGCCTTGGCTCCTACAGCTCCAGTGTGGACTGGGGCTTTTTCCAAGTCTTGCACTGAACACACCCGGGCTTTGATGTGCCTGGATTTCCCCACAGGGACCCACACACCTCCCTGCATCCGCGCAGCTTGCTCGGGTGGCTGGAAGCTGTTGATAAGCTTCACGTGCTGGCTCACCAGCTCTTTCCTTCGTCTCTAGGACTGGTAGCTTTAAGCGAATGGCGTGCTGTGGGGTGAGTATGGCCACCTGCAGGATGCACAGGGCTGCCTTGGAAGCTGGCCAGGGACTCCAGCGTCTGTGTTCATAAAGCATTTAGAACTGGATGGATGTTGTTCCTTTTTTGAAGTTGTTATTAAAGTGTCTTACTATGAAAGCCCCCCCCCCGCCCCCGTCTCGGGCGGCTCCACACCTGCCGCCTGTGCTGTGAGGACCGGGGGTGCTGAGTATGGTTCTCTGCAGAAAGAGGCCACGGTACGCAGCAACCTAAGTTTGCGACCCCGATCCCCCCACCTGTGGTGCCAGGCAAGCCTGGCTGCCTGCCAAGCACCGGCTGGAGAGACTGATGGAATTGTTCTGGGTAGCTCTAGGTGCTTTCTGCAAACAAACGGCCAGGGTGGAGACCCACACGCACTGGCTCTCAAACAAGGACGTGAGACTCCCTGAGAAACTGTCCAGACCTGGGGGTGGCATTGCGCTTGGGTGCCAGGGCTCCCTTCCCACACTTCAAAGCAGACCCACGGTGGGGAGGCTGGACGTGCCCCACAGAGATCCGCCCTCGTTCTCCCAGAGCAGCCTGGGTGGCTGGTGGGAGCTCAGTGGCCTGGGGCTGTCACTGCCCATCTTCCGTAAGACTGACCAGAAACTCAAAAGGAACCTAGGAAACCTGCCTGTGGCCAAACTTTTTGAGAAGCAGCTGTATGAATCAGCAAGTATTTATTTTAAATAGTAAAAACTACAGTTTTATACATATTTACAAAAATGCTTTGCTATAGAAAAATAAAATCAGATCACTGAATCCGGCCCATCCCAGGCGGAGAACTTTGCCGTGAAGCTGTTTTCTCCCACACAGGAAACGCACAGAGCGCCCCGTTCCTGCACGCACGTCAGGGCACTGCTGGCTACGTGTGGCCGCCCAGCTGTCTGCAGGCTGTGCCGAGTGCCACCTCGGTCCCCAGGAAGCAGAGGCAGAAGTGGTCCTTGCTGAGGAGGGCTATCGAGTCTCCGCTTAAATGCCAGCACAGAGAAAGCACGGCAAAGTCACCTAGAGAGACAGGCAGTCAGAGGATTAGGGAGGGGGAGGCACAGATATTGGGGGCTGGGCACCCCTTGTCCTGCAGGCCAGCACAGTATCTGGAGTGACCTACATAGGCAGAGCCAGAGTAGAGGCCCAGAGCTGCCTCCTATTAGGGAGGGGCTGCTTCTACCCCATAAAGCCGAGGGCAGCGGGTCCCCTATGCACTGGGCACCAGCCTTGAGGTTTACACAAAGATGCTGAGGGCAGTTTCCCTGGCTGGAGATGTCGGCTTCACCGGTTCTACCCACGTGACGCCAGACTACACAGAGCAAGGCTGATGTGTCCATGCCCGCTGGGCTGTGCTCACCTTCCCCAGGCACCTGCACCGACAGGCAGCCCGCTGGGGACCACAGGTAGACCCTGCTGCCGCCCGTGCAGATGGCCAGCCGCGACTGCTGCGGGTCCCACTGAAATGTGCGCACCGGGGACAGCTGCTCCAGCACCGCAAACAGCCTCAACTTCTGAATGTCCCAGACCCAGACAGCATTCGGGACATTGTCTGAGGAAGGAAGGACAGAACCCCGGTGTCATCCCAGCCCGTCTCCGCTGTCTGCTCCGCCGTGTACACCACCGGAGGGAGGGGAAGGACTGGACGGGGTGGGAGGCTCGGCCCTGCATTCTGGGTTCGGCGGGGCCCTGCAGGCCTCCTCGCCAGGGCCAGGGCAGCCACTGCGGGCTGTAAAGGGCCCAACTCTGTGTTTTTCTTTGTGTGGTGTTTTTTTTTTTTAACAGCCTTTTACACATGGAGAAACCCTTAACAAAAGACGGGCTGCAGTGTGCCCAGCCCGGCTTTCTAGTCGGTAGAGCTAGCAGGTGAGTGGGACGGTGCGCTCCTTGCTCACGCACAGGCTGCAGCTGCTGCAGGACAGGAGGCCCAGCGTCTCCAAGGAGCTTGTGCGCAGAACCTTGGCTACTGCAGAAACGTGGAAGGAGGTGGCGTGTAGGAAACCCCTAACTTTTCTTTCCAGCTGCTTCTATACCTAGGGCCATGGACACGGTAAGGGGGAGATGGCACCTGTGTCAGCCCAACTGACCGTTCCTCGTCGCCAGGAAGTAGCTGTCAGGACTGAATGCCAGCATTCCTATGCCAATTTTCGGGTTTGCTCTGTCAGTAACAGGTTTCAGTGTCTGTAAGGAGACTGGGACAGAGGCGATCTCATCTAGAACACCAACAGGAAGAACATGCCACTGTCACCCTTTCAGGAAGTACGCACGCGGCTAAGAGTCTGCTGCGCCTGCATCAGGCATCAAAAACCCGGCTCCTCTGTTCAAAGGGGAGGAAGCACGGCCTGAGGGCAGGAGGAGCTGAGCAGACCCTGGCAGCTGCGGCGAGGGGCCTGCCTGCAAGTGCCCCAGTGAGAGTGGCACCTTCACCTGCCAGGCCCGACTAGGTCGGGGGTGGACCCTACAGCGCCACATGCTTCAGCAGCCGAGGGAGGGATGTGGACAGGCCCGCAGCTGCACTCCCGGCAGCTCCACCTCCTCGGCGCTTTTCTGTCGACTGCCAGCATCTGAGTTCACGATCCCTGCCATCTCAGCATCAGTACCCTTACACACTTCAGCTGCAGAAAACCGTCATCACCGCGGAAGCAGAGGCTGTGGAACAAGCATGCCCCCGGGCTCCTGGGGAGTGCCTGCCACGTGCCCAGCTGCACCTGTCCTGACCCCCGTCCTGAGCACACACCGAGCCCGGGATGGGCCCATCAGCACTCAGGGCAGTGTTTCCTCTAAATGCAAACTTCAGGCGCCCCCGCACCCCTGTGGGGTGGGTGCTTTTACTGTGCCCATTTCAGCGATGAGGAAACAGTCCAGAGGCTGCATCAGAACCGGCCTCTAAGCCAGAGGCCTCCAGACCCACTCTGAGCTCCACCCAGGGAAACGCGTTTCCTTGAAAAACATCACTCTCGGAGCTCCCGCCATCAAATCTGGGTTCCCAGGGCTCATATTCAGTAACAGAAGCCGCGCCTTCACAGCCCACTGTGCAATTCAGACCCAGTCAACCTCCAGCCAACAGGCTCAGGGGCACACTGGCTGGGAAGAAGCACGGAAAGGAAAATGATTTTTTTTAAATAAGGAATATCTGAAATTTACCTGGACAAGGAATCTTGCGGTACTTACATTTGCTCTCTGAGGTCGGGAGAGGGCCAGCCCCAGCCCCGGGGGGCGGGAAGGAGAGGCAGCCCAGCCCCAGCTGCGGGCTCTTCTCAGCCTCCTTATACACCACCTGAAAGACAAGGTGGCCACACCCAGCTCAGGAGAGGGACCCGGAAGCCGAGGACGGGTGTGGCAAATGCCTGTCATGACACTAGGTCCTGCCGTCACCAGGAGAAAGAGACGGAAACACAAATCCCACACTCCCGAGAGCTGAGATCCCCCAGCCATCCTCTCCCGTGTCCTGCTGGGGAGTCCACCTTTGAGACACGGGCGGCAAATGTCTGCTCTGTGATTTACAGGCAGTAGACCACTGCAGCCACCATCATCCAGCAGGGGGAGCGGGCTCGGCCTTGCTGCTGTGACAGGGGACACAGAGGACACTTGCACCAAGACAGTGCAGGCCTGGGAGCAGCAGACACAGGCCCGAGGCAGGGGCATCTGTGCCCGAGAGCCTGGCAGCAAAGGCCAGCAACTCTGGTTCAGTGAAAGTCGGGCAGCCCCTGCGCCACTGCAGGGCTCCAGGTAAGGGAGTCACCTGTTCTGCTTTGTACCTTTAAAGCATGCTCTGCTGCTGTGTGGTGAAGGGATTTGCAGAAATGTAGGAATCACAGGCAAACCTTCAGGACCCACGCCAGCCCTGCTCTCTGGCTCATCTGTCCAGATGGGCTGGCCTCCAGCCACGCAAGCCACTGGTCACGTCAGAAGGCCCCTCTACCTGAAACATGGTGTCTGCCGAGACACCGTGCAGCTCCTCAGCTCCTCCTCCTGGTCTTCACTTAAATGCCCCTCCAGGACCATCCCCAGCAGTGGCTCACCTGGCCTGAGCCGTCCCAGCCACCCACTGGCCTCATCAAATCCAAGCGGCCTCTCACTCAGCTCTGTCACTTAATACAGGTCAGCACCAGGAGGGCAGCGTTGGTCTCTGGCTCCCGCTGTCACCCAGTGCAGTGCCCAGCACACGGGCGTGGCGAGTGCCCACTGCACGTGTGGACATGTGGCACACTCCTCAGGGCCTTTGCGCTTCCCGTTCCCTTGACCTGGAACACCCCCCACCAAGACCCCTGATCACTGGTTCAGCGTGTGTGCCCGTGATCCCTGGCTGGTGGTGACTCCCTGCCACCCCGTGGAGACACCCAGCTCTCCCACCCCCTCCCTGTCTCTCTAGCCGTGCTCTGCAGGGGCAGGGGTCTGCCTGCTCTTCTCTGGCTGCAGCCCAGAGCACAGTGCCTGGCACGACAGCGGATGCTCGTGTTTGCAGGCAGGAGACCCGTGTACTCGGTATAGCACAGGGACCTGCATCTGGACAGGCCAGGGAGACATCTGGGCTGGGGTGGCAGTGGCGGAGGACAGGCCAGGGAGACACTTGGGCGGGGTGGCAGTAGTGGAGGACAGGCCAGGGAGACACCTGGGCTGGGGTGGTGGTGGCGGAGGACAGGTCAGGGCAAGACCCACTTCAGACCCCTGGGCAGCGTGGAGGAGGAAGAACAAAGGCCAGGGCAGGGCCAGACACGTGAAATATCACAGTCCCAAGGTGACAGCTATGGAAGCGCCTGGTTAAATAAACCACCATCAAGAATGTGAAGTGAAGCAGCAGCCTCCCGCCGCCCTCCCCAACAGCCTGCTCTGGCAGAAGCACGTGCTCCAGACTTACTATCTTGGGATTATTAATGGCTGCAGGATGCTCAAACTCCGTGATCATTTTCCACGTCACATGATTAAGGATGCGCACCTGAGGAAAGAAGCCCAGCCCTGGTGAAGGGGCCCAGGTGAGGCTGAGTCCAGGTGAGACAGTGGTCTGGGTGAGGAAGGGCCCCAGGTGAGGCTGAGTCCAGGTGAGACAGTGGTCTGGGTGAGGAAGGGTCTGGGTGAGGCTGAGTCCAGGTGAGACAGTGGTCTGGGT
>CM052659.1:2126221-2144237 GCA_028533165.1 Leontopithecus rosalia
GTGTTCTGACGCACACTGTTGTGTGGCTGAGGTGAGTGCCGTGTTCTCATGCACACTGTTGTGTGGCCGAGGTGAGTGCCGTGTTCTGACGCACACTGTTGTGTGGCTGAGGTGAGTGCCGTGCTCTGACGCACACTGTTGTGTTCTGACGCACACTGTTGTGTGGCCGAGGTGAGTGCCGTGCTCTGACACACACTGTTGTGTTCTGACGCACACTGTTGTGTGGCCGAGGTGAGTGCCGTGTTCTCATGCACACTGTTGTGTGGCCGAGGTGAGTGCCGTGTTCTCATGCACACTGTTGTGTGGCTGAGGTGAGTGCCGTGCTCTGACGCACACTGTTGTGTTCTGACACACACTGTTGTGTGGCTGAGGTGAGTGCCGTGCTCTGCATTTGCTGTTGTTGTTTTACACCACTATTGAGTGACACACAGGTAAACATAAGTGCATTTTTGTTAGCTGTTTCAAAGTGATCGCAGGTTGCATGTTACAACCCTGAGTTACTTGGAGAAAATCTTGATCTAGGAAGACAGACTTTGGCCTCTCTGGGGCTCAGCAGGTGGCTGTGAGCCTGCATCTGCAGCCCTGAGGCAGGAGCAGCCACTCAGCACCCAAGAGGGTGGCCGCCAGCCTCCTGCGTGAGCTTGCCAGCCTGGCCGCATCTGCAGAGAGTTCTAGAACATGCGCTGCTGTACTGTCCACCTTTCTGCCCCTATCCCTGACTCAGGATGCTGAGAGCTGACTAGGCAGGCACAGTGAGGCCAAAAGACAGTTTCCTAACCAGGCTGAGAGGGCGTGCCTGCTGGGGGAGAGGTGCCGCAGTGGGTGACCCGGTGCTCCTGTGGCAGTGCCGTGGGACTTCCAGGACTGCCACAGTCCTCCACCTGCACTTCCCACTGAACCCCTGTGGAGCCCATCAGTGAATAATCTTGCTTCTGACATTCCCAGCCCACTGATGAACCTGGCAGTTAACTGACGTGTAGCCCAGGTGGGGGACACAGGGCTGCACAGCTCCATGTGGGGTGAGGTGCTGACCGCCAGCTCTGTGTGTCAGGCAAAGCTCTGTGTGACGAAGGTGCCCTCAGGTGGTGAGGGCATCGCTGTGAGGGGGACCAGGGCTCTGAAAGTGTGCTGGTCCGCTTGCAGGCCGAAGGTGAGCTGCTTTTTATTACTCACGCAACCTTGTCTAAAGGGCACAAGCTTGCTTTTACAGGTTACGTACAACATGCTTCACAACACCATCATGTGGGGTTGTGCCTTCGGAAGGGGACCCAGTGACCTGCTAATCCTCAGAGAACTGGCCTGATCCTCCCTCGCGTTCATGAGACCGATGGACAGGTGCCTGCCGTCACTTCCCGGCCAGCAAGCACGTCTGGAATACCGGTTTTGCGTCCTCACGTGCAGTCATTCAGTTAGCAAGAAAAGCTGGAGACACAGTTTGCTATCTTAGACAAGATGCCCATGCCACGAGTCACTGCCCCTCATCTACCATCTAGTCTGAACGTTTAAGGCCACCAGCAAAGTGTCAGGACCTTAGTCTTAGGTTGAACAATGTCACCTAAATGTACTCTGAGAAATCAGCGTATTCTGTAGCGAAGGTGTTCAGTATTGGTGTATGTTTACAGGGATGCTCAACAGAACCAGGTACTAACACATCTTCCCAGGTTTCTAAACTCTGTAGATGGTAGTTTGCCTTCGGGGCCATTTCACAGGAGTACAGCAAGGCTGACCCGTGCCGAGAGCCCTTCTCAAGGACAGAATTACAGGCCCAAAGTCGTTGGAAAAGCTGCAGGAAAAGTTCAAACGATGCTCTCTCAACACTCGGCTGGAAGTGCCTTCCAGCGTCATGTACATAGCGCGGATAAACTGGTGTGCATCTTTTTCTCTAACAGCCCGTGATAGCAGACGTGAGACTTAGAGTATTTTTAAAAACGGAAACTGAAGAGAACATGAAGCCATCCAGCCTCTGAAGCAGTTGATTCAGCAACCCCTCGTGGTTGGATAAACCTTGATCCCAGCCGACGCCAGCTTGAAGAAACCCGCACGAAACCTACAGGGCCTCTGCAGCCTCATGCGGGGAAGAAATCCTCCCCCGTGCCATCATCTGTGTGGTGTGCGCGGCGCACAGGGGTGGGCAGGTCGCCGAGGCAACCAGCAGGCCGGACAGCTACGAGCACTCAGCAGACAGGCCCAAACCCTGGGAGCTAACCCCATCAGAAAAGCGCGTTATAAAGGGACGCCTGTGTTTTTCTCTATCTTTAAAAGACACTGCTGACACCAAAGACCTGGTATCTGAACACTTTACAAATGCCTAATTTTAATTTAAAATAAAATCTCCTACCCCAGATCCCTCTGCTTGATGCTCGGATGTCGGCATTCCCCTCCACGCTGAGCTCAGCACAGAGGCCGGGCGTGCAGTGCCTATGGCTGCCAAGGCCCGGAGCCACCCCCCAGACCAGGTTCCTGAAGGAAAGGTATGAGCCGGCTCCTATCACAGCGCATTTTCTACTGCTGAATTAAAGGGACTGCTGAAATCCTAAAAATCCTAATTAAGATGTTAAAAATGTTCTTTCTTTAAAACTGGACAAAAAGATTAGACAACAATACTTAGTGGCTTATCAGGTTCTGACCTAAAATACACACACAGTCTGTAAGCTCCCCGCGACCCCTCAGCCTTTCAGGAGCCACCTCAGTCATGAGACCCAGGGGCAGCACACAGTGCTTGTGTTCACGACACCCTCATCAGACTCAGTAACAGCCCCAAGCGCAAGCAGTGATGCTGGCAAACTGGACACGCCAAAGAGAAGCTTCCTTTAAATGAGAAGCTCGAAGTTCTTGACTTAACAAGGAAAGAAAAAAAACCTCACATGCTGAGGTAGTTGCTAAGCTCGTCGGTCAGACCAAATCTCGCAGGCATGCAGCTATCAACAGCCTGCTCTTAGACTGTGCCCCACTGCCGCTGCTCATCTCTTGCTGTATCTAATTGATAAAGTAAATGTGTCACAGGAATGCTGTCTAGGAACACGGGAAGGACAGGGGTTGGCACCATCTGGATCCGCTGGCCGGCTTAGAACCCATCCCCTGAGGACAAGGGAGACTCATCCTCCAACACATCCGCTCTCACTCCCAGGCTTTGTCGGGAGCAGAGGGCAGGCTCACGTGGCCAGTAAGGGGCACTCGGGGCTGACACTTACATGGAATTCCGTCGTGTTGAGGATGTGGCGCCCGTCCGGACTCCAGCACGAGGCCACCAGCCCCGCCGAGCCCTCGTCTATTTTGCAGTGCCATTCGGGCTGCTCTAAAGACCAGACCTGGATCGAGAGAGAGATGCACAGGTGCAGGCTCATCAGCACCCAACAGCAAGGCCTTGCTGAGACAGAACTCGCTTCAAACCAGCAGAGCTCAAGCATACAGGGTGTCTTTTAGAATCTTCCACCATGAGGGGCTGGTCTGGATTCCACTGTAAAAGCAGCCAGGCTTCTTGGTGATTTCATTTCGTGCTTGTTTTAAACCGGTTTATTCACACTGTCATTCCTAAGACCTAACTTAGTTAAGCTTTGGACATCTAAGAAAATATGACCTCTCAGGACTCCCTAAAAAAATACAACGTCCAAGTGGCTAGACGGCTGTTTCTCAGCACCTCCCGTTTCTGAACCATACTGCTTAGAAATTAAGATACGCTAGTGTTTCCTTAGTGTAAAGGCTCTCAAACTTCAGAGAGCGTTATAATCTTAAGAGAAACTGGTTTTCAGCTGCACTGACTTTTTTTTTCAAACTAGAAAGGGACAGAACAAAGCCATTTCTTCCCAGTGGCACTCAGGAAGGTGTCCATATTCGAACTGACCCAGCGACACACACCTGCACCAGCCCTCGCTTGTACATGGCGCACAGGATGAAGAGCGAGTCTGCTGTCCACTCGATGTGCTGGATCTGGTCCAGGCACGTGTACAGCTGCACAATCTGAAGGGTGTTCACATCCCGGACCACTAACCGGTACTGGACACAGGAAGCCTAAAAAACACGAGAAAGCAAGCACCTGACATTCTCCGCCCCGAAAGCTGGGGGCCTTCAGTGACTGTGGCCTGCTCTCCTGCCAGACGCTTCACATCAAGATCATCAGTGACAGCTGCAGCCCCTAAAGATCAGTTCATACAAGGGTAATGTTGAAATACACAAGCCAGGTTTTTAAATTGCTATACTCTAGTGTAAAGTATAAGGGCACTTTTTAAGTCGCTACTTAAAGCTTTAGGATATTTTTAAGTCCCTTCTTAACTGTATGTTAAAAACTAAACAAATGGGAAGTAGCATTGGGAAAAAGCTCTTCTGTGAACTAATAACCAAAACCCCCTCCTAGTTTTATCACTTTTAGGCAATTTCCTCACATTTATAAGGGTAAGAATCAAGGCTTCACAGTTGACAACGAAAATGGCAAGGAATGCAACAATCCTCTCACGTGGTGCCTGACTCAGAGCCAAACCAACAGACGATCAAAAGACAGCCTTTAACTTCTGCAAACATAAGGACGTGCCATAAATGCTCATTCACGCACGTTAACCTAATCCTGACACAAAACACGAAACGCTTCAGTGTTGGCACAATTTCCTGAAAGACAGTTTCCTCAGGGCCATGTGTGTTCATTATGTCCCTACCTAAGCAAATAATCTTAGGTATAAAAACGTCTGCGTCCTCACCTGCTGACTGTATCTTACGCTACAGCTTCAAGATCAAGAACTGATTTTGACATGTTAACTGCTTCATTCGTTTTACTTATCAACGTCAAACTGGTTTGTGTTTTTATGAACTAATACCAAAAAAGAAATCTACATTAGTTTTCCATGGGAAAAAACAGACGGGCAGGGGACTGCAGACTGAACAAGCAACTATCAGGGCACTGACTTTCTCGCATTGCAGCTTTGAAAAGCCATCAGTTACAGTGAGTTCCTTATGAAACGGAACCATATAAACTCTGCTGTAAGATATGGAAACTAGAAACATGGACCTGTTCCTCCCAGTACTTAGGGAAAGGCTTTCAAGGAGATGACTACAGTAACAGATTATCACCAAGTGCTTCAGCGTATTTTGACCAGAGTGTACAAACAAAAAAACACCTAAGTTAGGCAAGCAAATATCATCTTTCTCCTTAGAAGTCACTGACACTTGCATAAA
Source organism: Leontopithecus rosalia (assembly GCA_028533165.1). Taxonomy (NCBI): domain Eukaryota; kingdom Metazoa; phylum Chordata; class Mammalia; order Primates; family Cebidae; genus Leontopithecus; species Leontopithecus rosalia. Next base: position 2,131,385 of record CM052659.1, read on the forward strand.
TGGGAAAACAACAAAGATCTAAGTTAATTTTGGGGGGCACACTTAAAAATATACCGAGACTGAGGTGCCATTTAAACTAATGAGGTTTTCTGTTTTGTAGCTGATGCTATTTTTTGTGATTTGGAATAAAACCTCTATGAAGAGGTAAAAACGAAATTCTCAAAGGCCAGACAGGGCACAGGAATGTCAGTAGAGGCAAAACTGAAAAAGAATCATGAGGCATCAGTCAGTTAATAGAGGTGGTGGATCAATAATGCAAAGCACTCTTCCTATGAGGCATGTTTTTTCCTAGTGGATTTCCAATGCCAATTATCCCCCCCTTCTGAGGATATACACTACTAGGCATCCCGGTACTACACTGTGTGTTTTGAAGCTTCAAGTTACAGCTCTGTGATTTAGGCACCTTTCTGCCACCCATGGAATAAAGAGCTCAAATCCCAGCCGTGAGGACAACTATTTCCTTACCTGGGGATAGAATACTCGTATTTAAATCATTTATTGGGCACCCCGTAGAGGAGAAGAGAATCAGACAGCGAAGTGGCCACACCACTTCCCAGTTACGAGCAACAGAATGATCAATTTGTCTTTTGTGACAAAATAACAACCAAGAGTCAACATCTCCTGTACCCTCACCTGTGTGCCCAGTCGGCACTCCTTATACCCACCTTTCCAGGGGCAGGGAGGCTGGCATCTCCCCAGGCTCCCACCTGCCTAGGGTATCTTCCCGAGTCCCACACCTTCTCGGGACACCTGCCTGCGCCCCACACCTGCTTGGGGAACCTCCCCAGACCCCCCCCATCTATCTAAGGTATTCTCAAGTCCCGCACCTGTCCGGAACACCTGGCTGGGACCCTGCACCTGCCCGGGCTCCACACCTGCCTGGATACCTGCCCCGGCCCCACACCTGTCTAGGGTATCTTCCCAAGTCCCGCACCTGCCTGGGCATCTGCCGGGGCCCTGTACCTGTCCAGCCCACACACCTGCTTGGGGCACCTGCCCGGGCCCCACACCTGCTTGGGGCACCTCCCCAGGCCCTCTACCTGTCTAGGGTATCCTCCCGGGTCCCGCACCTGTCTGGGGCAGTTACTCAGGCCCTGCACCTGCCCGGGCCCCGCACCCGCAGGACCCCCAAGCTGCCTCCACCCCTGGGCCACGCGGCCGCCCCCTGGCTCTGCGCGCCAGGGACGCCGGCACGGAGGATGTCGTGCCCGCGGCCCCCGCAGCCGCTGCTCACCAGGTACTTGCCGTCCGGTGAGAATTTGCAGAGCAAGCCAGAGAGCTTAAACACCTCGGAAAAGTTCATGGCCGCCGCCAGCCGCGGGCCCCAGTTTGCGCCCGAAAACCCGCGGAACCTGCAACTGCAGCCGCCGCGGGCCTCCGAGGCCGGAAGTCGGAAGACGGAAGTGAACCGCAGCCTATCAGCGCCGCGGGATGCCGCGCGGCATTGTGGGGCTTGTAGTTCTCCTTGTACAGCCGGACTTTAAAGGAGACGCCCACGTTTCTTCGGACCCGGGATTCCTACCCAAGAACCCTACCTCAAAGGCCCGGAGACCTTGAGGTCCCCTCCAGCTAGGACTGCGGATAAAATATAGGAAGCACAGTAAAATCTGAATTTCAGATGTACAACAAATCGTTTTCTAGTACGAATATGCTCCCAATGTTGCACAGGGACATGCTAATATGGAAAAATTATTCGCTAAACGGAAATTCAAATTTAATTGGGCAAACTGTGTGTCTGCGTGTGTATACACATACACATATTTTTATATTTACATGTAAAGGTTTGTTTACATGTAAATATACGTTTGCATATAAATAGATCTTTAGTATGTAATACGGTTTCTGTCGCACATATTATATCATATATGAAATGCATAAGTATTTATTTCGTTTGCTTGGGGTTTTGTTTGCTTTTGCTGAGTCTGGCACCCCTACCTGCCGCCTGGCCCTTGCCTCACGCTCCAGTGCCACTGAGATCCAGGAAAGAACGAATTTGCCGCTGACTTGGCAGAGCGAGCGCGTGCATCGCGGGCACTGCCCACTGCATCACCCGCGCGCATCTGGGCAGTCACCCTACGGAGAATCGCGCGGAGGCCGGGACCCGGGGTCCCAGCCGCAGCCGCCCCAGGCACCGGAGGGAGCGAGCCCCTGCGCCGGCACTCGGTCTGCCGGCTCGTAGGCTCCCAGGCTCCCAGGGCTGAGCCTCGTCCTCTCGCCCACCCCAGACCCTGGTCCTCTTCCCTGGACAGCGGCCTCCTGCACCCCTGGCTCACGCCGGCCGCTAGTAGTCCGCTCCAGGTCCCGCCGGCGCCTCTAGGGCCCTCCAGACTGCGTAGACTCTGACACCCCCGCCCGACCCTGTGTTCTGGGAGCTGAGAGCCGGCCAGGGTCCTGCTCGCACCTCCGGGCGCCCAGCCTCGGGCCTGCTCCCCGCGGACGCCCCAACCTCCCGGGCCGAATGGATGGTGGTGCGCGCGCGTCCTACTCTGGTGGTGCCGGCCTTTTCTGTTCCCAGCTAGACCCAAACCCCTGCCTGGGATTCGCCTCTGTGTCCCGTCCCCGGGCGCCCACGCCCCACGCGTGAGCAGTAAGGCCATGTGGAAGTCAGCCAGAACCCCCGGCTCAGGCGCGGACCCGCTGCGGCCAGAGAACCCAGTCTGCACTAGCCCGGCTCTCGAGGCCGCGGGATTCACCGACGCGACCTTCCAAGACGTGGGGGTCACCATGGGCAAAGGGCGCCGGTTTGGAGACAGATTACGGGTCCCGTAAGCATCAGACCATAAGCAGTGCTGCCACTTAGAGCCGCTCGGAACTCGCCCTGCCTTTCGGATCCCCCGACCAGGGCCCGCTGTACCCGGTGGAGGGCCCTGCAAGCCCCGCTGGCCTCGGAAGAGCAGGCGAGCAGGCGGCGGGTGTCGCCGGCGGGTAGGGAGGCTTGGCCTGACCTGGCGTGGGTCTGTGCGCGCAGAGAGCAATTCCAAGCGCACTGACGCCCCCCAGCTCCTACCAAACACGGAATGGGATCCAGAGCCCGAGGCCAGCGGCGGCGGCCGGGGGAGGGAGCAGGGTGCTGGGCGCCGCCCGGGTGTGTTCGCGTCCTGAGTTAACCCTGGAAGGCCGTGGGGCCCAAACTACGGCTGGGGTTGGGAAAGCAGCACCCGGAGGGTCTCCGCGGGATCCTCTGCCGGGCGGGGCCGCGGCTCAGCTAGCGGAGTGGGTGGCGGGCCCTTCCTGGCGGGCGGACTACACTGTTCCCCTCCTCCAGGTCCTGGGGCGGCGTCCCTCACCCCAGTTCCCTGCCGGCCACATCCCCTGCCCCTTGGCTTCCAAGCGCCCCACGCGCCGAGGGTCCCAGCGCAGTGGCGGCGGCCGGGAGACCCGGGTGTCTGGGAAGATGAGCCGTCTGGGGGACACCAGAGTCGGGGCGCAGAGCCCGCACCTGCGCCTGGCGCGTCGGCACCGGCGACCCCAGGCCTGCCGAAGGTCGCGATCAGCTGGCCCGCGGGAGGGCCCTGGCGTCCGACCTGCTCCAGCCCTGCCCGGGCGACCTCGCCCGGCTCCGCGGGGGCGACGCGCGCCTAATGGCGGCGGGAAGGAGGCGGGGCGGAGCGCGCCAGGGACCCCGACTCGGACGCGGCCAGCTGGGGAGGCGGAGCGCCGGGAGGAGACCTTGGCCCCGGCCCTGCCCTCCTCCCTCCGCGGCTCGGTGGCCCGCGCTCCCTTCCCGCGCGCCGGGCTGCAAAGGCGCTAACGCCCGCGGCCGCCTCCTCCCCGCGGCGCCTCCCCTCCCTGCGCCCATATAACCCGCCTCGGGGCCGGGCCGCCGGTCCTGCCTTCCCTCCCGCGCACCGGCCCGGAGGCCTGCGCGCCGGCGAAGGGGAAGCAGCGAAGCCCGGGCCCGCGCCAGGCCGGCCGGGACGGACGCCGACGCCCGGGGCTGCGACGGCTGCAGGTAGGCGGCCCGGGACCGGGGCGCCGTTCGGATCCGAGGGCAGCAGGTGCCTGGGCGCGGGGCAGGTGCCTGGGCTCCCGGCTCCGAAGCTGGGAGGGGAGGAGAGGGCGATAGGGGACGAGCTGGGACGTGGCGACCCAGGGACTCCCTCGGAGCTGGATCGGTCCCTGGGACTTGGCGCGAGGGGTTGGAGCGGCCAGAGTGGAGTCCGCGAGGAGACGCGGGTCCTGCCCGCAGCGCAGGCCGACTTTGGCGCCAAAAGCAGCCCTGCAGGGGTTCCGGGAGGGCCTCCTCTTGTGCCCCCTCTCCGCCCCAAGTTCCGAAGGCCGTGGGAGGGCGACCCAGGAAGAGGCGGGGCTGCTGCGGGGTGCGGGTGCATTTGGAAATTGCCGGCGAGCTCCTCCGCGCCCGCGCGCTCCCTCCGACCTGCAGGGCTGTGCCAGTCCCGAGGCGTCGGCTGCCCGGATAGCGCACGGCCAAGAAGCCACAGCCCTCCCCTGGACAGGGAGACGGATCTGGGCAGGGGCCGTGACCCGTGGAGTCGGTTACTAAGCGGTTTCCACGGTTTCCCGAGGGACAGCGCTCCCTGTGGCTCTGAGTTTGTCGGTCGAGGGCTCCTGGCCTGTCTCCGGAGCCGTCCCAGGTAGAGAAAGGCTGGGAAGAACCGGCCTCGCCGGCCTGGAGGGAGACACCATCGTCGCTTAGCTCCTGGGCCTCCCCCTCCTGCAGCCACCGCCTTTCCGGCTGCTGGGACTGGGGGAGCGACGATTACCTTCACTTAGCTTGTATTCTGGTCTGGATACTAAGGGACAAGCCCACGTAGTATGCACACGTTTCTTAATGAGCGGGGGACAGGTCGACAATCTTCAGCAAGGGTGCAGGGAAAAGCGCGCACGCCGAGCTTCTGACCAGCGGTCATTTCCTTCCAAGCGTGCTTCCATCTGTTTATCCGCTGTCTGCACCTGCGGGAATGGTTCGGGCTTGTCGACTGTGTTTTTGTTGTTTTGTTTTTTGTTGCTGTCGTTGCTGTTTATTTGTTCAGCCTTAGCTCCTGGGGAAAAGGAGACGGTTAAACAAAGCGAACGGCCTCTGTGATGCTTACTGAGCGCTGAGCCACCCCTCTTGATTTATTAAGATTCAAAAGCATTGCGTTAAGAACAGGACACGGTGTTCGAAGTGTTGCCATATATGAATGTACGAATTACATGTGTGATTTTTACAGCAAGATAAAAAGCTGGCTGGGCATGGTGGCTCACGCCTGTCATCCCTGCACTTTGGGAGGGTGGAGGCAGGCAGATCAGTTGAGATCAGTTCGAGACCAGCCTGGCCAACATGACGAAACCCCATCTCTGCTTAAAATACAATAATTAGCTGGACGTGGTGGCGGGCACTTGTATTGCCAGCTACTCTGGAGGCTGAGGCACAAGAATTGCTTGAACCCGGAATGGAGAGGGTACAGTGAGCTGCTATCACACCACTGCACTCCAGCCTGGGCAACGAAGTGAGACTCTGTCTCAAAAATATGATTAAAAGTCGGTGCCAGAGGCCACACTGTGGCACTGCCTATTGTCAGTCAGGGGCTGCCTGGGGTGAGCAGAAGGCAGGCCTGAGCGGGGCCTGTCCGTGTGCTGCAGCCACCCGGGATGGCCATGATACCAGTCCTGCCTTGCAGTCCTTCCAGTGAAGGCTACGGGGAACAGGGAGCTGTGTCCAAATCCTGAAGGCCAGTCCCATGGAGAAGCTGGTCTGGCACAGTGGTTAATGGGGTAATGTGGAAGTCAGAATGCTGGGGCTCCAATCTCTTCCCCATTTACTCCAGCAAGTCACAACCACTCAGAACCTCAGTTTACCCATCTGCAAAGTAGAGTACTGAGTTCCTGCCTCAGAGGCTTGGAGAACAGTCAGTGAGGACCATCCAAAGTGCTTGGGAGAGTGTCTGGCACCCACTCGGTGTCCCCACACATGATGGTTTCAGGTCCTAGGTGCTGTTCCAGAGCTGGGAGAGGCAGGAGGCCTGGAGAGACACCCCAGTCCTTAGTAGCCAGCAGCTCTCCAGGGCAGGAGGGATGGCAGCAAGCAGGCATCTGTCTGAGGCGTGGGTGGAGGCTGACGGCATCTGTCAGAAGTATGCACTGTGGCAAGGATGCCTGCTTTAGTGCTTATTTATAGGGCATGCCCCACCCAGGTCCAAGAATGGACTGATAGTCCGAGCACATGTGAAAGGCAGAGCTAAAGTAGAGAGGAAGAGAAGAGGCTGAGGTCCGAGAGAGGAGCCGCACACCCACTCCAGAGCCTGGACCCGGCCCTGCCCTTGCGTCATGGTGGTGTTAACCCTGAAATTCTGAGCGTCCAAAAGTGACATTGCATGCACGGTGAACCTTGGGTTTGCAAAAACTCAGAAAAAGTCTTCGAAGCATCCTTTAAGGCCAGGCGCGGTGGCTCACGCCTGTAATCCCAGCACTTTGGGAGGCCAAGGCGGGTGGATCTCTTGGGGTCAGGAATTCGAGACCAGCCTGGGGAACATGGCGAAATCTTGTCTCCACCAAAAATGCAAAAATTAGTCAGGCGTGGTGGTGGGCTACTCGGGAGGCTGAGGCAGGAGAATCGCTTGAACCCAGGAGTCAGAGGTTGCAGTGAGCCAAGATCATGCCACTGCACTCCAGCCTCGGTGACAGAGCAAGACTCTGTCTAAGAAAAAACAAAAACCTTTCAAGTATGTGTTTCAGGTAAGGAGCTGCCGTTTGGTGGCTTGCCTTTGTTTTCCAACGTGGGGAGGGCTAAGGTGATGTTTTAAAATGCCTCTATATTACTTCCTCGTGATTTTGCTTTAGGAGCAAAAAAGAAAACAGCTGAGATGAGTCACTAAGTGATAATGATGCCTACTTCTTTTTCAGTTTATCTTGTTTGTATCTGAATGTGGTGAAAGCTTTCTAAGTCTGATGCTTTAGCACCGGTCTGATGCTTTAACCCCCAGTGTAAGTTATCATACTTCCATGTTCTGCCCAGATTTCTTTAACAAATACAGAAACACACCTGCAGCCGGCAGCATCCATTGGTACATAACCAGAACACACAATGGCTTTTTTACAAGTTTGCCTTCTTAAGTGGGTCACACTGGATGCGTCGAAATCCTTCTCTCTGGGTCGTGCCAAGGATATTTTATTCTAAAAAATCCCTCTGCTCATTGGAGTGTGGGTGTAAGACAGCTGAAACCTAGACATATGCACGCGTTCATGGACTTCCTGCCCACCGCCTGCCTGGCCACTCTGTGGTCAGTATTTCTTTCCCTGTTTTTTTTTTTTTTTTTTTTTTAATACGGAGTCTTGCTGTTGCCCAGGCTGGAGTGCAGTGGCACAATCTCGGCTCACTGCAGCCTCTGCTCCCGGGGTTCCAGTGATTCTCCTGCCTCAGCCTCTTGGGTAGCTGGGATTACAGTTGTAGCCACCACGCCCGGCTAATTTTTGTATTTTTAGTAGAGACAGGGTTTTGCCATGTTGGCCAGGCTGGTCTCAAACTCCAGACCTCAGGTGATCCACCTGCCTGGGCTTCCCAAAGTGCTGGGATTACAGGCATGAGTCGCCATGCCCAGCCTGTGGTCAGTATTTCTTTGCAAGCTAAACAGTCACTCATCCAAAGTGCTTTCTTTTCGTGGACAAGCTGTACCATGTCAGAGTCCCCAAAAAGCAAAATAATCCAGCCCAACTCTTATTTTTGAACATCTCCTATAATAACTCATATTTAGCCCATGGTAGCTGTGAGCTCATACTTGGCTGAAAAGTTTACATTTTTTTCCTGTAACCCTCACAATAGCCCATTGAGGTAGCTACTGTAATTATACCTAGTTACAGATGAGGAAACTGAGGCTTCAGCAGGCGATTCAACTTGCACAAAGTTACGCAGCTGCAAAGTACAGGAGTGAAGACTCCAGCTGTGATCATGAAGCTGGGACTGGGGCTGTCAGCCATCCTTGCCCTGGGTCTGCTGTTGGCTCAGGCCCTCTGCAAATACAAGACACGGCCCCCAGACACCTAGGACCATGGAACATTCATGCCGGAAGGGCCCTTCAAGACCATCTAAGCCAGGGGGAGAGAGTCCATGGGTGCTGTGAACCTGAATGGGGAAAAATGGCATCTTGTATTAACTTCCAAGCAAATTTCAGCATTTGCTCCGGTTCTGAATGTAGGCGGCAAACTACAGTCATTGTGGCAGGACCTGTGACCTTCCCATCGATGCGAACCACTGATGTTTTCGTGGCGTCCAGTTGTTGCTGCAGCATCTTGAAATGCGGTTTGTGCTTGTCGCTCAGTTGAAATTATGGCAGTGATGAGATCTGCTCTCAGGCTTATGACTTCATGGATGAACAAAGAAGCACACACACGATCACATCCCGATTCTGCTTTTTAAATATTAGGGTCACATTTTTAGTTTTTTTCAGGAGGCTGTTACAAATGACCACACATTAAGTGGCCGGAAACCACAGAAAGTGTTTTCTCACAGTTGTGGCGGCAAGAAATCTGAAGCCAGGTGTGGGCAGGGTCAGGTGCCCTTGGAGGCTCTGCGAGGGGACTGGCTTCCTCCCCGCCTCTGAGGGTCTGGGGGCTGCTGGCTGGCCTGTGGCTCCCAGGCATGCAGACTCACCACCTGGTCTCTGCCACCGTCTCCCCGTGGCCTTCTCCTCTGTGTCCCTGTGTGCCTCTCCTTTTCTGTCCCTTAGATGCCCACCTCGAAAATCCAGAATGATCTTATCTTGAGACCCTTACCTAAGTGATGTCTGCAGAGACCCTGACTCCAGATAACATCACATTCTGAGGTTCATGGCAGGAGGCTGCCATTCAACCCCCTAGAGTGGCTGTGTTTCAGTAACTTCTGATCCTGTGTATTTTGCTTCGTGCATTTAGAACATTCTTCCGGATGAGGGGTCTGAGATTCCTGCCAGAGGGGCTGTGGCGCAAATGGGGAAGAAGGCTGGTCTAAGCCATGCCCCTCTTTTCAGGAGGATGGGGAACCTGAACACTGAAGGTCTCGGTTGGGCACAGCTGGAGATGGGCTGCCTGCCTCTCCCCCAGCACCTCCTGCCTGGTGCCTCATCCACAGCCCCTGCATCCTGGAAAACAGCCATTCCACACACTCCAGCAGCTCCTCTCCCTGGGGACTGCTTGAACCCTACGGCTCCCAGAGTTAGGGAGAGAAACCAGACACATATTGAATAAGAAGTCCCCCTGGGAGGGGCAAGACCCGGGCCCCAGCCCTGGACCTGGCTGTGGGTGCTGCAGACAGTGGGGGGTGGGGCATCAGCCTGTGCTGAGGGGTCTGGAGAGGTGCCTCCCAGGGAGTCGGACAGAGAGGAGAGGGCATCCCAGTTGTGGCCTCCAGTGAGGCCTGGAGAGACCAGGTGGCAGGAAAGGCCCTGCTGGGGCCAGAGCGAGGGCACAGAGGGCAGGTTTCGTGGAGCAGGACTATGGAGGGGCATGGAGGACACTAGAGGGACAGTGACTGGGACATGTGGTGGGCCTTGGAGATTAAATCAGGTTCCTCTCAGAGCAAGCTGTGGAGAGGGAGAAGTTGCCTCTGTCACCTCCCTCTTCTCAACTGGGTTCTTAGGCTGCCAATAAATGATTAACAAAAGACAGACTCACGGGAGATGACAATTTTAAGGCTGTCCCTACGCCCGGAGGAAGGACGTATCTACACCCAGAAGAAAGATGTACCTGTGCCTGGAAGTCCCGCAAAACAGGAGACTCAGCAGCAGCCAGGTGAGGGCGGCGCACCTGTCCGTCCTCAGTGACACAAAGAAACGGGGGCCCAGGCCTCCGGGCAGCAGTGGAGACAAATGAGGAGAGGGTGAGGGGAGGAAACGTCTGGGCATACAGGTTGCCTCGTGGTGCAGCTGCCATCCTCTTGGTGAGAAAATGCGTCTAGGCGCAGCTCTCTTCCTGGCACCCATACCATTGCTGATGACAATTTCCTTTATAGATGTCAATTTTCTTTAGAAAAGAGTTTACACTTTATTTTCGGGAGCTGAGGAGCTTTTTTCTGTTGGTTGGGTCTCAGTTTCTTTTAGCTCAAAGTAATCAATATGTCAACATGGCATATTTGGGGGTGCCATATTCTGGTCTTCTACAGTCATATTTTGGGGTAGTGTGTCCTGAGCCCCGTTGTTTCCTAGTCTGAAACTTTCCCAGGAAGTCCCACAGTGCAGAAACTGGGCTGGTGTGTTTTGGAAATAGACGCTTGGCGCCACAAAGAAAAATCAGCACTGAGACCAAGGATTTTTCAGCAACACAATTTTTACTTGCTGGACTGCAGAAAGGGTACTCTCCCTACCCATCTTGCCACAAGAGTACAAAGAACAAAGGGAAACAGAAAAAAGTATTCCTTACACATTTCAGGTTGTTTTTACTGCTGTGTCTGATCTCTGGAGCAGATTAAACTAAAACCCAACTGGCTAACAACCTAAAAACAGGAAAAAGCAGTGAGAGCTGGGACATGCCTGTGAGCGCGTCCAGCACAGGTGTCTCGGGTGAAGTACGAGGACACAGAGTGTACCACGTGCCTGTAAGCACGGCAGGTCTAACACCTACATAGGATAGGGCTTCACAAAGTTATTAGCACACTTGTTCTTTAACAAGAAAGGAAACTTTAAGAAGGAACTTTTTACTTCCCACAATCCCCTCCTCATTTACTTTAGAGTTTTCCTTTTTAACCTTTTTTAGGCCGAGTGTGGTGGCTCACGCCTGTAATCCTAGCACTTTGGGAGGCCAAGGTGGGTGGATCACCTGAGGTCAGGAGTTCAAGACCAGCCTGGCCATCTGGTTTTTGAAGACGAAGCCCCATCTTTAAAAAACAAAAAGAACAACTTGTTTAACATGTTTTGGTCCAGTTGTTCCGTCTAAGTCTTTAAAAGAAAAGTCTTCTTTCTCTTTTCTCCTTCCACTGTTTCTTTCTTTGGATTTACTTCTCTCACACACACACTTTCTGTTACCATTTTTGACATACATCAACCCTTCATTGACAGCTTGCTGGCTGGAGCGGGACTTGCCTCGGTCTGCTGGTCTTCTCCCCTGATAGCGCAAGTACCTGTCTGCCCTGCAGGGTTTCTGGCGGTGCATGACCACAGACCATCTCGGCCTCTCTTCCCGCCTCTGCAGCCCCTGATCACAGCCCTGGCAAATGACCTCCGCCACCACCGTCAGCACGAAGGCCTCTCAACCCTTCTGGGTCCATCTATTCTGCTTCCTTACTCCCAGCCACTCAGAGTGCCTGGCCCTGTGCGCCTGTGACTTCCGCCTGTCACCCCAACCGGCGGCTGACCCAGCTGCAGGCCCTGCTGCAGCCGCCTCAGGGGGGCCTTTACTGGGGCTCCTCCGGAGACATTTGGCTGCCTTTTGCCTTTCTGTTTCCAGGGAAGGATTCTTCCCTGTTTTGTTGTTTTTTGAGATGGAGCCTCACTCTGTCGCCCAGGCTGGAGTGCAGTGATGCAGTCTCAGCTCACTGCAACGTCCGCCTCCCGGGTTCAAACGATTCTCCTGCCTCAGCCTCCTGAGTAGCTGGGACTACAGGCGTGTGCCACCATTCCCAGCTAATTTTTGTATTTTTTGTTTAGTAGAGAAGGGGTTTCACCATGTTGGCGAGGATGGCCTTAATCTCCTGATCCCATGATCTACCCACCTTGGCCTCCCAAAATGCTGGCATTAGAGGCATGAGCCCCCACACCCGGCTTTTCCCGGTGGGGAGAGACCTTTCCTTTCGGAGGGCTGTCTCACCACACTCTACGTTCGCTTTGCTCTTTCCAGCCTCTGGGTGAATGAACTGATTACAGACCTTGCAGAGAGGAGCCACTCACACTGCTCTCTTGCACGCACACTTACACTTACTTAACCTTCAGAATTTTTACCAAAGCTTGAAGACTTCTTTTTCCCCGAGACCAGGTTGATTTATTTATTGAGCCAGGTAGGTCTCAGCTGGAGACCACTCTTGAGGGGGATGGGTCCTATCTGGGTGGCCAATTTGTTGGAAATAGATGCTCGGTGCCACAAAGAAAAATCAGCACTGATCAAAAAAGAAGAAAAAAGAAAAAGAAAATCAGCACTGAGACAAAGGATCTTTCAACAATGCAATTTTTACTTCCTGGTCTTCCGGAAGGGCACCCTCACTGGCCATCTTGCCACAAGAGTACAAAGAACAAAGGGAAACAGAAATATTTGTTCCTTACGCACGTGGGGTTGTCCCTACCGCTGTGTCTGATCTCCGTTGGCTGGAGCCAGACCTCACACTCTAAACTAAAACCCCGATTGGCTAACAACTTACAACTTTTCTGAACAGGTAAAAGCAATGGAGAGCTGGGACATGCCTGTGAGCACGTCCAGCCCAGGTATCTTGGTTAAAGTACAAGGACACAGAGTGTACTATGTGCCTGTAAGCACGGCAGGTCTAACAGCTACATAAGATAGGGCTTCACAAAGAGTTTTTTAGCACACTTATTCTTTTTTTTTTTGAGACGGAGTTTCACTCTTGTTACCCAGGCTGGAGTGCAATGGTGCGATCTCGGCTCACCGCAACCTCCGCCTCCTGGGTTCAGGCAATTCTCCTGCCTCAGCCTCCCGAGTAGCTGGGATTACAGGCACGCGCCACCGTGCCCAGCTAATTTTTTGTATTTTGAGTAGAGACGGGGTTTCACCATGCTGACCAGGATGGTCTTGATCTCTTGACCTCGTGATCCACCCGCCTCGGCCTCCCAAAGTGCTGGGATTATAGGCGTGAGCCACTGCTCCTGGCCAGCACACTTACTCTTTGACAAGAAAGGAAACTTTAAAAAGGAAATTTTCGCCGGGCGCGGTGGCTCAAGCCTGTAATCCCAGTACTTTGGGAGGCCCAGGCAGGTGGATCATGAGGTCAAGAGAT
>CM052659.1:2144337-2202825 GCA_028533165.1 Leontopithecus rosalia
CAACATGGTGAAACCCCGTCTCTACTCAAAATACAAAAAATTAGCTGGGCCCGGTGGCGCGTGCCTGTAATCCCAGCTACTCGGGAGGTTGAGGCAGGAGAATTGCCTGAACCCAGGAGGCGGAGGTTGCGGTGAGCCGAGATCGCGCCATTGTACTCCAGCCTGGGTAACAAGAGCCAAACTCTATCTCAAAAAATAAAAAATAAATAAAATAATTTTTTTTAAAAAAAGGAACTTTTCTACTTCACACGTGTGTTGTCCCATAATGCTTTGAAGAGGCATTTTGGAAACAAAGAAAAACAAAAGCTAGACATCAGCGCCGACTAAAAGCCAGTTTCTGAGTCTGGGCGGCAGTGGCGGGGCAGCTTTGTAGATGCTGCGTTCCAGGCATCTTCCGCAGTTTGGTCTCGGGTGATGTCTGGGCGGCCTGGGTGGCAACAGTCATAACCGTCCTTTGCACCTGGGTTCCTGGTCATCTCACTGATACACATTTCAAGCCATCCGGGGTTTCAGTTTGCAGGTTTCTGAGAAGAGGGCAGTTCTGTTCGTGATTCCGCTCAGCAGCATGGGAGGAAACTGAAAGTGTCAGTTTAGAGAGTTGCAGCCAGACGCTGGCGGAATTAGAAACATTCAGGAACCAGTCCAGTTTACAGACATCCATGGATAATGTAGCCCCAAAGACAGTGACAGGACAGGAACCCCACATGGGCACACAATATGATTTCCTACTGCAGCACATATTCTCTCTACCTCACCCCCATTTCTACGAAACATCATCTTGGTAAGATTATTTCTTTTCTTTCTTTTTGAGATGGAGTTTCACTCTTACTCAAGGCTGGAGTGCAATGGCACTATCTTGGTTCACTGCACCCTCTGCCTCCCGGGTTCAAGTGATTCTCCTGCTTCAGCCTCTCGAGTAGCTAGGATTACAGGCATGCATCACTATGCCCAGATAATTTTTGTATTTTTTTTTTTTAGTAGAGACAGGGTTTTGCCATGTTGGCCAGGCTGGTCTCGAACTCCTGACCTCATGGGATTCACCCATATTGGCCTCCCAAGTGCTGGGATTACAGGCATGAGCGACCACGCCAAGCCTAGTAAGATTAATTTGTTTGCAAAATAAGTGTAGCCTCATTAAAATTGGCCTGATTATTTGCATAAGTGCAGCAGTAGTAAGTGTTGGAAACGGATGCTCAGTGCCGCAAAGAAAAATCAGCACTGAGACAAAGGATCTTTCAGCAATGCAATTTTCACTTCCTAGACTGCATGAAGGGCACCCCCACTAGCCATCGTGCCACGAGAGTATAATGAACAAAGGGAAACAGACATGTTTATCCCTTACGCATTGGGGTCGTCCTTACTGCTGTGTCTGATCTCCGTTGGCTGGAGCCAGACCTCACAATTTAAACTAAAACTCAATTGGCTAACAACTTAAAAGTTTCCTATACAGATAAAAGTAATGGAGAGCTGGGACACGCCTGTGAGCACGTCCAGCACAGGTATCTTGGTTACAGTACAAGGACATAGAATGTACTACGCGCCTGTGAGCACGGCAGGTCTAACAGCTACGTAGGACAGGGCTTAACAAAGAGTTATTAGCACGCCTACGATTTATTCTTTAACAAGAAAGGAAACTTGGAAGAGGAACTTTTCTACTTCCCACAGTAAGTGACTGTCTAGGCTTCCTTTAGGTCAATTTGCTGAAACTTTTACTGAGGAATCTCAGGTTAGACTTTATAAAGCCTCTTGAGGCTGAGAAGTCAAGAACCTGACATCAGACTTTACCTGCAATACCTACAGATTCGGGTGCATTCCTCTTTCTCAAGGTTCCCAACATATTCTTGAGAAATACTGTGAGGCCACAGAAGCCCTTCAGTCCAGGCACCGTGGCAATCTTTCTTTCCTTCAAGGGGTTGCCTTGGCTCCATAAAGTGAAACTTAGTTCCTTAAAGCTACTCATATCGCTCTCAAATATGATATTCCAGCCAATCCCTTGGCAAGCTAACCAGCATTTCCAATGGTTTCCTATCACAAGGCAGCAGATTCATATCGAACTTAAGCCAAAAACACTCCTGCCACAAAAAGAAAAACACGAATAGTTTCCGAATTCTGGAGAGATCAGATAGGGAGAAAAGTAATCGTTTCAATTGTGCTTACAAAAGTATAATTTGCCAGAATGCTGTAAGTATAAGTATTTCTTCATTTACATTCTGGAAATGCTTGCCACCCAGTGGTGTGACCTGCATGTCATCAGAAACTATACCGGTCAGCGTCCTCCCCGTGAAATCTTGACGACACAACACTTTAGCATTAGAGTTGCTTGCAGAAGCTTTCGGGAAAGCATCAGAGCCAAACAATTAACTGTGGATGGCAAAAAGGCTCAGCATCTTGACCTTGGGTAAAGATGTGATGGGGTCATCACCATGCCACTGATGAGGAAATTTCGTTATTTGGTGACATCTACTTTCAGATAATAACTAGAATCACAACTAATACAGAACGCATCGATTTCTAGGAACTTCGTACAGTTTCTGGAACTGTCATATTACTATTTATGCAAATGTAACTCAGGAAGCTTAATCATCACCTCATGCTTCCCAGCGCTTCCCATGCAAACTTAGCTTATCAAATAAGCCCAATTTATTTAGTATCGTTTTACTTTATTTTTTAAAAATTTCCCCTTAATGTTGGCAGAATAATCTGTCTCTTTTTATAGCCCCGAGGTCTTTTATTTATGATATTATTTATGAAATGACATCTCTTAGGCCAGGAAGTCACGGGGAAGAGGTTCTAGCAGCTCATGCCCCTTCCCGCCGGCTCCCATGCGGTGCTCCTCTCTGGGTGGAGCAGGCTGGCGCTTCCGTGGAACCCAGGTTCCTTTCCCTTCGGTTCTTCCTCTTTCTGATCATTTTCCTTCCCGCGTTTCAGGAAGCTGCCTCGGCTCTTAGCCGGCTGAATGCTCAATACGCACATTCATTCTCTTGGCGAGAATCTCGCCCTTCACTTGTTTCTACAACAATGCCAGCAGCACGCTGGGTGACACTGTAACCTGTCCCAGTTCTGCATGGCCACACTCGTGGGGCTTCCTTTGTGAACAGCACGCATTCCCTTATGTCTACAATATCACCCTTCTTAAGATTCGCATATACGTGGCCAAAGGAGCCACTCCGTGTTTTCTAAAAGCCTCGAGAACGTACATGGGGGCCTCTCCTCTTTCCCTTTGTGTCCGCCATTTCCACAATTACGGGAAGAGGGCGGTTCCGGCCGAAAGACCAATCTGTCTTTTTATGAGGAGAGAAAATAAATTCTTTTGAGATACTCGAGGGGCCCATCGGGAAATCCCAAACATTAATTCAGGGTCAAAAAAGGCTTGATTTAGAGTGTGATTTTGGAAAGTTGTCAAAATGTCAAAAGGTTTAATGCACTTGATTGAATAGAATCCCAGATCATTATGAAATAATACCTAATTCTCATTTAATCAAAGCGACGGTGAAATATTCAAAGAGAAATGCAGAAAGTTACATAGTTTAAAATCATCTTACATCTGGCCACATGTGGTGGCTCACGCCTGTGATCCTACCACTCTGAGAGGCTGACCCTGGCGTATCACTTGAGCCTAGGAGTTCAAGACCAGCCTGGCAGCATGGCAAAACCCCATCTCTACTAAAAATACAAGAATTAGCCAAGTGTGGTGGCTCATGCCCACACAGCTGAGTAGTCTCAGCTAGTCAGGAAGCTGAGGTGGGAGGATCCCAGGAGCCCAGGGAGGTTCATGCTGCAGTGAGCTGAGATCGTGCCACTATACTCCAGCCTGAACAACACAGTGAGACCCTGTCTCGAAAAAACAAAAAATAAAAGCAAATAGTGAAAAGTCAGTTTCTTACAATCAAAGACCTAACAAACAACATGAGGCACAGGACATTTTTCTACTTCGTTTTGTTTTTGAGACAGGGTCTCAAGACAAAATTACTTTTTTATTTAAAATTGTTTTTATTTTAAATAGACACAGGGTCTCACTGTATTGTCCAGGCTGGAATTGAACCCCTGGACTCAAGCAGTCCTCCTACCTGAGCCTCCCAACGTGCTAGGATTATAGGCATGCACCACTGCTCCCAGCCATCATTACTTTTTTTCTTAATAAAAAACACATCCTATAGTTTTCCTACCAAAACATATCTTGCTCCCTACATACAAAGTTGTTTCCCTTATTATTTCTAGTGGTTTTAGTGATGTATGTTAGAATTTTAATCTTTATAACACTAATTTCCAGGGATAAACTAGGAAGTAAGCAATTGTAAGCTTTCAGACAAGCATTCTATAAACTGGCCAATATACTTACATACTATATCATAATTTCTTTTTTTTCTTTTTTGAGACGGAGTTTCGCTCTTGCTACCCAGGTTGTGTGCAATGGCGCCATCTCTGTTCACCGCAACCTCCGCCTTCTGGGTTCAGGCAATTCTCCTGCCTCTGCCTCCTGAGTAGCTGGGATTACAGGTGCGCACCACCATGCCCAGCTAATTTTTGTATTTTTAGTAGAGACGGGGTTTCACCTTGTTGACCAGGATGGTCTCGATCTGTTGACCTCGTGATCCACCCGCCTCTGCCTCCCAAACTATATCATAATTTCTAGAAACACGTGCTTCCTCATGGTACAGCTTTTCAATGTGGCACAGAACATGTTTACTCACTAACCCAAATATGTTTTTTCTTTTGCAATAATAAAGCCAAAAACAGATAGACTTAAACTTATATTTACCAAGAAATGTTTCAATATTTTATTTTATTTGGAAATGATCCAGAAATTCAACAAATATATATTTTTAATTTAACTTATCTAACTTTAAGGGAATAAGTTACCAAAGATATTTGGGAAACTTGTAACCAGACATGAAACATACTTACTGTAGAAAGGTTCATTCCTATATGTTTGTCCTAATTCCATTCCATTAACTTGCCTATAACAACAGCTCATGAAATTTCATGAGATATCATGCAGACCTGGCTATCACCTTGGGTTATTTCTGTCTTCGTTTCTTTTCTTCTTTTTTGAAGACAGAGCCTCCCTCTGTCACCCAGGCTGGAGTGCAGTGGCGTGATCTCAGCTCACTGCAACCCGTACCTCTCAGGTTCAAGCAGTTCTCCAGCCTCAGCCTCCTGAGTACCTGGGACTGCAGGTGCATGCCACGGACTCCTGCTACTTTTTTGTGTTTTTAGTAGAGACGGGATTTCACCCTGTTGGCCAGGCTGGTCTCAAACTCCTGACCTCAGGTGCTCCACCTACCTGGGCCTCCCAAAGTGCTGGGATTACAGGCGTGAGCCACCGCACCTGGCTCTGTGTGAAATATTTTTAAAGCATGTGCAGATAGACCAGTACTACAAAACCAAAATGTAGAAGTGAAACGTGGATTCGGCTTGTTTTGCCACCGTGCTTGACACGGTGAAGTGACGGACCCTGCCCTTCCCTCTGTGTGTTTCTGTTGCTGGTTTTGTTTTGTTTTTGTTTGTTTGTTTTGAGATGGCGTCTCACTCTTGTTGCCCAGGCTGGAGGACAACAGCCCAGTCTCAGCTCACAGCAGCCTCCGCCTCCCAGGTTCAAGTGATTCCCCTGCCTCAGCCTCCCAAGTAGCTGAGATTACAGGTATG
Source organism: Leontopithecus rosalia (assembly GCA_028533165.1). Lineage (NCBI taxonomy): Eukaryota > Metazoa > Chordata > Mammalia > Primates > Cebidae > Leontopithecus > Leontopithecus rosalia. Next base: position 2,149,984 of record CM052659.1, read on the forward strand.
CACCACCATGCCTGACTCATTTTTGTATTTTTATTAGAGACAGAGTTTCTCCATGTTGATCAGTCTGGTCTCGAATTCCCGACCTCAGGCGATCCACCCACCTCAGCCTCCCAGAGTGCTGGGATTACAGGGTGTGCACCACACCTCACCAGGACCCTGCACTTCTACTCCCACATTTGCTCTTGGGTTGAAGGCATTGTTTTAAACATTTAACAGAGATGACACAGCGGTTTGGCTGTGAGCCCAGGGAGGATGAAAGTTGTGTGTCTGCATTGTATTTAATGCTGCCAGCCCTGGAGACCTGCCTGTTTCAGGGAAGGCCACAAACCTAAGCTGGCTTTTATTTACCAAAGATTAGCCCAGCTCACGTGAACTCTGAAGACCCCTGGGTGGGTTCCCAAAGGCCATGTGCTCTCGGTACATCAAGTAAGAGCAAAGGAGAACCTCCCTGGTTTTCGTCTCAGGGACCCACAGCAACGTTTGTTTAAACAGAGGCCAGCTGGTGAGGCTGGCTCCAGCATCAGGCGTACAGGGCTGACGTTCGTGTTCTGCCCCGGGAGCCCCTCTCTGACCGATGATAAAAGACAGGGATGGAGGAAAGTAGTGACCATCTCTTGGGCAGGGGGATCCAAAAACGAGAATTTGTGCCCAAAAAATGCCACTGGCCTCCTACAGAAGAACTAGTTCGTGGCCAGACATGGTGGTTCACACCTGTCATTCCAACAATTTAGGAGGCCAAGGTGGGAGGATTGCTTGAGCCCAGAAGTTCAAGAACAGACTGGGAAACATACTAAGACCATACACGCACGCACACACACACACACATTTTTAACTAGCTGGGTGTGGTGGTGCCTGCCTGCGGTCCCAGCTATTCAGGAGGCTGAAGTGGGGGGATCCCTTGAAGCCCAGGAGCTGCAGTGAACTATGATTGTGTCCTTATGTGGCAGGAAAGGCCACAAAAGAAACCTCTCAACACTGGACTGTGAAGGAAGGGGGGATTTATTTGACTGGGAGCAGCGGTGGCATAGCTGCCTAACAGCCTAGCTCCCCAACAGAGAAAATCCCTGCCTTTTTGAAGGCTTTCAACTCTAGAAATTACATGTGAAAGGGTCTTGATCCATGAGGTAGGCGTGGGGTACGTGACTTAGGTGGGGGGTTTGATCATGTTTAGGCACAAAGAGTGCCTTCTGGGAAGATTCCTCCATACCATGCCTGCGATCTACAGGAGGGGGATTAAAGGTGCCAGCCTTCACTTCTCCTGTTGAAATGCCATGTAGAAGTCAACGGGGGTGGCCTTAGATGCTTATGGACGATTAAGGGTCTCCTTCCGGCCGGGCGCGGTGGCTCAAGCCTGTCATCCCAGCACTTTGGGAGGCCGAGGCGGGTGGATCACGAGGACAAGAGATCGAGACCATCCTGGTCAACATGGTGAAACCCCGTCTCTACTAAAAATACAAAAAATTAGCTGGGCACGGTGGCACATGCCTGTAATCCCAGCTACTCAGGAGGCTGAGGCAGGAGAATTGCCTGAACCCAGGAGGCGGAGGTTGCAGTGAGCCGAGATCGCGCCATTGCACTCCAGCCTGGGTAACAAGAGCGAAACTCTGTCTCAAAAAAAAAAAAAAAAAGGGTCTCCTTCCTCATCCCCGCCCTTGAGAACCTCACCGAGAACATTAGTGAGACTTCTCACTCTCCTTCTTATTTTCCTCTGTTTTAGCTATTAACTTAGTGGGGCTGTTCCATCGCCTTGTGATGAGTTTAATTTCAAAAGCCATAGGCATAGGGGGTTCTGATGGATCGTGGCAGACATCAGGCTGTCCATCCCCTGGGTGGCACGCCTTATACTGACTACCATTATATAAACAGGCTCCCTTCTGCCTTGTTCATTCATAGTAACTGTTGAACAAAAAAATGGCGGTAACTTTCCACCCTACCTCAGTAACCCAGTGCACACACTGAGAACATTCTCCAAAATCAGTTAATGTCCCTACTGTATAAGTTCAAATAAGTCCCCCGATGAGTCTCCTCATGCTTTGGCCAAGTGAGGACCAGCCCGCTTCCGGGGTGTGGCTGGAGCAGGGCTTGCTGTCCTTCTCAAGGTGACTCCGCAGCCATTGCCTGGGTCTGGTCTAGCTTTCCGTTTCAGCTGCTGCAGGTTTCATGGGGCTGTGGTGGATCCAGGCTGGCATTCCCTCTGCCTTTAGGGCTGTGGGGGTGGTCAGGATCACGGTCTGGGGTCCCTTCCACCATGGCTTCAGAGGGACTGCATTCCAGTCCTTTATCCACACGCGATCACCTGGTGAGAAAGGGTGAGCTGGGGAGAATAAGCTTACAGGGCATCTTTCATTTACCTAGGCTGAAATATCCTGAGCGATTTTTCCTAGAGCTTGTAGCTGTCATTCTAGCTCAATCTCTCTCCACTCCCGAGGAGTTCCCGGGAGTGCACCTGCAGTATAAGACTTTACGGGGGACTATCGGGAGTATATCTAGTTTTGAATAACACCAAGGGAAGTGCCTGCACCCACTTTAATTCTGTTTCCTGACACATGTTCCCTAAGGTGTTTATCCACCTCACCTTCTGCTTGGAGAAAGTCCTTTCCCAACTGAATTTAACAGTCCTTTTTCTTTGTACAGCCCCCCATGTACTTGAAGAGTTAGAGGGGTGTACTGGGAATCAGTATAAATATCCCATCTTACCTCCACTCAGTTCTAGGGCCCAGGTCAGAGCAATAGGTTCAGCCTTCTGAGCTGCAGTGCCCTGAGGCACTGGCATGGTCTCAGTTAAGCGTCCAGAGTTGCTGCTGCACAGCCTGCACACCTTTCTCCTCGTGGATTAACAGAACTGCCTCCATCCACGGCTGATCCAGAAGATCGGGCCTGCCGGAATAAACCGAGTCCAATACTTCAGCACAGCTGCGTTCAACCGGGCCCTCTGACACGGGGAGCAAAGTGGCAGACTTAAGGTGTTGCAGACCTCAATGGTGATGCAGGGATTTTTATATCGCAGGCTCTGGTGTTGGGTTAACCTAGCGTTTGTCAACCAGTGATGTCCTTTGGTATTCATTGGAGTCGCTACTGTGTGGGGTGCTTTGATATTAAAATTTTGCCCCAGAGTTAGCTTATCAGCCTCTTGTGCTAGCAGAGCAGTTGCTGCCAGGGCCCGTAAACACAGGCCATCCCTTGGAAACTTCTTTAAGTCCAAGCAGATGAGCCATCTATTCTCCACTGGCAACACTCCCAACAGCATGTCTGGGTTGGGTGCAGGTGGGTGCAAAGTCACTGTGGCCTGATCAACCAAATGCAAGTCCTGCACTGGCCTGTAGTCTTTGGTCCCTGGTTTAGGGGCAGGCAAGAGGGGAGTGTTCCATGGAGACTGGCAAGGAACTATAATTCCATAGTCCTTTAAGTGTTTTAGGTGGACCCGAATGCCTTCTAGGGCCTCTCAGGGAACTGGATACTGCTTTTGCATAACCACTGAGCCCAGGCTTGACCTCAATGAGCACAGGGGTGTGGTTGATTGCCAGTCCTGGTAGATTGTCCTCTGCCCTGACCTGTGGCCATCACTTTGCTAGAGCAGGGGTTAATTCTTGTCCTTGTTTAGTCCAGAAGAGTCTCCCCTCCTCCTCCCGAGGGACTGTGAGAGCCATGATAATCCGTGTCTGAGGCAGTTTTAGCTGTAGGGAGCCCTTATCAGTGAAGGTGATAGTGGTAGCTTTTAGTTTGCTTAGCAAGTCTCTCGCCGAGAGGGGAAGCGGGCAGTCCAGCATGTACAAGAACTGATGACCTCATGGCCTCCCACCGAACAAGTCCAAGACTTTTTCTGACATCCCAGTAGCTCCAACAATATCGGTTGTTTCCTTTGATAGGGGGGTTACAGGACTGTCCTCCTGACCATGGACTCTTGGGGGCAGTTGAGCCTGGTCCCTTAAGTCCAGTGGCCCTTCCATTACATCGAACAGAGCTCCTTCACTTTCGTCTGAAGCCTCATGCTTAAGATCTCCCTGTTTTTCTGTTAACTGGGGGCACTTGTCCTTCCAGTGTCCCACTTCCTTACAGTAAGCACACTGGTCATGCTACGGCCACGGTGATTAGACTGGGTAGCCTTTAAGGAGCCCCCTGTCCCCGCCCTTTTGGGGGTGCTCCTGTAATAGCAGCAGCTGTCAGGTAGGCACTTTGTAGAGCTTGATGCTCATTTTGTTGTTTTCTATTCTAGTAAGGCCTCTCGGTGCCAGGTCAACCTTTGCATGCCCTCCAGGGTGTTATTCTCCAGTTGATAAGATCGGCAAGTATGTGAAAACACGCCTTTCCACCATGCGGCCATCCTCATCCACTCCCATTTACCTCTGCTCTCTTAAAGGCATCTGCACCCCTGCCTTGGGTCGCAGACAGGCTGCTTTGGGAGGAATTCCTCCCGGGAGGTGGGCGGCTATGGGAGGAATTCCCTCTGCATTCTTAGGAGTCTGTGTCCCTGCCACTGGATCTGCCAGGACCTTGGGAATCTGTGTCCCTCAGCGGGTGGAGTCAGGTTTCTCCCTAGCTCTGCCTCTTGCCATCAGTCCAGTTGCTGCCTGTCCTTTCCACCACTGCGGGGGATTTAAAGCTAACTGAAGCCTCAAGTCTATGTACGAAATTGATCAGGGTGTCCTGGCTTGCCGTGTGTAACCTCACTGCCATACTTTGGAGACAAGAGACCTGTCCAGGCTCCCCTCAGACAGCCAATTCACCCCAAATGCTGGCCCGTCTACCTCACATAAGGTCCTTAGCTTCCCTGGTGATAGTCACTCCGTAATCCCCACTAAATCCCTTCTTGAACATTTTCAGCGCGGTCCCCAGAAGAGTAGGCTTGCTATGAGTGTGACCCATGTTTTTGCACCAAAAAACAGTACTCGAAGGCAGTAAAAAGAGTCTTACTCCACTCTCAGTTGTTTCTGCCCTGAACAGTGTGACACACCCTCTCTCACTGTCGATTCAGGCCGGTAGGATCGTTCCCTGTCTCGGAGGTGTTCCAGACACCGCTTGGCTTTGAAGTGTTCGTTGATCCCCTCACGATGCCTAGATTGTGAGGGTACCTCCTTCCAGCCGTATGCAGATCGCCCCTAATCCTGGTCAGCCCCACAATTTGCTTGGAGCTTGGGGTCCTCTCTAATGCACCTGCGGCCCCCACATTTCATGGCTGATGAGTCCCGTGGACCCCTCTAATCACACACACAATCGCACTCCTCCCTCCACTCCAACTGGAACCAACAGCAAAACTTCCAAAGTTAGTTGCAGAAAGAGAGAGCCAAGATCAAGAGTGCCAAATCCAGCACACGGGTGACCAGGCCGCGCTTCCACCTAAAGGAGGTGGGCGAGTTTCTCAGGATCCATCCTACCGTGTTTCTGTTGACCGGATACTCCAAGTGCCTGTTCCTTCTCGGCGTTCAGCCACTGGGTGGATCCACACTGCAGGGGCCTTCCGTGCTCTGGCGAGGCGTTCCACTGGGGCTGACACCTGTCTAGGAGTGCTCTCAGGACTCACGTCACCCAAGCGGGCTGGAGTCCCCCACAGGGATGCCCCACAGGGCCTGAAAATCCGTCTTGGCCAACCGCCATCTGAAGCTCACTTCTCAGCAGGGAACCAAATAGATGCTTCAGAAAGGCCACAAAACAAATCTCTCAACACCGGACTGGGAAGGAAGGGGTGATTTATTCAGCTGGGAACAGCTGAGCTCACCTAACAAAGAAAATCCCTGCCTTTTTAAAGCCTTTCAGCTCTAGAAATCACATGTGAAAGGGTCTTGCTCCATGAGGTAGGCGTGGGGTGTGGGGTACGTGACTTAGGTGGGGGGTTTGATCATGTTTAGGCAAAAACAGTGCCTTCCGGGAAGATTCCTCCATACCATGCCTGCAATCTATAGGAGGGTTAAAGGTGGCGCCTGGTCTGCCAGGCTTCACCCCTAAAGTGCCACTCTCCTTGTGCAGACCCTGTAGGCGGAGGCCAGGCAGCTGCTGGAGCAGGAATTCTTCCTTCACCAGCTTCTGTCAGGGCCCCAGGATCCTGCAGCCATGGCATCCGCTGCAAGTAAGGCCAGCCCGGGAGGTCCCTGCAGGGTCACCAAGCTGCCGGGGAGGAAGAGTGACAGCAGACAGATTAACAGGAGAAAACGCATTTTAATGACATGTTCACAAATGGGGGTCCCACATGAAGATGAGACTCGGAAGCGGTCAGATGGTGGAGGCATCTGTGTCACCCTGAGCTGCGGGAAGATATGGGGGCGTGGGGCTGCTGCAGGGAATGCCGGTTATAGCAGGGGGATGCCCGGTGAATGAAGGTGGTCTCGTCATGCAGACATGCATTTCTGAGGTGATCAGAGTTGCCTGGAGCCGCTGTCCTACCAGCACAGAGACCTTTACAGACAGAACGTCCTTCATTTCTATTCCCAAAGCGCAGCTGGGCAGAGCCACTCCTCTGTCTCCAGTTTCTCAAAATAACCAGCTTGAAATAATTGATATGCCCAAGGCATGTTTGGGGTGGCACATTCGGCCTCCCAGCCGTGTTTTGGGGGGGTGTATCCTGAGCCCCAATGCAGGTGTCAGGGCTGTGGAGAGGACATTGCAAGGAGTCCTAGCGGGGCCTCGGGGCCTCTACGGGCCTTGGAGATGGAATCAACTTCCCGCCAGGACTGCCCCAAGATGGACCTGGCTGGGGAGTGCAGGGAGGGATCCCCAGCATGAGGACAACGTGGGACTGCCACTTCCAGCCACTGAGAGGGCTCCTAGGGAAAAATGAAATTCTCTTTTGTAACAGAAACTGTGGACCTGTGTTGTGTGTTGGGCCCTGGGACAAGTATTTCTGAAAGAAGAAGTATCACATGCTTTCCTTACTGCAAGGTGTCATGCAGATGAGGGCTTCCCTGACCGTTTGCATCTGCAGACAGAGATCATTGTCCCATGTACAGAGGGGAGACTGAAGCCTGGGAGGTCAGTCCACGCCACCGGCTGCAGGCAGGGCCACCACGGGGCTGGTGGCTGCAGCACCCATAGCAAAAGGCAGGTTAACAAGGGCCACACACAGGCTTATTTACGAGAAGTTCATGTGACAAAGGAACCATGAGAACTGAAGATCCAAAGAACCGGGGAAATCTGCATATTTTCCTCCTGGAAAATATGGACAGCAGGGAGTGTGATGAACCAGGAGGCTAGGGCCAGGCCTGAAGGCTCGGGTCTTCATTTCCTCTGGGTCTAGGGCACATGAGGGTCCATGACCTACTTCAGAGGAAGCCAGAGAACTCCTTCATGGCCTGCCTCGGGGTGACAGGCAGGAGAGAGGATCCCCGCTTTCCCTGGCACCAGCTTCTCAGGTGCCACCATGCCAGATTTGGGGGTAGTGTGTCCTGAGTCTCCGTTCGGCAGGCTCTCTGGGAAGGCCGCTGCTGTCTCCACACTGTGAGCTGGATCTCAGCTGCCTGAGGGACCACATCTGAGAACCCCCAAGGGTGGCACTGGCATACTCGAGGTGCCGGGAGAGGCTGGTGCAGCCCCTCTGCCCTGCAAGCCTGGGCACAGGCACCCAGGCATTGTGCCTCCTACCCTCCTTCCAGCCCAGATGCGGGCCTGAGCCGGCAAGGCTCCCACCCAGCCCAGGGCATGTCCCCCTGACCAGGGGAGGCTGCATTGGATGGGAAGGACCCACCTGCTTCCGTGCCCAGTACCAGCTGGCACACCCCCTGTGGCTCAGAGTGCCCATGGGGAGGGATGGGGCCTCTAACTGCTCACCTGCTGCTCTGAAGTGTCAGGCGGTGGCACCCGGGGAAGCCCAGGCCGAGGGGGTGGGCAGCCCCCCTGCAGGAGAGGTGCCGTGTTTCCCTGGGTCCTTTGGAGAGGGCAGGGGAATGACTGCTCACCGGGGCTGCACCGTTTCCTGTGATTTTAGCAGTGACTCTGGCTCCATTTCCTCCACCAGCCCAAACACATGAGCTAGACCTGCAACTTTCTCTCCTGCAGCCTCCTGGCCTCCGAGTCCACCTGGGTGATGCCCACCCGCCAGACCAGGGCCTGGTTGTTCTGGGGAACAGAGGAGCAGCCTGGGTCCAGTGAGGGTCCTTCCTGACTGTGAGATGGTTTCGGGGAGGGTTGTAGAGTCTGTGGGAGGCCTTGGCTGGGCCACAGAGAGGGGTCTCTCTCCTGCAGAAAATCCAGCATCGCTGGCCAGATGCTGTCAGCCTACAAAGGGAAGCTGTACTCCCCCTTTAGAGGCAGCTGTCTCCTGTGAGTCCAATCACCCAGACAAGGCGCACGACTCGGCAGGCAAGGCAACTCACCATCCTCCCTTTGGGGTCCTCAGAATTTGCCCTGTGCACAAGGCAGGGTGGAGTCACCTCCAGATCACAGAAGAAAGGTCCTGCCGGTCATTGTCATGTCAACGGAAACGCAAGCGCCAAGGTATTTAATGAACTGTGATCCTCAACGCTCACGACTCACGACTCAGAGTGGGTCTCTCTCCTTCCTGCTTCCACAGTCCCCGCCGGCTGCCGTCCTGACTCTCAGCCAGTCCCCTCGCAATTAGAAGAGTCTCCTGTTTTCTTCTGGAGCGAGGCATGCTCCAACTTGCTTCTGGGTCCTTGATTTTTGATCAGGGACAGCTCCTGACTAATTATTTGTCTGTAACGAGGGAGGGCAGATGGAGTTGTGGAAGTTCTCCCAAGCCGTTAGAAGGAAGCTGCAAATGAAAAAATGCAGTATTGGTAAACTGGACGCTGCCTGTATTAATATGAAAACGATGAATTCTGATAAAAATAGCAAAATAGACCGTTGTGAGAGTGAGGTCAGGTAACGCCTCGTCTTCAATTGCTCAATTTGCTTTTCAAAAGTGCTAGAGTAACGGAAGGAGACTATTCTTGACAGTGAAACGTTACAGGCTAAATAATTTGAACAAGGTAAAACCTCAAAACCAGAAGCACTCAGTATGTGTGGGATGCACGTAAATCATTTGTATTTTGAAGTTTCGTAACTCTCTGGCCCCTGCATCCTTTGATTTGTCTCTCTCTCTCTTTTTTTTTTAGACAGAGTCTTGCTCTGACACCCAGGCTGGAGTGCAGCGGTGCAATCTTAGCTCACTGCAACCTCCGCCTCCCGGGGTCAAGCTATTCTCCTGCCTCAGCCTCCCAAGTGGCTGGGATTACAGGTGCCCGACACCACACTTGACTACGTTTTGTATTTTTAGTAGAGGTGGGGGTTTCACCATATTGGCCAGGCCCGTCTCGAACTCTTGACCTCAATGAGTCACCCACCTCGGCCTTCCAAAGTGCTGGGATTACAGGCGTGAGCCACTGTGCCTGGATATTTTTTTTTCTTTTAAAGACAGAATCTTACTTTGTGGCCCAGGCTGGTGTGCAGTGGTGGTGTCACGGCTCACTGCAGCCCCCAACGGCTGGGATCAGGCCACCCTCCCGCCTGCGTCCTCAGGTGCACACCACCCCATCCAGTTAATTTAGTTGTTTTTTTTTTTTTTTTTTTTTTTTGAGACAGGGTCTTGCTCTGTCTCCTAGACTAACGTATGTAAAATCTGAAAATGGAGCCTGGTGCAGAGTAAGCTATGTGTTGGGTGGGGTGTGACCCAGGGGCCAAATTAGCAGTTTCACTTCCGCCAGCGTCCTCGGCAATGCCTCGTGTCACACGGGCGGGCTGCAGGCAGATGCTGAAGAGTTGTAGGGAGAAAGGAAGGGGTCTGGTCGTGAAGCCAGGCGAATGGGCGAGTGGGTGGGGGCCTTTCACGGCCCCTCTGCTGGCTCCCTCCCACCACCCCCCACCAGCTGCACACGTCCCTGACCTTGGCTGCAGGCTAGGGTGCCCTTTGGCCACAGAGAGGCCTGTCCTGTGTGTCTCACTGAGTAGGAACGGGGCTGCCCCAGAAGCCCTTCGTCTCAGAAATGAGTAAGTGCTGGCTGCAGAGATTGTGCCCTAGCTGAGCTCAGGCGGCTCAGTGCCAAGCAGGTGTCTCTCCCCGGCCGCTTTTGGACTGACCCCCACACAGAGGGCTCAGAAAACATGTTTTTCAATGAGGGGCATTTATGGCTGGTCAAAAAGTGGCTCCCCAAAGAGCTCCATACCCCAGTGTTATTTCCCACGGCAAAGGGACTGGGATTCAGTTATCTTGAGATAGGGGACCATCGGGCAGGGTCCGGGTGGGCCCAGTGTCATCAGCAGGTCCCACAAGAGGGGTCAGAGAAGGAGCTGGTGATGGAGGCAGAGGCTGGAGGGATGCATTTCAGAGATGGAGGAGGGGGTCACGTCCCAAGGAATGCCAGTGGCCTCCTGAAGCCGGATGGGAAGATGCAGAGGATGCCAGCTTCCTCCTGAGGCTGGATGGGGAAGATGGGGAGGTAGGGATTGTCCCAGGGCCTCCAGAACTGGAAGAAGACAGGGAGGTAGGAATTCCCCCAGGGCCTCCCAAAGATGGGAAGAGGGGCAAATGTGTTCTTCCAGCATCTCCAGAATCAGCCAGCCTGCCCACTACTTGCTTTAGCTCCCTGGGACCCATCTTGGACTTTGACCTACAGAACTGTAAGAGAGCAATTTGTCTCCTTTTATGCTTCTAATTGTGTGGTCACCGGTTGTGGCAGCTGCAGAAAACAGACAGTCCCCTCATCCATACAGTCCCTTCTTCAGCTCTTGTCTGATAGAAATAAACGAGGGGACTGGTGAGGGGAGTGTCTCACGCCTGTAATCCCAGCACTGTGGGAGGTTGAGGCGGGTGGATCACCTGACGTCAGGAGATTGAGACCATCCTGGCCAACATGGTGAAACCCCGTCTGTACTAAAAATACCAAAAAAATTAGCTGGGCGTGGTGGTGCTTGCCTGTAATCCTAGTTACTTGGGAGGCTAAGGCAGGAGAATTGCTTGAACCTGGGAGGTGGAGGTTGCAGTGAGCTGAGTCCAGCCTGGTGACAGAGCAAGACTCCGTCTCAAAAAAAACAAAAAAGAGAAAAGAAAGAAAGAAAAAAGAAATAAGCAAGGGCTCAGCCTGGAGTTTAAAATAGGGCAGGGTAATTTAGGAACAGCTTCTCGACCCTCATGTTATGGTGCACAGGTGGGCAAAAATTCCCCCTGAATCCCGTCTTGAGTGCCCCCCAGAGCTCATGGCCACTGTCACTCTGTGCCAGCTGCTCCTCAGACCAGGGAACAGACTTGCCATGGCTGTGCCAGGGTCCAGCTGCCATCCTTGTCACTGGATGAGGCCCTTGGGCCACCCGCCCACCTTTGGTCTCCAACAAGGATGTTGAAAGGAGCCAGGCACCGGCCTCCCTGGGTTCAAGCCTCTCCTTTCCCTTCAGTTTCCTATGAACTGGGGGATGGGGAGGAGGGGTGCGTGCCAGGAGGTCACTGCAGCCAAGGAACTCAGATTGGTGCGCCTGAGAATGGACCGTGGGTATGCTTTCCGGCTGCAATGAGGCGCCACCTCCCCAGCTGGAGCCAACAGCCATGAGTGTCCGTCACATACATCTGTGTAGTGTGTAGGCAGAAATGCACCTGCTGTCCATGGCTCCTATGTCCCCTGCTGCACCATATCCCATGTGTGTACACGCACACTGAACACAGACCCGCCGCGCCACAGCAATGCACCTGCATTCAGCGCATGTCCCCCTGGGCAGTAGGAGTGGGGAGCCTCAGCTGCCACGCTGTCACTTCACGTGGAGCAGCTAGTGATCTGACAGCTGCATTCCCAGGTACACGGGCTGCTGTGTTCCTGCTGTGTGTGATGCGCCCCACCCCCCACCCCGCCTGTCCAGGCAGTGGCGAAAAGCACCAAGCATCCCTCAGGACCATGCAAACAAGAGACCCCACACCCTCATCCCTGGGCCGGAGGTGCGAGCCAGGCATATTACCCTCCAGGGTTTCTGCTCGGCCGGAATGTGGTGCTAGGCCTGTTCTGGGGCCCCTAGGAAACGAGGACATCCCTGCAGAAGAGGTTTCCCAAGCTGGGGTTTTGTGGCATTTGTCTCCTATGGCTGCTGTGGCCAATGACACACACTTAGTGGCTTATATCGATAGAGATTTATCTTCTTTCAGTCCTGGAGCTCAGATACCTGAGGTCAGTCTGCTGGGCTGAGATGAAGGCATGGCAGAGCTGCCTGCGCTCCCTCTGGGGAGCCTGCGGGAGCCTGTCTCCTTGCCGCCTCTGGGTTTAGAGGCCACCCGAGTCCCTCCCCTCTTGGACCCTCCTCTGTCTTTCAAGCCAGTAACGTGGCATCTTCTCTCCTCCCTGCCCTTTCTCCTCCCGCTTGGACGGACACGGTGGTTACGTCAGGCCATTTGGAGACTCCAAACCATCCCTCCACCATGAGAGCCTCACCTCCGTCCTGCCGGCCAAGTCCCTTTCCTTATGTCCGTTCTGTGCTGCCGCAGTGGCGGGGCAGGACGGAGGCACGGTGGCAGCGTGCGTCTCCCCAGAACTGGGGACAGGGCCCCTCAGCGTTCTCTGACCAGCATTAGAGATTCAGAATTTGACATCACAGCTGCATATAACTTTGAACTACCTGAACTCGCTGCGAGCGAGGCTGTGTGTGGTCTGTACCACAGAAGCAGTTGATTATCAGCGATTTCATGTTTTAAAAGACGGGTTCTTACCCACTGGAAGCACATGCTGGCATAGTACAGGTGAGATGGTCTCCTATGTGGAATTTGCTGTGTAATGCCCCAGGAAGCAAAAGCCGGAGGTCAGGGCGACAAGCGCTGGGGCTGGGCGGATGGCTTCCTGGGCCGTTCTCTGTAGTTCTCAGAGTGCTTGGAAATGTCCACAACGAGGAGTAGAACTGAGTGCAAAGCCGGGTGGAGACAGCCCTGTCCTGGCTGCCCTGAGTTCGGCCCTGTGGTTGCCCTGAGGAGGGACCAGGCTGGGTGTGCTTGCCGGTGGGGTGGCAGCAGCGCAGCAGCGGCAGGTGCTGGTCCCAGGACCGACTCCAGCCCCAGGGCTCCAGGCCAGGCTCCGCCCCCAGCTGCCCTGCAGCTCCAGGCCAGTAGCTCCAATGTCATCACCTAGGCAACTGGGACGCTGCTGCCACCGCCCGCCTGCGGGAGCCAGGAGCCAGCCGCGGGCCACCTCCACCTTGCCCCACTGACCGTCGGGGCCCAGGCTCAGCCAAGGTAGGCTTCAGCTTGAGTCGGCCTGAGTCGGGGGGTCTCCTTGCTGTGGTGGGTGCAGCTGTTCCAGGGACCCACCCTGAGGTGCAGAGAGCCCCTTGCGGCTGCCTCCCAGGAGGCGGCCGGGAACGCGGTAGTGTTCAAGCCAGGGAGGGGAGGCCTTGCCCGCAGATCCCCTGATGGGACAAGCCACAGCTTTGGGGCACCCTGGGGAGCCGTCTGCCCCAAGTGCCACGTTAAGGTTCCTCATGTGACCCTGGGCTACGGGAGCAGAAGTGGCCCTGGTACTGCTACCTCCCACCCCTTGGACCCACCAGGAGCTCTCTCCACTTTCTGCCAAGGAGGCGCAGAGTGACTGCCGCGGTCAGGCACATCCAGGAGCTTCCAGGCTGGGGGGCCACCATCCTGAGCCTCACGCAGCTGATCCAGAACCCCCTAGTCCTCCCCAGCCCCATCACTGTCCTGTGGCCCCAGAACCTCTCCAGCAACAGCAAGCCTTGCCCTGGCCTCCCTGGCACTCACACAGCCACTCCCAAGCCTGACCCAGACCTGGACAGCAGGAAGGGGCCGGGCACGTCCTGTTCCTTCTGCCTGGGTCCTGCTTCCAGGACTGGACTCCCAGGCTGGGGGCTCCTCTGAGCCCCATCAAACTGGAGGACAGGGGAAGGGCTTGTGGGGATTTGCTGTGACTAGGGCCCAGTGTGTGCCAGGGCCTGTGCACACGTGTGAATATGTCTGTGCATGTGCATGTATGTGCAAGTGTGTTGCTGGAGGTGAGAGGGTGGGTGGGGAAACTGAGTGACTGGCTGGCTGCTCCCTGAAGTCTTGGGGGAAGCCCGAGGGGCCAGGGCCTCCGGATCCTGTTCCCCTTGCTCTTAGCAAAGGTCCAGGCTGGCCTCCTGGATGGACATGTGGTCCGGTGGGGCGAGACCGTGGGCTCTTCCTGGCTTGCCGTGTCATCCGGGTGCGTTTCCCACCACTCTGAGGGTCTCTGCTCATCCCTAAGGCAGGGAGACCACCCAGGCCTCTGGAATGTCAGTGTCGTCTCCCGCAGTATGAGCTTAATCAAGAGCCCCATTTCCAGGTGGGGACCTAAAGGAGCCCCTTAGAAGTGGGGAGGAAGGCCAGGCGAGGTGGCTCATGCCTGTGATCCCAGCACTCTGGGAGGCGAAGGCAGGCAGATCACCTAAGGCCGGGAGTTTGAGACCAGCTTGGCCAACATGGCGAAACGCTGTCTCTACTAAAGATACAAAAATTAGCCGGGCGTGGTGGCACGCTGCTGGGAGGCTGAGGCAGGAGAATCATTTTGACCTGGGAGGCAGAGGTTGCAGTGAGCCAAGATCCCACCACTACACTTCAGCGTGGGCAACAGAACAAGACCTGTCTCAAGAGAAAAAAAAAAGAAAGAAGTGAGGAGGAAGTGAAGTAGTTTAATCCCAAAGGTGCTTCCCGCAGTCACTGCGGTCTGGCCCCGCTAGCTCAGACCAAAGCAGTGATGCCGTCATCGCCTCTTCGTGGAGCACCTACTGGGTCCCACGCGGGTGCTGGGGCTGCAGCCTGGAGCACAGCAGGTAGGGCTTGGTGGTCTGGCCGGCAAAGCGTCAGCAAGCCAATGTCTTCCCATGCAGCGGGTGCTGGGAGGGAGGAGGCCTGGGAGGCCCGAGGGAGACTGGCGTCTCTTAAATGGGGTGCAGGGGCCCGAGGAGCGAGGCTTCCTGCCAGCTTCCCTTGTGGGTGCCGTGCTGGTCAGAGCGGGGTCTGGGCAGCCTCCCTCAGGGCTGGCACCTATCCAGGTCTCAGGGTTCCATGGAACTGCCTCAGGTGGCCAGGGGTGGGCACGTCCCTGGAGAGGCATGGGGTGTTGGGGCGGGGAATGTGGTGGGAAGCAGCCCCCTCAGACCTGGAGTCATGTGGAGCCCAGGAGCCGTGTGACCTTGGTGGCCTTGCACCCTGTCCAGCACCACGTCACTGTTCCTGCCTCTCCCTAACCTACGAGTTGCCCAGGCTGCCCCTTGGCCAAGCTCCGCCACGACCAGTGCCCCTCTGTTGGCTTGTGAGTCCCAAGAGATCGCAGCCCTACCCAGGGCCTTGGTGGCTCTTGGGCTGACCCAGCCATTCTGAGGAGCCTGCTTCACACTGGGGGCAAAGGCTGGGTCACTGTCTGCCCTGCAGGAGTCAGGGCCTCTGGAGGACTGGCTGCCTGGCGGGAAGGTGGAGCTCACCGGAGCCTAAGCTGGCCTGGGCGCTTCGGAGCTGCACGGCCCTGTGCAGGCTGCTGGCCCTCGAGGGGACTCTGGGAACAGCTGGGAACCTCCCTCTGGGTTCCTTTGAGGATTGAATGAGCTTGAAAACATGGAGGATTCGGCACAGGGTGAGTGCTCAGGGGATGCTGGGCAGCATTATCAGGAAGGCAACCCTGAGGGCCTGTGGACAACACTCAGGAGCGGCAGCGCTGCCCCTGGAGGGAGTGAGGGGTGGGTGGACCCCATCACGGCCTCTCGGGGAGGTCACAGGGCTGAGCGGCTGACTCCAGAGCAGGAAGGGAGCGTGGC
Organism: Leontopithecus rosalia; assembly: GCA_028533165.1. Taxonomy (NCBI): domain Eukaryota; kingdom Metazoa; phylum Chordata; class Mammalia; order Primates; family Cebidae; genus Leontopithecus; species Leontopithecus rosalia. The sequence continues at coordinate 2,165,656 of CM052659.1, forward strand.
CCGGAGGGAGGATTGGGCGTTGAGTCAGGGTGGCACTCAGCGGGGCGAGTGACAAGCTCAGGAGGTGGATGGCTGTCTGGAAGGGCACGCCCCTCGGACAGCAGGGTGGGGAGTGGTCGACAGTGAGACACGGCCTTGGGTGCAGCGGGTGCACCCCAGACCCCTTAGAGAAAAGCCCAGAGCAAGTGCAGGGTGGGGGCGTCTCAGAGTGGGGCATCCCCCCTGGGAGGGGGCGTCCAGAGGAGGATGGCCAAGTGGGGACGGGAGCTTGGGAAGGGTCATCCTCGCATGGTTGGAGAAGCGTAAGTGCTTTTTGTGGAAAAAAGAAAGATTTTGGAGGGCAGCTCAGGTACTTCCAACATGGGCACAGGCCACAAAAGGGCTGGTGACACCCGGTGTGACCCCTTGGGGTAGAAAGGAGGTGAGAGAGGATTGGAGGGGAAGGGCAGGGATGTGTCCGAGCAGGGTGAGGCTGTGGCAGCTCCAGCAAAGGCAACTGTGGCCTCATCAGTCACCTGTATCACCAGCAAACACAGGTATCGACTCAGACACCCACTGTGGCCATAGGCTCCGCTCCGTCCCACCGTGCTGGTCTGAACCTCCCTCCGTGACAGCTCTGCTCTCACTGCCCCCCAGTCCCAGGTTGTCCTTCCTCTAACAGGTGGGCTCCTGGCAGGAAACATCTCCCAGTTCAGGGCCCCAGTTCCCTGACATGGCCCTGCTCTGTTCCCTCTGCCACCAACCTCGTCCCCAGAAGGGCCATGCCCCTGCCCACTCCTCTGTCCGTTTCTTAGAAGAAGCTCAGCCCATGGGGCCTCTCATGCCTCTGACCACTCCTCCAGTCTCCTCCTGACCCACTTACCCCCAGAAGCACCGCCCACCCCAAGGCGTAAGCAAGCTGGGGCTGGGGTGGAGACCTCTTCCACCACACCCCCTCCTCATACCCAGCCTCCGAGGGCTTCGTAGACACACGTTATTTGCCTCCAGTGGGTCAGGGTTATCTGTTTACCAGCACTGCAAGCCCTGGGGCGTGGAGCTGGCACCGGGAGGCCACTGCGGCTGGGCATACCTGTTGCGAAGGTACCTCTTTCCCCGAGAGACTGAGGATGGGCTGGTGCTCCGCAAAAGGGCACAAAGGCCACTGTAAAAGGGGGTGAGCCGCACGCTGACTGTGCAATAGGGAGGTGCCCAAAAGAGCCAGGGACGCAGCAGCCAGCGGGCCCACCTTTCTGTCCTCATGTGTGCAGCTCTGTTCCTCAGCCTGGATCCTGTCCTTGGGACCCACCTCGTTCTTCTCCCTCCACTGCTACCACCGGATACTAAGTAATGGCTGGTCAATTGCAACTTGATACTGTTTATGGGCATCCACCATGTGCCCAGATAGAGGAGCGCTTTTGCTTTTGCTTTTGATATGCAGACTTACTTCATTCCACCCAGTGCTTCTAGGACGCAGCTGCCACAATTATCCCCATTTTACAAACCAGGAAATAGAGGCTCAGACTGGGCAAGACATCTGTCCAGGGTCACACAGCCGGAGAGCGGCAGGTGGGCTGTGTGGCCAGAGCGGGACAGGGGGCTGGAGCATTGCCCAGCAGTGCTGGGCTTCAGGGCCGAAGCAGCGGGCAGGAATCGTGTGTCCTGGTGTGACCCAAACACACATACGAAGCGGAGGGCAGGGCGGGCAGCGGAGGGCAGGGCGGGCCCCTTGGGTGTCTGGATGTGGGTTAGGCCTCAATGTACCTGTGAAGAAAGATGCAGGCAGGGGCTTCCCAGGCAGGGGCTTTCCAGGTAGGGTTCGGGGTGGGGCTGTGCGGTGGGAACAAAGACAAGGGAGGGGGTTGCAGCTGGGCCTGTGCCTCCCTTGCTGAGCTCCAGGCCAGATCAGGGTGGAGCCAGGCTGCTGGGTTCGACCTCCACCCTGACCGGCTGCGTCCCCATGGGGAGCTGGCCTTCCCTTTCTGTGTGCGTCTCTGGGTTGGTAACGTGGCACGTGGCACACAGCCTCACTGGGCCGTCATGGCGTGGCCGGCATCACCCGAAGGCATCACACAAACCATTTCACTTGGCAGCGTGTGAACTGCTCCACCCACAGGGTTTCAGGCATTATTGATTTGGTCGTGGGGATGGCCTCAAGCTTTCAGGATGAGGCTCTGGGATTCCCCCAGGCTGTCCCGGGGGATCTGTCTCCCTTCCTCTCCCACTTCCCAAGGGCCACGGCCCAGGAGGGAGAGGGCAGCCTGCTCAGGCACCCCCAGCTGCCCTCGTATTTCACAGGGTGCAAGCTGCTTCAGAGTGGGAGGCGACGTCTCTTTCATCCCCATGCTCGGCCTGCTGGACCAGGGGAGCAGGGGAGCGGGGGAGCGGGGCAGCAGGCAGGCCATCTGTGGTGGGAGGGGCTCTCAGCCCCACCCTCCTCCCCGAGCCCTGCAAACAGGTCTTCGTCCCTGCCCCTGACCCCAGACCTGGCAATCCTGGCTGAAGGGCCTGTTCCCATCCCACCCACTCGGGACAGAGGGCGGCCACATGGTCCTGGGCATCCTGCCTGGGCTCTGTGGGTGTCACCAGTGTTCCTGTGGGGCCCTGGGGCCGATGCCACCAGCATCGGAGTTTTGCCCGGAAGTTGGAAATCGGGCATTCCGTGGCTTCCGGCTCCAGTTCTTCCGTGTGCTTTAAGTAGGGGTGGGTTTCAGGTTCCTGGTTTTGCCGGCGAGGAACCCCACGGCTCCAGGGAGGCTGGTGGCTGCAGCGGGGCGGCCGGCCTCCATGACAGTGTCTTCCTCAGGGACCTGTTCCAGACTGTTCATGACTCCCCTGGGGGCTTGGTAAAGGTACAAATCCTGGGCCCCCCCAGCCCCCAGAGGGGAGGGGCGGCCTGGAAGATGCATCTGCCCAGGCCTTCTGGACACATGCCTGCACCTGGAGGCCCGCTGCTCAAGTCCCAGGCAGGCAGGCCTGCGGAATGTTTGGGGACCCAACTCCCAGCACGGAGGACGCCCCTTCCCCACCCCATGCACTCCTGATGGTGGCAGAGGAGGCCTGTGCTATGGGCCTGGAGGGCTTGGCCGGCAGGATCGGGGACCCCCTGACCACGTTCACTAGCCTCTGTTCTGTGCCCGGGCAGGGGTGAGAGGCCAAGCTGTTGTCCTGCAGTGGGCAGTGGATGCCAATCGGGGGGTGTGGAAGCTGGGGTCTGGCAGGCAGGGGTGCGCTGTTCTTCATTCAGGGTTAGTGGGAAGAGGGTGTGGCTCAGAACCCAGCAGGAGTTAAAATGATGCCAGCTTGAAAATACAGCCAATGTCCATGTCCCAGGCACGAGGTCACAAATAATGTTTCAATGACCAGTTCCCGTGAGCCCCTGGAGGCATGCCCCATCCACACCTGTTCACGGAAGCCCTGGACCTCCGGTGGGGGTGCAGCGGGATGCCACGGCTCTCACACTCTGTCTCTCTCCCCATCTCTCTGTGTCTCTCTTCCTGTCTCTGTCTCCCTGTCTCTATGTCTCTGTCTTTCTTTGTCTCTGTCTCTCTGTCTCTGTTTCTCTCTGTCTGTCTCTGTCCCTCTCTCTGTCCCACCTTAGCCTTTTGTTGGGGGGGATAGCTCACAGGCTGGCAGATGAGGTCATGTGTCCTGAGCATGACGTTTCAGGACTCACCCATACTGCAGCATGTCATAGCTTCCTTCCTTTTTGTAATGTTTCCTCGTTTGCGGGAACCATGTCTCGTGCCCAGCCCTCTGCTGATGAGCATCTGGGCTGTGTGCACCGTTCGGTTCCCAGGACTGGTGCTGCTGTGAAGGGAGCTGGGATTTTGCCATCCACCTGCTGTGTGGCTGCAGCCGAGTCATTTTCACCTCTGGGCTCAGGTGGCCCAGCTGCAAAACGAAGGGAATTCAACCCAGTGACCTCTGGCGGCAAAACCTTCCAAGGCTTGTCCTTTTGGATGGGAGGGAACTTCTTCCCTCCCAGTCCAGCCCCTCCAGTCCTCCTGCCTTTCAGGAAACATGCCCGGGGCCCCTCACTTGTGCCCATCCAGCCTCGGCCCACGCACCTGCACCAAGAGGCCACCTCTTGGGCCGTGGGGCACAGGCAAGGGCGGGTTCTGCCCACCCTCGAGGCCCCGTGCCAGCCTCAGCTGGGCCTGCAGTTCCGCTTCCTGTCAGGCCCTTCGGCTGCAAATTAACGGGATGCTGCTCTCCTCTGACATCCTCAGCTCCCTGGGGGTTTCAGGGAGCCCAGCCCAGGGTCTGAGGCCTACAAGTTCATGCCTGGCTGCCTGACAGTGAAGTGGGGCGGGGCCACCGAATTAACTCCGGATTCTGAGAAAGGGCCCCTGGGACATTCCTCACCTGCACTTAACAGCTGTGTGACCTCAGGCCAGTCACTTAATGCCTCTGAGCCTGCGGCTCCTGAGAAGCGGCAGAGTGGTGGTCACACCCTCCTGGGAGAGTTGGCTTGTGGTCAGTGCTGTCTAAGCTGCTTGTCCCAGGCCATTCAGGCTCACTGGCCACACCCGAGCCTGGCCCGTGCCACTTCTCCAGCATCCAGCATGTGGCGGCATGGGAGCGTGCCACAGGCTTCCATCAGCTGCCACCTGCCTGGGGAAGGACAAAAGCCATAGGTTGCAGGCAGTGCCCTACACCCCGCCGGCCGTGGGCAGGTCCGGGCCTGCCTGCCTGGGCACTGCGGGACGGTGGCCAAGCCAGTCCCATGGCACCTTGCCAAGGACCTGGGAGACTGGCTCAGGGGAGAGGTCACTTCAGCCGGGGCTGGGGGCTGTGGACAGGGCAGGCTCCGGTTTCCCTGTCCCCTGCCACTCAGCATAGAACCAGAGATTCCAGCTGTGCCCTGCCTGGACACTGCCACCTCCTCATGGGTGTCTAGGGCCACTGGGAGCTGGGCACAGGGGCTCTCGGGGGAGCAATGGTGGAGACAAAGACCAGCGGATGGACTCTGGGGTCAGGGCTCCGCAGTCCCCAGGTATCTCCTTCTCAAAGTGGGACCAGGCAGGCAGTGGCCAGCTCCAGGACAGGGTAGCTCCAGGTTCCCCGGTGGTGGCCAGCTCCAGGACAGGGCAGTTCCAGGTTCCCCGGTGGTGGCCAGCTCCAGGACAGGGCAGTTTCAGGTTCTCCGGTGGTGGCCAGCTCCAGGACAGGGCAGGTCCAGGTTCCCCGGTGGTGGCCAGCTCCAGGACAGGGCAGCTTCAGGTCCCAGCCTTGCCAGGCTTCCTTGTGGGGCTGGGGTCCAGGGAGGAGCTCAGAAGGCGGGAGGGTGTCTGTGCCCACAGCAGTCAGCACAGTGAGGCTGTAGCCCAGGGCTCGGCCGCAGCCTCCAGGGCATCCCTCACACATGCTGTTCCCAAGATGGGGTGATCAGGACCTGAGCCACCTGCGGGCATGAGGGAGACCCCCAACCTGGCTGCAGCCTCCAGGCATCAAGGAGACCCCAAACCTGGCTGCATCCCCCAGGCCAAACCTAGACACAGTGGATCATGACAGCAACCACAGGCCTCATGCACTCATCCTGGCCCAGGCATCTCAAAGACTGCTCTCCCCAAGGCCCCCACGGCAGCCCCAGGAGCGGGTGCTGCTGTCATCCCCTATTCCAAGGCAGCACTTCTGAGAAGCCCCCACAGATGGGTCTGATCCAGGCTGGCCACCTCCAAGGCAGAGCTGCCCACCTGGCCCTCGGTTTCCAGCCGTGGGGGACAGGGTGGACAAAATGAGAGTGGAGGGCACAGGGAGGGTGAGAGGGGCACCTACCAGTGCTCGAGGGACACTCTAGGCATCTGCTGATGGGCATCTGGGCTGTGTGTACCGTTCAGCTCCCAGGACTGGTGCTGCTGTGAAGGGAGCTGGGATTTTGCCTGCCTCCCCCCAGGCTGTCACAGAAGGACAGAGCACAAATTCCCAGGGTGCTCAGGTGTCATTCTTTCCTCCCTGCAGAGCGAGCTGCCCTCCGAGGCCGGCGAGGGGAAGATGGCCCAGTCCACCACCACCTCCCCTGATGGGGGCACCACGTTCGAGCACCTCTGGAGCTCTCTGTGAGTGCACTCGGCTGGCCAGAGCTGGGGGCTCCCCAGAGCTGGGGGCTCCCCGGGAGGCACTCTGGGCTCAGCCACCCTCATTGGGATAACTGGGCTGGAGCAGGAGGGGTGGCCCCGGGAGGACTGTGGGCCAGCCTCTGACACCCTCACTGGGACGCTGGGCTAACCTTGGCCACCCTCGATGAGATTCTGGGCTGGCCTCAGCCACCCTCACTGGGACTCTGGGCTAACCTTGGCAACCACTGCTGGGATTCTGGGCTGGCCTCAGCCACCCTCACTGGGACTCTGGGCTAACCTTGGCCACCCTCGATGAGATTCTGGGCTGGCCTCGGCCACCCTTACTGGCCTAACTGGACCAGAGCAGGAGAGGTGGCCCCACACTGGTCTTGGGCCAGCCTTGGCCACCCTCATCAGCTTGGGGACAGGGCTCGGTCAGAGGGGTAGGGAAGGGGGACTGCTGCCCTAGGCCTTCCCTGGGGAGGTAGAACCAAAATTCAGACACTTTTCCCTGGCCATCTCTGGAGAGGGGCCATGGCCAGCAGAGGCCCAGGAAAACGGAGCCCGTGACTGGTTCTGTGTCTCTGACAAGCACAGCAGCCCTGGAGGGGCAGGTGGAGGACGGAGAAGGGATGAGAGGGCCTGGGAGGGGCAGAAGACATAGGCCTCATCAGGACTCTCGGGCTAGCCTTGAGCTCTGCACCTGGGAGGTGTGGGGGTGACGCGCTGACAGGGGGCTGACAGCTTCTGTTTTCCTCTCCTTGCCCCAGAGAACCAGACAGCACCTACTTCGACCTTCCCCAGTCAAGCCGGGGGAATAATGAGGTGGTGGGTGGCACGGATTCCAGCATGGACGTCTTCCACCTGGAGGGCATGACCACATCTGTCATGGTGAGTGGGGGCTGCCCTCTGCAGAGGACTGGAGTGGGGGCAGTCGGTGTGGCCTGTCCTGTCTGGGGACACTGGCAGAAGCAGGAGACAGCCTCCTGTTGCATAGCTTCCCCTGTGGGCTTCTCAGCACACTTCAAATTGCAAAGGAGAAAATGTATCTGCTCATGTAACTGTCAATCCAGAGATACAAATGGATTCAGGTATGGCTGGGTCCAGGTATAGAAAGTGCTTCAGGCATGGCTGGGTCCAGGTGTAGGAAGGGCTTCAGGCATGGCTGGGTCCAGGTGTAGGAAGGGCTTCAGGCATGGCTGGGTCCAGGTGTAGGAAGGGCTTCAGGCATGGCTGGGTCCAAGTGTAGGAAGGGCTTTGGGCATGGCTGGGTCCAGGTGTAGGAAAGATTTCAGGCATGGCTGGGTCCAGGTGTAGGAAACGCTTCAGGCATGGCTGGGTCCAGGTGTAAGAAAGGTTTTGGTCATGGCTGGGTCCAGGTGTAGGAAAGGTTTCAGGCATGGCTGGGTCCAGGTGTAGGAAGGGCTTCAGGCATGGCTGGGTCCAGGTTCCTCATGACTGCCTCCCTCTGTCTCGTGGCCTGCTGTTCCCTGCAATGGCTTCGATTTTGGTCAGCCTCTCCTCCCGTGGTGAAGAGTACCAGGCTCTGCCTGTATGCCCCATCCCTGTGGAGAGGGCAACCCTCTTTTCCCGCAGCCCAGCAGCCCTGCCTCTTGTTGATCTGAATGTGGTCATCCTCTGAGTGGCCTGGGCCCACCATGCCCGGAATAGGGTAACGATGGAATTGAGGGGGGCAGGCCCCCCACAGGGACCCCCAAAGGAAGACGGAGGTGCTGTTTCCAGGAGAAGAGTACTGGAGGGGCACAGGCAGGGCCAGTGAGGCCGTGACACCCTTTTGTGGCAGGCTCCACCATTCCTGGGAGTCTCAGGCCCTGCCATGTGGGCTGCTTCTTTTAGGGAAAAGGCCAGGCTGTGGGAGCTGGTGGGAGCCTCGTTCCTGCCTGTCTCTCCCACTGCCCATAGCCAGGCCCTGACTGTGCCAGGAGGTGGGTGGCAGGTGGGCAGCACCCGAGAGGAGAGGGCAAGGACCCAACCCAACCCAGGAGACCCAGCATGGCCTGGCTTCCCTGTGCTTGGCCCTGCCCACAGGCTGGCTGCCCTGGGCCCAGGGATTCCCAGTTGGGAACTTGCTACATGCACTGCAGGAAAAACAGCCCAAACTGTGGGGACAGGCACCCGAAACACAGCTTGCGGGGGGCGGGGGAGAGTGGGGGGCAGGTCCCACCTCCCTCACTTATGCCCAGCTCCAGGCAGGGCCTGCAAGGGAGGGGACAGGGCTGCAAGGGAGGGGGCAGGGCCTGCAAGGGAGGGGGCAGTGCTGGGCCTCTGGGTGATTCGAGGGCACCCAGCCTGGCCCTCTTCCTCCCTCAGGTCCCCATTCCAGGAGCTGGAGTGCACGCATGTCCAAGGCATGGGGGTGGGCGGCCCAGCCACCCTGGGCACTGGAGGGAGTGGGGGCCATGAGGCTCCAGTCAGACAAGTTGAGTGAAGTGGGATGGGGGAGGCAGAGGGTCCATTGCAGATCCTAGGCTGTCGAAGACCATATGGGGCCAAAGAAGGCACATCCTAGGGCAGCTGCAGCCCCAGGGCAGGGGGGTCTCTGGAAGGCAGCAGCCCCCATTCCTCCGAGGAGCCCCTCAGCCTGGATCTGAGGGTTGGACTGCCCGCCCCTGCCCACCCACCCCTGCTCAGGTCCCAGTGAAACACTCGCCAGCGTTCCACACGTGTTCTAGTGCCATGTTATGGGTGAGGAAACTGAGGCAGATGCTGGGAAAGGGTGGGCTGGGAACGGGGCTGGGTGGTGTGAGAAAGTGAGATCGAGACCTCTCCACTCTCCTCCTTTGGAACAATTCTGCCGGCTGCTCCTGGGGGAAAAGGGTCCTCGCCCTGGCCCCTCCAGGTCCCACTTTGGACATCTATGTCCTCCACTTTGGGGAGGGGCAGGAACTGGCCGCTGGACCCCAGGGAGGGAGGGAGGAAGACCTGTGAGACTGTCTGTCTCCTGAGATGCAGAAGCCACCTCCCGACCCCAAGGTGCTCAGCACCCACTTCCCCTGCAGAGGACAGAGGGCCCCTGAGATCACACAGACCCTGTGTCTGGAGGAGGACCTGGGCTCAGGGAGGCAGAAGGAGCAGTTCTGCCTTCCTGTGTGTGGGGCACACTTGCCCCACCAAGCCCCAGAGGGTTCCCTGAGCCTCACATTGGGGTCTGGTCTGAGCCCCGGCCTCCTGGAAATGCCACTCCCCCGCCACAGGGTGACGGTGGGCCTCACACCTCCGCCAACAGCGAGGTGGCCGAATCCGTCAGGCAGCCGCACGGTGCTTGAGCTATTTGCTTTCCGTCACCTTCTGTCAGGCTGTGGTGGCCCCAGGTAATTGAAACCCCTGATGCAAGCAGGGCAGATGTACTTGGGAGGGGCACTTCTAAAGGGCTGAGGGGAAAATGCCTGTGGGGGGTCAACGTCCTCTCAAAGCCATGGAAGAAATTCCTGGGTGCACAGCTCCACTTAGGGAGGTGGGGATTTCCCTGAAGGAAGGCTGGCAGGTGGGGAGCGCCAAGCCTCATTCTGATCCCAGGGCCCAGCCCCATCATGACAGCACCACTGGGCCAAGGGCATGCTGTCCCCTGCCTCTGACCCCCGTGGGAGCGCCAGGTGCAGACAGAGACTCAGAGCGGCCCCGACTAGCCAGCTTCAGCAGCCTGGAATGGGGTCCAGGGCTTCGCTGCCTTGAGAATGGACCCTGGCCCACAGAGCCCAGGGGTCCCAGAGCGGGACTGGAGCTGAGGGGGGCATTGTTTTAAAGTCCAGCCCAGGAGCTCGGGGAAGATGCTGTACTGCTGGGGCTGGGGACCTGGACCCGGCTCAGTGGGGATGCGGGCATGGAGGGCTCTGAGGGACCCCTGGGAAACTTCCACCTGCAGCTCAGGGGCCCAGTTCTAGCCCCACCACAAGGCTGGGAGCTTGGACAAGAGTCACCGCACAGGCCGGGCCACGGGTCAGACAGGCGGTCTGCTGCAGGATGCTTCCAGGGCTCCCGACAGACCTGAGTTGGTGGCTCAGGCAGAGTCCTGCTTGTGGAAGAGGCTGCACACGTCCCTGCCCCGACCTGCCCCTGGCAGCTCCCTCTGGCCACCTGTCCCTGGGTGCTGGTGGCATCTGGCTGCTCCCATCCTCAAGGGTGGGTCTGGGGCTTGTCCAGCAATAGGGCCTCAGTTCAGGCAGGCACAGTGCTTGAGCTCGGGACGCCGGCCCTCTGGGGTGGGGCTTGCCTTCTGGGTCTCAGGGACATGGTTCAGGAAAGCGGGGTGTAGACAGGAGCAGTGGAACCCTCAGTGGGCCTTGGAGGAGTCCCAGGCCACAGACTTATCAGCGAGACCATGAACTCTGTGTGGCCACAGCAGGAAGCGACCCTGTGGTCACTGTTGCCATCTGGCTTCGATGGCCCAGAAAATCCAGCAGGTAGAGGCGCTGTGGCTGGGGCTCCGAGGCCCAATTTGCTGGGTTCAGGACGCACCCCTTCCCTGCTAGCTGGGCAACACTTAAAGAATCATGTGGCCTCTGGGCCTCCAATTCCTGTCCACAAAATTGGGCCACTGAGAGCATCCGAGTCACCCACTGACTTGAGGCTGTCTGGTGGTGCCGGTCCCATCGGGAGTTTGCGACAAACGCTGGGTGTGAGGGTGGGGGCAGGGAGGAGGCCCTACATTTGAGAGAGCTGCTCCTTCAGAGACCGGAACAGCACAGCCAGCAGGGGCTGGGGCAGGACCACCGGCCCAGCACAGGTCCTGCCTGAGTCGCTCCTTGCCTGGGGCTCTGGCTGTCCCTGAAGACCCTACGTGGCTCACAGGGGCCTCACTCTAAAATAGGTCCCCGTCCTACAAGACAATAGCAGGGGGAAGCCCGTGGCCCCTGGCCTCCCCGTGGGCCGGGGAGGGTGGACGGAGGAGCCACAGCTGAAACTGACCCAGCCCCTGCCCTCTTGGGGCCCTGGCTGGTGTCCTGAATGAAGAAGGCTCGATGCGGCTCTGGGTGCCATCTGGGTGGGGTCTCCCTGGCCACCCCCAGACCGCTTGGGAGGAGCTGCAGAGGATTAACCTCCCTGGGAGGCTGACCGAGTTCGAGGAGGCAGTGGGAGCATAGCTGTGGGGGCGGGGGTCCTAATCCTCGCTGGGACCCACCTGAGGAGTCTCTGCAGTGCTGGGCCTCGGCTGGGGGTGAATCCCCGCCCCTCTGAGTCCCAGTGTCCCCTCAGACAAAGCCAGGGCAGGGAAACGAGACCCGAGGCCCCCGCTGGCTCTCAGAATTCTGGGGAGCAGAGAGGGGAGCAAAGAGGAGAGAGGCAGGTGCCTCCTCCCTCCCTCCGCACCCCTCCCCCCCCTTTAGAGCCTCCTCCAGGCCCGGCCCCTCCCCCAAGTCCCTTCCCGCCTCTCCTGGCGCCTTTCTCTGGCGACAGCTGTTGTGGGCAGGTGGGCTACGGAGCAGGGACTAGGGCTGGCGGGACAGAAGGCGGGCTGATCTTCCCGGGGGCTGAGGAACCCAGCAGCACAGACACCCCCAGTCAGAACCCACAGACACCTGGGGCTTAAGACCCCTGAGGTCACGGCCCAGGAACCCAGCAGCAGCACAGACACCCCCAGTTAGAACCCTCAGACACTTGGGGCTTAAGACCCCTGAGGTCACTCAGGATAGACCTTGCTGATTTGGGGGAGGGGCATCCTCCCCAGGCCCAGGAGAAGGAAGGGCACGGGTCCCGTGTGTGTGTGTGTGTGTGTGTGTGTGTGTGTGTGTGTGTGTGTGTGTGTGTGTGTGTGGTCCCCAGGAAGGGGCAGGCAGGCAGTGGGGGAAGGGTGCCCCTCCCTTCCAAGGAGGCTCTGCAGCTGGAGGAAGGGCGGGGTGGGGCATGGGAGCAGGGAGGGGGCTCAGCTTGCCACAGTCAGCTCTGAGATCCCAGCCCACTCATTACCCCCTCCTAGAGAGCCCCCAGCCTTTCCTTCAGCGGGCTTCCATAAGGAGGCCCTTTGGGGCTGCACAGACCTGAACCCCACCGGCACCTGGGTCTCAGCGCTTTGCGGCTACTGCGGCCTCTTCCTTGGGGAACCCTGTGTTATGAGTTTGGCCTTGAACTGACACTGCAGGCACGAGGAAACCAAGTCCCCTTTCCATTCTGGCAAATACTGCTCCCCCGGACATAGTGCCTGGAGAGTAACGTGGCCTGTGGTGGCAGCGCTCCCCGCCTGTCCTGCGGCCCAGGGTCCTGAGGAGACAGTCAGTGCGGTGGAATCCCCAGGGAGTCAGAAGCAGAATGGCAGGTGCAGAGGACCCAGCTGGGAGGGAAACTGGACGAGGCCAGACACTGAGGGCCAAGCCAAGGGGGTGTGGCCCCAGGTCCCCATCCCTGTCCTCTGCAAAGCCAGGCCTTGGGGACATTTGCATAAAGCTGGGTGCTGCTCCGGTGCAGAGGCCAGTGGTTTTTGATGCTTTTGAGTTGGAAACGTGCAGCTCAGCTGCCCTGTGATCCCTCAGCCTGGCCCAGACGAGGGAGTGGAGGGACGCGGGTTCTCGGGCACAGTGCCCTGGGCATGGGTGGGGCTCGTGCCGAAGGCAGCCTGGCTGTCATCCCGCCTCATGTCCTTCCCCTTTGCGCGATCCTTTTGGCTATTTATAAAACCAACAGGCTGGCCCTGTGCACGGGGACTTGCCTGAGCCTTTTTCAATCCATCATTCCCTTGTCAGGGGAGGATGCAGCAGGCAGAGGTTGGGGAATGTGCCGTCGGGGGTGGGGAGTGGAACCCAGGTCCCGCTTCTGCCCGGCTCTGAGTGTCCCTCCATCCCTGGGGAGCCCACCCCCAACCCAAGAGGGGTCCCAGGCTCAGAAGCAGAAAGCACCCCCTAGGGCATCTCCCATCCCAGCAGGAGTGTCCCTGGGGCTCACCCTGGGTCCTCCTCTCCCCATCAAGGAAACTGCTGCTTACTCCAGAACCTCCAGTCTGGGGACCCGCTGCAGGGGGGTTCCCGAGAGATGCCCTTCCTGAACCCGGTCTAGCAAACAAAACTGTCTCCTGAGTGCCGCCGCTCTGCCTGCTGGGGGCTGAGATCCTGCTATAGGAAGTGATGGGCGTCCAGGCCTCACCTGCTGCCTCCCTGATCCAGGCCCCAGTCCCTTGAGGCACAACACCCAGAACAGGCCTTTCGTCCTTAGCCCCACCTGCTGGTGGGGCAGGGTGGGTCCTCGGGCTCCTCAGGCGGCTGTAGTCCAACCCTCCCCTGCCCTCACCCAGCCCTGCCTGCTCTCCCTGGGGCGGTGGTGGAGACCCCTGCCAGCTTTTGGGGGGTACAGCAAGGAAGAAGGAAGCTGGGGAGATGGAGACAAGAGAAAGGTCAGGTGGTTTGGGATTTGGCACGAAAAGGCGGAAGGAAAGGGACTCTGTGTGGATTTCTCAGCCCTCGTGGTGTGGGAACCACAGTGCCCTGGGGACCTGAGTCTGGGTCTGGGAGGGCAGGTCCCCAGGCCCCAGTCCCCAGGTTTGTCTGGGTATGGATGCCTTGCCTGCTTCCAGCGGGACTCAGGCCCCTCTGCCAGGGGCAACTTGGTACCAAAGATGGCTGAAACTGAATGAAAATTCAGCCCACGGGGAGTGGCGGTCACCTCAAAGGCCCCAGTAGGCAGGTGTGGGCACCACAGCAGAGCCATGACTGGCTGTGCCAAGGCTGTCCACCACTGCAGCAGGCCCCACCACCGGGCTCTTCTGTGGCAGCAGGGGCTTGTCCGTGTTTCCCAGAGACTTGGCCAATGCCAGGGTGGGCTCCAGACACATGGCCCTGGACTCTTGGACTCACCCCTGCTTTGGGCAGGCAGCAGGAAGCTGCACCCTCCGGCTCCTGTCTCCTCAGGGGTCTGGGGTCACAGCCTCGCGTGAGCCCCTCCTCTCCATGCCGCCCTTGGGGTGGTCCCAGCGGACCACTGAGCTCCCTGCTCAAGGGGAAGACGCGCCCCACCAGGGTCGCCAAGGGAGGCGATGGCATCTCTCCCCCTTGGGGTGGCCCAGTCTTGCCTACCACGATCTCCAGGGTCGGGGCTCAGCCATCGTGCTTGGGAACGGAGGCTGCCTTGTGTGATGAGGCCCCGGGGCCCCCAGAGCCTTCCCCAGACAGGCAGCATCTCCGAAGGAGCCCTGGTGGGTTTAATTAGGGAGCCGGCACTGACCGGCGTCCCCGCCCTCCCCGCGCAGCCTCCTTGGTGCGGTCCAGCACATCACCGGGCAAGCTGAGGCCTGCCCTAGGCTTGGATGAATACTCATGAGGAATAAAGGGGTGGGCCGCGGGTTCTGTTGTTGGATGCAGCCACTTGACAGAACTCGGGGAGACGGGAAAAGCGAGAATGCCAGCAAACCGCCCGCATGTGCCTGAGCACCCTCGGCTCCCGCCTCCCTAGCTGCCCGGCCTCTCCCCCTCGGTCCATGCTGCCAGGGGGCCACGACCCTGACCCTTCCCTCGGGCCGCCCAGACCCATGCCTCGTCCTGCGGGACAGCAGCTCCCCGCCGTGTGCAGACCCCCCGGCGCCTACCATGCTGTACGTCAATGACCCTGCGAGGCACCTGGCCACGGTAGGTGTGACGTGCCCTTCACAGGATCTCTCCAGAGACTTTGCAGGGGGTTTTGCCTCGGTGGAGGGTTCAGAGGGCCATCCTTCTGCCTGTCTCCCTGGCCCGGTGTCTGCTGCCAGGTAGGGTGAGCAGAGGTGGGAAGGGAGGCACTGGGGGGCTAGGGGCAGGTCCTGGGCATGGAGCAGGGAGATTTGGGCCCCCACAGCCTGTGCCCACCTGCTGGGTGGGGACCTGAAGCCAGAGAGGAGGCCAGGTCCAGGCCAATGGGGCTGCTGGTGCTTCTGCCTTGCACTCGGGGGTCTCTGATGCGCCTTAGCTTTGGGACTGGTGGCTTGGTCCCGGCTCAGGGTTTCCGAGCTGTCCTGCCCTGCCCCAGCCACCCGGAGCCCAGTGCACCCCTGGAAGTCATCCGTGCCCCTGGGCATGGGTTCAAAGCTGCCTCTACCCTCACCTGGGAATTTGCTCATTTGACAGCAGTGGCCGATGGTGCTTTTTGACGGCCCCACGGGCTCTTCTCGATGTGGGTCTGAGCTCCAGGGCCAGGACCAGCAGCAAACTGGGCTCGAGGCCTCTTGCAGCCCCCCTCATGCAGTAGGCAGCTGGCCTGGCAGAGGGGAGGGCAAGGCCTGCAGCTTGCGGTTGGCCCCTGCGGCCTGAGCCCCGGGGACCTGGCCTCACTTCCAGACTTGCCAGGTCCCCAGGGCCAGGCAGGCACCAGCTGCTAATTGTGAAGGTGGAAGGCTGGGCACAGCTGCTCCATGCGGGTCCACTCCTCCTCCCAGGGAGGCAGACAGCTGGGGCCTCGGGCACCTGTGCCACTGGGGAAACTCAGCCATGGACAGGGCACAGCGGGCAGGGAGGAAGAGTCCGGGTGTCCCCAAGCTCTGTTGGCACAGAGACCTGGCCGTGGGCTCCAGGCAGTGTGATTGGGGTGTGTGTGACAGCGACGTGTGTGAGTCTGCACACCAGTGTGTACATTGGTGTGCATGTGGCGGGTGTGCGTGCAATAGGCAGGTGAGGATATGTGCAGATGTTTATGTGTGTTGCTGTGGATGTGTACAGGCTGGTATGGGTGGGTAGGTGCTCATGTGTGTCTGTGTGTGTGTGTTGCGATGGGTATGTGTATGTTTGTGCCTGTGGCTATGTGTCCCCAGGCAAGGCTTTGAGAAGAGAGGCTGTGTGTGTGTGTGTGTGTGTGTGTGTTTGTGTGTGGCCCAGAGGGTGGGGGAGGGCGGGGGACACCCAGCTCCACAGCCTGCTGCCATGCTGGCTCCATGCATGAGAGTCTAACAGCACCACGGCCTCTCCACACGCCCGCGTGATCTTTTTATCTGAAACCCAGAGCTGGGACTGCGACCCAGAGCAGCAGATGGCTACCTCAGGCATGGGGTGTCCCTCTCTCCCGTCTGGCTGTCACCTACTTGTTCATTGATACGTGTGTCCACCAACACGTTGCTATTAGAAACGCACAGCCGACCTGTGGCTCCTGGTGTGGGGGCAACCTCCTACCCCCGACTCTCAATGGAGGTGGTGCGTGAGCTGGAAGGGGCTGTCCCCTGGCTGCCGGACCACCTGGAACCCAAGGTGGAGCCGGAAGCCCCCGGTGGAGAGGCCAGTGTCACTGCCTGGCCAGCCTGGGGACACAAGGGACTCTGGTAAAACCTTTTCCCTTGAATGGAGCAGATGTCGTCGTGTGACTCACCCTTGGGGGACGGGCAGCAGACTACACCAAGGTTGAGTACGCAGCCACGAGAACACCTTTCCCGGGAAGGGCGGGGGGTGGAGCCCTACTGCCCCGGCCTTCTGACTCTCACTGCCCACAGGAGCCGCTCACTGGGTCC
Organism: Leontopithecus rosalia; assembly: GCA_028533165.1. Lineage (NCBI taxonomy): Eukaryota > Metazoa > Chordata > Mammalia > Primates > Cebidae > Leontopithecus > Leontopithecus rosalia. The sequence continues at coordinate 2,182,102 of CM052659.1, forward strand.
ACTCAGCTGCTGCTGCCCGCTGCCCTGGGCGTCAGCAATGGCCAGCTGTGCCAGCGCTGTTTCTTTTTAGACCAAGGATTACTGTGGTTCGTTCGTTCATTTGTTCATTCATTCATTCCATCAGCAAGTGTCAGCTGGGCACCTTTGTGCGTTAAGCTGAGTGTCAGGGGCGGGTGGAGGCGGTGCCCAGAGCCAGCTGTCTCCCACACCTCTTCTCTCTCAGGGGGAGGCAGGCGAGGCTGGGTCATCCTAATGGGCTAGGCGGTGACTCAGTTTCCCCATTTCTGTGCCAGAGAGAGAATTTGTGACCTTGTCTTCTGCATGAACGTTTTTTGAGAGAGAAAATGGTATTCAGCCCAAAGGGTTTGAAACCCAACGTGAGCGAATAGAGGGGTGCTGGCGTTCGTGGCTTTGTCCAGCCCGTCCACCCTGGTTACTCCTATGGAAGTAGAGCGGCCACTCTGGAGCCCGCTGGACCAGCGAAGAGGCGTCTGGGTTGCAGGACGCTGTCTGAGCCCCCAGCTAGGCCCGCTGAGTGCACCCAGCCTGGCGCAGGATTCCAGGGTGGGCTCGGGTCTGCCTCTCTGGCACCTGCCAGCTGAGTCTTTGGGCAGCGACACCTCTCTCTGAGCCCCAGTCTCCTCTATGACCGGGACGGTGTTCACTGTAGCCGCTCGGCCGGGGTATCACTGTGGGGCCCAATGGGAACTGCCACCACTTGCTGTAGATGGGGGCGCAGGGAGGCCTGGCCTAGAGAGCCGCAGCCTCAGCCTCCTCCTCCCGAAATCCCAGCCATGCTCTTCACTCAGCTCCCACACGGTCCTTCTGCATGGGGGACTGGATAACCCCAAAGTGGCTTTGGCCAAACGAGGCCATGTTATGGGTCTGTGGCCCCCACAGGCTGGGGTCAATCAATGCCCACGAGGTATATACCGCGAGGTATATACAGAGACATTGCCCACATCTCCCGCCTGCAGCAAGGAGGGAGCCGACAGCTGCACCAGTGGGGCCCTTCTAGAAGCTGAGCACTGGAGACCTCGGAGCCAGGCACGGTCCCCCAACACCTGGGAGTCTCCCTGCCTTCCCAGATTTCCAGTTCACGGCCCCGCTGCCCCCCACCTCCTCCCAGGGCCGCTGTTCTTCAGCTTCAGGGTCTCAGGAGGTTAGCAGGGTGATGGGAGACGCCCTAGTTCTCCTGCGCCCTCTGTGTGGAGGAGCTCCAGCCTGTCTCGCCGCAGCGCCTGGCCTGTTCCTGCCTGTCCCTCCACGCTGTGGGCATCCAGTGCCTTCTGGGAAAGTGGCCACCGCTGTGCCAAGGAGCAGCACAGACAGTTCCGGGGCTTTGGACCCCCTGTGCGCCCTGTTGAGCCAGTGCCTGCTCTGTTCCTGCCAAAAGTGGAGCCAGGGGACTCAGCTGGCAGATGTTCTGGAAGGACCCCTGGCTGCAGTGCTGGGAGTAGGCCACAGGGGGGCAGGCCCGAGGCCAGGAGCCATCTGCAGACGGGGGCCATCCAGGGGAGGGGGCAGCCCACCTGCCAGCCAGGTGGTTCGATGCCGTAGGATTCTGGCAGCATTTGCTGATGGGCTGGATGTGAGGGGAGGGCTGGGGGACCCCATGTTTTCTTCTCTGAGATGAGGAGAATTGCAGCAGGGCAGGGGTGAAAATGCCATGGTCAGCTGTGGCCATAGCCGTGGCTGTGGTTAGCTGTGGCCATGGCCGTGGCCGTGGCTGTATTGGAGATGCCTGGCAGCCATTGCACAGCTGAGGAAGAGCCCCATGCAGGGGGCAGGATGACGAGCGTGCAGTTCCCGAAGCCCCGTGAGGAAGGGGTGTCCAGTGATCCTGGGGCCTGAGGAGTGTGACCACCTGGTGGCTCACACCCATGTGCGTCAGAGGATGTGGTGGGCTGGTGGTCAGGTGCAGGGTGGAGTTTGAAGGTGGCCTTCAGAGGAAGAGCAGGGAGGATTCCGGGAAGGCGCTGAGGTTCCGTTTGCAGCCTTGCAGGAGGCTCTGCAGCTCCCCAGGGCAGGAAATGCGGCAGGGTTCGCACGGGAGGTGCGTAAGGAGTTGGAGCCGCACTGGCAGGAGCGGCCACGTGGACACTTAGTTGCTGGTGTGGGCAGGCAGGCTGTGGAGACGACCCACTCTAGGGAGTCCTGGGCATGGGTGCTTACAGTCAGGGCTCTGGGGGTCTGCACGGAGGCGGGAGAGACAGCAGCTGGAGCCGGGCACTGGGCACGTGATGTCCGAGACGCCAGGCAGAGGGGGAGATTCGGAGGGGCAGCCTGGGAGCCAGGAGAGACCGGGCATGAGGGGCCAGCTGAGAGAACAGAAGAGACTGCAGCTCGGCACGCCGGAGGCTGCCGAGTTCCCAAGGCTTGAAGAGGGCAGAGCCCAGCTGGCGATGACACAGGGGAGAGCTGAGTGCAGCCTGGGCAGCCCCCGGCATCCTCCCCGGGCCTTGCGCCATGAAAGACCCGGAGGAGTGGTGGGGCTGGGGTCGCTTGGGGCCAGGGGAGGGACCAGCTGTCCCCGCTGGAGATCCAGGGGTCAGAGGAGCCACCCCACTCTCCTGCCCAGTGTTCCTGGTGCACACCACCTCCGGCCCCGGCCACTCTCGGCCAGCTGCTATTCCTGTCCCCATCATCCTGTATCCCATTGCCCCACCCCCATTACCAGCCTAGTGGGACCTAAACTTCCTAGACCCAAACATAGCTCCTTATCTTCCCCTGATGGGGAACAATTCGGCATCTCAGCTAGCCAGAAATCCACGCGCCCTTTGCTCAGGCCAGAGCCCTGTAGGCACTCTAAATACCCCTGAGGTCCTGTGAATCCTGCCTGCAAATGTGCCCAGGGCCCCTGTGCACCCGCCTCACACCCGAGGCTCAGAGGCATCTCGCGGTTACTGCCTTTGCTGACGCCCGCCTGTGTTAACGCCGGAGCCAGAGGGAACCCTCCGCAGCCCTGGGTGTCTCTGCTCAGCTCTGGCCACCTCTCCCGCTGTCTCCACCGCTCCATCTCTCTCTGGACAGGCCCTAGGCCCTTCCTCTGGCTGCAGGCTCTCTGCCCTGCTGGTCCCCAGTATGAAAGCACACCCAGGCCTGCCCAGCACTAGGCAGAGCTTTCCCTCCTGTAGGGCCACGCTCACTTTTTCCCAAGTCTGTCCTCACCTGGACGCCAGCCCTGGCCGCTGTGCCTGGCTCTGTGATTCCGAGACCGCTTTCCATCCCCTGCATGCTCGCTGGCCAGTTTGCTTACTGTCGTCCGTGGGGAGGGCAGGGGCTGTGTCTTGTGCTGGCTGCCGTCTCCCTGCACCTGGGAGGGTGCCAGGATGTCAAGCTTAGGAAATGGGTGTGGAGAGGAGACCTGCCTTTGCGGGAGCTGACTGGGGCCACCGCACTGGGCGGGAGCTTCTGTCACTCTTGAGCCCAGTAACCGGGAGGGGATGCGCAGAGCGGGGCTGGGCCATTCCTGAGCGGGCACACTGCTGTCTCTCTGGCTCTGGGGCCTCTGCCCTCTGCCTCGATGGCTCCCCACAGCAGTCCTGGGCTGCCTTCTCAGCCTTTGGGCTCCTGCTCCAATGTCCCCTTGTCACTGAGGGCCATTGGAGGTGGCGCGCCCCGTGGCTCATGCTCAGTCCCCAACTGGCATGTGCAGGGAGGGGTCCAAGGGTTCCCGGGGAGCACCTATCAGTGTCTCTAGTGCAGCAGGGGGCTGGTGCGGGCAGGGCCTGAGTCAATCTGCAGGACCGGTGGACGGATGGGCAGGCGCAGGTGTGCAAGGACGCAGGATGTCAGGGCTGACACCTGGGCTGGACTCTGGGTGCTGACAGGGGGTTGGGGGAGGAGAGAGATGCCTGAGTGAGCTGCGCCTTCCTCCTCGTCTTCCCAGGCTCTCGGCACTCTGGGTGGGAGGGCCTGGACCAGACCATTTCCAAGTGGTTAAATAACGTCTGTGTGTCCCGTGGCCACCTGCCTCTCATGGGCAGCAGCACAGGGCCTGATGGGGGTTGGGCCTGGACACCCCACTGGGGCCCCCGCAGACACTCAGGGTCCAGGCTGCCCTTTGCCTTGACCTGGCTGGGCAGGGCTGGTGGCTCAGGCCTCTGGAGGAGGCCTTTCGGGATCGGGGAGGCCAGGGGCAGAAGCTGAGGGGCATGGAGAAGGGTCTGGGGAGGAGGCAGAGCGCCATGAGTGGACTCTAGGGTGGTAAGCAGGTGGAAGGCAGTGAGGGTTGAGGAGAGGGTGAGGCGAGGCCCTTGCACCAGGCCATGGTGGCGGCTCAAATGCGGGTCCTGGAGGCCCTGGGGGCAGCAGGTTACCCTGGAGTCATCTGATGAGGAGTCCCTTGGGGGTGTGGAGGGAGATGCGTCTACAAGACCCCGTGTGTAGCTAGACGCAGAGTGGGTGCTGCAGACGGGCTCAGCCGCTGCAGGGAGATGCAGCCCTCACGGTCCTGCAGACACAGGCCTGGGCAGCTGCGCGGGGCTTCTGGGGGCGCGTTTCTCCGCTGTGAGGTGTGGAAAGTTCCACATGGCCCTGACAGGATTGGGCAAGGCCTTACCTCAGCCCGGGTGAGAGCAGAGGGTGCCGTGTGCACACTGGCGGGAGAGGGGGCTCCCCGGACGCATGTCGAATCTTGTTGGCATTTCCATCCGTTTAATCACGGGCTCCCGGAGATGCTTGGGAAGTACCGGCGGCCGGAGGTCTCGCCCCGTGGGATAGGCTCCCTCAGCTGGGGCCTGACTGCTTGTCAGTCCCTCACCCCTGGGTGAGGTTGGGGCTCAAGTTCAGACATGCCCGTGAGAGATCAGGGAGTTTGAGGAGTTGCAAACTCTTCAAAAACCCACAGCAGTCTCGTCTCAGTGTTCAGGGAGCGGGGACACTGACCTCCTTGCTCTGCAGGGGCTGCGGTCACAGTTCAGAGCCCGCCCAGGCTGGAGGGAGAAGGCCAGGGAGCCAGGGGGAGGCCAGCTGACCCCTCAGGAGACTCCAGGCAGACGCCCGATGCCAGACTCCAGCCAGTAAACACGTTGCCTTCTGGAAGCATCTGCTGGGGCCGTCCTGTGCAGGCTGTGGCACCCATGTGTCTGCACTGACTGGCGCTCCAGTCCTAGTTGAGGGGCAGAATGAACTGGGAGTGGGGGATAAATGCCGCGAGGGGAGTGGGGAGTGGGGATGCTCAGGCTGGGGCCAGAGCGGGAGAGGTGACAGGAGCGGAGGCGGAGGTGGGGAGGGGCCCGCGGGGCGCGTGGGCTTCAGCTGATGCCCCCGCTGCGCTTTTCCACTCGCCTCCCTCTCTGACTCGGCTAACTCTGATTAGGATCACAGGAAGCTCCGTTTCCACAGAGAAGGGGGACTGCACAGCCAGGCCGTGGGCTCGGGCCCAGTCTCCTGATCCCTGCCAAGCCCAGGGCGCCGGGAAGTGGTCCCACCCTTGGGAGCTGGCCCCTGGCCTCAGCTCCCAGTGACCTGCCTGAGAGGGGCTGGTGGGTCAGGCCTCTGGAGGAGGCCTCTTTGGGGCAGTGGGCTCTGAGCAGGATGGGGAGGTGGGGGCAGAAGCTGAGGGGCGTGGAGAAGGGTCTGGGGAGGAGGCGGAGGCGCTGGGAGCAGACTCAGGGCAGTGAGCAGCTGGGAGGCAGTGAGGGTTGAGGAGAGGGTGGGCTGAGGCCCTTGTACCAGGCCACAGTGGGCGGCTCAAATTTGGGGTCCATGGAGGCCCAGGGGGCACCAGGCTTCCCTGGAGTCATCTGGAGTCACCTGGGGTGTGGAGGGAGACACGTCTACAAGGCCCCATGTGGTGCTAGACAGAGTGGGTGCTGCAGACAGGGAGTGAGCCCAGCGGGGTGCAGATGCCGGGGTGGAGCTGGGCTTGGCCAGGTCTGCAGGGAGGAGGGAGTGAGAGGGAAAGAGCAGGTGTGGAGCGCCCCGACTGTGGTTTGCTGCCTTCGAGTAGGTCACAGATGGACGTAGGTGGCAGTGGCTTTTGCTTGGCATTGCATTTGGGCCCATGTCCTCCCTCCCCATTGCCAGGAGTCTTGGGAACAGGAGAGAAGCTCTGGCTGTGACCCTGCGGAGAGGCCTCCTCCAGGCACTGGTGGCCCCTGGCAGGACCCCGGTGGGCCAGGGGAGGCAGCAAGGGAGGGGAGGCAGCAAGGGAGGGGAGGCAGCAAGGGAGGGGAGTCAGCAAGGGAGGGGAGCCTGGGAGGGGACAGGGGACTACCTGCTGCTCACTGGGCCCCAAAGGCAGCTGGCGAGATGGGGCTCGCCTTTAGAGGGTGAAGGGCAGGAGACCCTGGGCATGCCCAGTGGGGTTGACAGCACGTGGCCAGGCTGTTCCTGCAGGAGAGAGCAATTCACAGCCAGAGGTAAAACCACACATCCCCAGCTCCAATAGAACAGAAACAACCGGCTCCTTTCACTCCTTCCCATCTGGTGGGACCTTACCTGCCTCCGCACGGAGGACGCCTCCCTCAGAAACTCGCCCGATCCGCAGGGCCTGTGCCCACCCGGGACAGTGGAAAGGGAGCCTGTGGCAGTACCAGCGCCCCATGTGACAGGCACTGCTCCCACCTCTTCACACAGTTTAGTCTCCCAGGGCCTCACAGAAACCCTCAGTGACAGGCTGCCCTGCCTCATCACGAGGTGACCAAGGCAGAGAGCTCAAGTGAAGACCCGGGGTCCTGCCAGGGCTGGATGACGGGGCCGGGATCTCAGCCCACGTGGCCCAGGTCTGTTATGAGGCTCACTGAGAGGCGGGAGAGGAAGTCCTGGACCTCAGGAACAGCTGGAGAGAGCCTGGGAAGCTTCTGGGAGGAGGTGAGCCTGGAGACGCTGTACAGGTGCAGAGATGCGTGGCGTTCCAGCATCTGGAACCCCTGGAGGGGAACAGCACCAACAAAAGCTTGGGGTGTGGACCAGCAGCGCTGGAACAAGGCAGGAGACGGGGCTCCCTCGGGAAGCTGTGATTGCCGTCTAAGGGACAGAAGCTCCATCTTTCATGCCTCTGTGCACGTGTGGCAGAGACAAAGGTTTCGGAATGAGGGGCTGTGCCCCGCGCTCCCCACCACGCCTGCTGGGCCCGGGGTAGGGACCAGGCTGGAAGTGCCTTCTCCTCCACTGGATGAGTCAGCCGAAACCATGGTCTTTGGAGACGTGGCCGGAGTCACTGTGAATTTTGCTGGCAGGTTTCTGTTATCATTTCCACTAAAAAATACGTTCCCTTCCGGACAGCACCACATCTGTCCTCTGTCACCTGAGGCACGGCTGTGACCACCCGTGCTGTCGCTTTGTTTTCTGTCTTCCTATCTTGGGCCCTGATAAAAGACGCTGCGGATACCGGGAATCAAGAGAAGCGAACTAGCAGGGAACAGAGACACAAGCTTGAAAAAATCATTTATTTCCCAACTGCATCTAAAAAATCACTCAAGGGGCCCACACCTGTAATCCCAGCACTTTGGGAGGCTGAGGCGGGCAGATCACCTGAGGTCAGGAGTTCAAGACCAGCCTGGCCAACATGGTGAAACTATCTCTCCTAAAAACACAAAAATTAGCCAGGCACAGTGGCTCATGCCTGTAATCCCACTTATTCCCAGCTATTCAGGAGGCTGAGGCAGGAGAATCACTTGAACCCAGGAGGTGGAAGTTGCAGTGAGCGGAGATCATGTCACCGCACTCCAGCCTGGGCGACAGAGTGAGACTTCATCTCAAAAACGAACAAAAAGAATCACTCACTTGAGACTGTTTACACATTTCAAACAGTCAACATGTGAAATGGAACTCTTTTAACAAAACCACAAAATCCAACTTAATCTGAAAGAGGACGGGCCCCATGGGACGGGAGGTGACGATGGGGCCTGGGGCCCGGCTCCCCTCCAGTGAGGGCAATGAGTCTTTCGAGTAATCTCAGCACTTTGGGAGGCCAAGGCTGCCCCCACCCTCCACGTTTGGAGAAGGCAGTCTGGACCCTGGGCACTGCCAGGACTTAGGACTATGGCTGACATGGTGGGTTGTAGCATGCCATGGTTACGTCCCCCAGTGGCTTCTGAAGGCCACCAGGGCTGGACAGCCCATGTGGGTTTCAGGGTCTGTTTCATCCAACCAAGAGTTTCTGAGTGTCGTCTCAGTGCTGGCTGCCAGGACACCTCAGGGAACGGGGAGCTCCCGACCCCTGTGAGCACCTGTCCCCAGAAGCACCTGTTCTTCCCCATCTGTCCCTGTGCCCGGGGCAACTCTCCTCTGAGTAGTGAATCTGGATTCCTGTCCCTGGTCCTCGGCGGAGCCTGCCCAGCCTCACTTCCTCCTGGCTGGATTTTTGTGCCAAGGCGTGGAAGTCACGCCTTGTGCAAAGGAGCTTCCTGGACTCTGGTTCCAGGAAGCCTCCCGGGAGAGTCAGAGTCTCAGGGTACCATATCTCTGGACCCTCCCGATCCCCACAACCATCCTATGAAGCACACGTTGATTTCTGTTTTTTTCCTCCGAGACAGAGTCTTGCTCTCTCAACCAGGCTGGAGTGCGATGGCGCAATCTTGGCTTACTGCAACCTCTGCCCCTGCCCCACCACCGTTCAAGCGATTCTCCTGGCTCAGCCTCCCGAGTAGCTGGGATTACAGGCGCGCACCACCACACCCAGCTAAATACTGTTTTGTATTTTTAGTAGAGACGGCGTTGTGCAGTGTTGGTAGGGCTGGTCTTGAACTCCTGACCTCAGGTGATCTGCCTGCCTCAGCCTGCCAAAGTGCTGGGATTTCATCCCCATTTTGCAGATGAGAAAACAAAGGCCCAGGGAGGTAGAGCCATGGACCAGGTCACACAGGTGGAGCTGGGACTTGGCCCAAGGATTCCTGACCTCAGAGCCCTGCCTGGCTCCCATGGGTCCCTGGCAGGCCTCCCCTGCCCCTCTCCTGGATGGGCAGAGAGGCTGGTTCCCAGGGTGGTGACGTGAGGGCATCAGTAGACCCAGTAAAACCTGCTGTTCTGGGATGAGCGGCCCTGGCCACCACTTCCTGCCCACCTTGTGGGAACCCCCAGACCCCAGGCGTCACTGTCCCTAGCCTGGCCGACAGTAGGTGCTGGAGGCTTGGATTGAGGGGCCGGGCTGAGCTCTTGCTTCTACACACTGCTCCTCTCTGCTCTCAGGCAGGCAGGCAGGCCAGGGGCCTCCACACCCTCCTGGAGGGGGCCCAGCTCCTGGGCGGCCTGTTCCTCTCTGACCCCTCATTTTGGAGCAAGGTCACCAGCCTGCTGCCACCCCAGGGGCATGGGTGAATCAAACAGTGAGGTCTGGGAACTGTGTTGATAAAGCAGCCCCATTTACCACTGCCTGCTGCCCACGCCCCAGCCTGCAGCCCAGAGCTCATCTCCAGCAAAGGTGCCCCCAGGGAGGCCCCCAGCCCTCTGCAGGAGGAGAGACAAGGCCCCCCTCGGTGGGGGACTGCAAGATTTGCCCTGGCAGAGCACTCTGGCCCCCTCCACCAAGGCCCTGGGGTCCCAGTGGGGCCTGGTGCATCCGCGGCCTGGAGGCTGGCGGGGAGGCCACCCGCTGGCACCCTGGCTCCCGTGCTCTCCTTGGGTCAGGCCCAGGAGCCCTGCACACACATGTAGGCACTTGTGGCCGCCGCGGGCCGGGCGTGTCCCAATTAGCCCACTATCTTGGGAGCTCTTGTTGAAAGCAAAACAAACCAAAAAAGTCCAGGTTTGGCCCGGGTTCCTCCCTGCAGCTTCCAGGGGCTCTGGTTTTGGGAGACCCCGGGCTCCTGTGCAGGCCTCGGTTAGGTCCAGGGTTTCCCGCTTCAGCGTCTTGACCCCAGGCAAAGCTCTGTGCCCCCAGGCAGGAAAGATAGGACCAGCGTCCTCTGAGCCAGGTGGAGGGGCTGCTGGAGGACGCCTGGGGAGGTCTAAGTGGGAGGACAGCGACCCAGAAAGCCCCCCACACTTCCCAGACACTCAAAGCTGCAGCTGCAAAACCTCTGCACCCACGGGGGGTGTGAAGACACGGTAACCACAGTCAGGGCCAGCGTGCAGTTGGTGGGGGCGGTCCCGGGGAAGCAGGAGCAGAGGACGGCGTCCCCTGGGCACAAGGACAGGCCGGGTGCCCCTGGGGTGGAGGAGCTTCGGAGGCCTGCACCCCATGTCATTGAGCCTGAGGATCAGAGAACTGAAGGGAGAGGCCGACATCAGGGCCCTGCGCAGGCGGCTCTGCTGAGGAGGGTGGTGCCCCCTGAGAGGGCTTCAGGCCTGCCGTCCCGACATTACTCCACGAATCAGAATTTGCATGCGGGCGGCCTGCTGCAATGGCCCGGCTCGCTCCCGCAGGCTGTGCTGGGCACAGACTCCATCGGCTCCTCTCGGCTCAGTGACTCATCCCTCGGCATCCTCTTCAGATCATTCAAGAATGTGGACACGTTAAAATGTGAACCACGTTGTCGTGGGTCCGCATCCTGCTTCTCCCAAACAAGGGAGGCTCAGGCTCTGCCCCACTGCGGTCCTGGTTTCAGGGATGGAGCAGGGATGGGAGCTGGGGGGTGCTGCAGCCTGCCCTTGCCTGCTGTCCGGACCTGAGAGGCCTCAGCCGGGCAGTTCTCCGACCCCGGGCTGTCCTTGCCCAGGAGGCTCAGATGAGTCCGGTGGGGAAGTCCTACCACCCCGAAGCCAGCCCAGGCCCAAACAGGGAAGCCCCTTCCAGAAAGGCCACTGCTGGTCGCCTGGAAGAGAGAGGGAGCCATGGGGCGGGGGGCGTGGGCAGGCTGGCACCAGGCACCCAGTGGTGGGAGGGGCCGGCTCACATCCCACACTCACTCCTGGGCAGCTGGGCTGGGGGGGGCTGTCTGCTGGTCGCACACTCTCTCCTGAGCAGCTGGGCGGGGGAGCTGTCCTCATGTCCCACACTCACTCCTGGGCAGCTGGGCGGGGGAGCTGTCCTCATGTCCCACACTCACTCCTGGGCAGCTGGGCGGGGGGAGCTGTCCTCATGTCCCACACTCACTCCTGGGCAGCTGGGCGGGGGAGCTGTCCTCATGTCCCACACTCACTGCTGGGCAGCTGGGCGGGGGGAGCTGTCCGCTGGTCCCAAACTCTCTCCTGAGCAGCTGGTGGGGGGAGCTGTCCTCATGTCCCACACTCACTCCTGAGCAGCTGGGTGGGGGAGCTGTCCGCTGGTCGCCAGCTCACTTGCTCAGTGAGCCTCTCAGCAGCCTCTGTAATGACTGCACTGACAGGGGGAACCACGTGTGTCATTCTGCTTTTTCTAGTAGCCGCATTCAAAATGGTGTAAAGGAAACGGGGGAAGTCAGTTCGTGATTTCCCGTATTTACCCCAGCTGTGACGGCTCCAGCTTGTAATCAGTTGGAAATGATGACTGAGGAGTTTCCGTTCTTTTTGTGGCCCCGAGCCCTTGGAAGTGGGGTGCCCTCACACACTCGGATCAGCTCCATGCACACTTCACGTGCTCCCTCGTGTGGCCAGTGGCCCCTTTATCCAGAGCCCTGGAGGCTCACGGCCCAGTAGGGGACTCAGAGGTTTTGGGGTACATGTGAGCCTACCCTGACAGAGAATGGCTGTTAAGATGCTCTGACTGGGTGACGAGAGAGAGCACCTGAGGCCCAGGGGCTGCTCCTGCCAGTGTGGCCAGGGCTGACCCCTCAGACCAGTGATCTCTGAGCCCAGACAGGGCTGGGGAGAAGGAGTCATGTGCAGAGCAGCAGTGGAGGCCCCAGGTGGGGCCGTGGGCCTGCGGTCAGGAGCCCGTCTCGGGCACCTCGGGGGCGTCTTGGGCCTTGGTGAGGAGTCTGGGAGCGGGGGACTCCGGGGCGGGGCCTGTGCTGTGCGGCTAGCTTGGCACTGCCCCATGTCACCCCAAACTCCCACATGTGCGGCTGAGGCAGGGCCCATTCTTTCTGGAAGGAGCCTGCTGGCAGCTCACCGATGCCCAGGCAACCAGGAGGAGTGGGAGTGGCCATTCTACATCCTTCTCTGAGGGGGGCAGTGGCTGCTTCCCCAGAGCCCCTCACAATAGCCCAGGAGCCAGGAGAGGTGAGGGTCACCCCTCCCCGGGATATGATGCTTTCTTTTGTTTGGTTTTGTTATTTGAGACAAAGTCTTGTCCCGTCTCCCAGGCTGGAGGGCAGTGGTGTGATCTTGGCTTTCTGCAGCCTCAGATTCCTGGGCTCAAGAGATCCTGCCGCCTCAGCCCCCAAAGTGCTGGAGTTACAGGTGTCTTCGCCGTGATGTTTTTAAGTTGGCACCGTGTTCCCAACGCCTGTCCACGCGGCAGCGTGTGGGAGTTTCCCTCTGTCTCACGGCGGAGTAAGAGGCCATTGTGGAGACACATGTCTCTTTCTCCATTTCCCGGTCAGTGGACCCCGGGCTCCTGGGATGGACCTGTGGTAGAGGGAGTTATGAAGGTGGTGGGGAGTGTGACAGAACCAGGAAGGAGGCCGCAGTGGTACCGGAGAGGTGGGCAGGTCCTGTGCTGCGGGGGGGTCCCCATTCCATTGGTGAGTGGCGCCCCAGGTTGACAGCTCATGGCCAGTTGACTGGTTCCAGATGATGGCAGCTTCGGCCAAGACCTCGTCATGCTAAGGCCCTTGCAGTAGAGCGAGGGCACGGGTCGGACCTGGCAGCTCAGGCCTGCTGGGAGCACCCAGGGAAACTGCCTGCCTGGCCTTTGGTGGCCCTGGGAACAGTGGGGATGGCTTTGATGAGCACGAGTCCCCTGCCTCCTGCCCCTTCAGCATCCCGGGCTGAGCTGCCTTCACGTTGCAAAGCACTCAGTGGAGGATTCAGTAGAGGACTCAGAGAGGACCAAATCTCTGGACTTACCTGGCGTCCTCTTCCCTCGGATGCCAGAGAGGCTGGAGGCCTGGGGTCCTAGTCAGGAACCTCAGTGGATGTGTGCCCGTAGACTTGCAGAGTCCAGGGCCTCTAGGTCTCTAAGCCCAGCCTCCTCTGATGGAGAAGGCTGAGGTGCAGGGAGGGGCTGAGCTGGGAGTGCTGGCCTGGCCCCTGCACCCTCATGTGCGGGGATGCACCTTTGTTTCTTGGCTTGGAGGGGGCAGGCCGGTGGGGGGGAAGGTGCGCCCACAGCACACAATTTCTCTGAAGAGGGGCACAGGGCAGAGGGACCCCCTACACCTGGCTCTGTACCTCCCTGCCCTGCAATCCCAGTTCACCACCTGGGGTTCTCGGCCTGTGCCCTGCTGATGACCTCTGTGCTGCCTGCTGGGGCCACGGGATCGCCCAGGGCCAATCGTCTTCCCAGCCCCATACCTCAGTTTCCTCATTGCAAAATAGAGACTACCACAATGCCCAGCACAGGCAGAAGAGAGGGGTAAAGGGTTTGTCTGAGTTACACCTTGGGCGTCACAGAGAAAGAGCTGTTTATGCATCTGCAGGGAGACTCCGGTGCGGTGCTCCATGTCACCCTCCAGCAGCCGCCCCTGGATTTGGAAGGAGGGTCTGCCCTGCCCTGGATCTGAGACACTGAGGCCGGGCCAGCACCCCTCCGTCAGCTGGGGCCTCCCTTAAGCTCCTGGCAGAGGTTGATCCATGCTGGGATCTGGGGCCCCACCTAGAGTGGTGCAAGGGACACGCCCACAGGGGTTCCTGTCCCTTGGTGTGTGGTCCTGGTGGGGGAGCTGCAGGTAGGGGCCCAGCAAGAGAACACCAGGCCAGGGGGCAGCAGGGGTGGGGCTTCGCCAGCCCCTGAGCGTGGAGCTGCCTTTCCAGTAGGGATGAGGCCATCCACCAGGAGACGAGGCCGCCCACGTGGGAAAGCAGGGCCCAGCCACTGACCAGTAGCCCCCTCCTATCCCACCACCTAGAGGGCTGGACCTAGGGAGGGCCCAGATCTGGTCCCCAGCACCTCAGGGCACCCACGCACCCAAGCCGGGTGTGCATACCCTGCACTCAGGGCCCATCTGTGCCCAGCCCACCTCCACCACTGCCTGGATCCCTGGGTCTGGTAACTGTGAGGGCCAGACCCCGATGCAGGCCCGGAGCATTCAGCGGAGCCCAAGTGGGCATCGGGGGCCTGGGAGCCTCCCCCCTGCCCTGACACCTCCCTCCAGGTGTGCAAAGAGTCGATTCCGCCCCATCAGCGGCTGGGTGGATCCCCAGAAACCCTGGCACCGGGAGGCTGATGGAGGGGAGGGCGAGGTGAATATGTCAGTTTATCCCAACGCAAGTAGTGGCCTGTTGGGATGGGGGGGAGACCCGAGGAAATATTTGGGATGACTGGAGCTGCTGGCCCTTTAAGGCTCCTGTAACAGGACACCTCCCAGACGGGACAGGAGGACTGACTGTGTGTGTTTCCCCTCCCTCCTCCCTCTCCCGCTCCAGGCCCAGTTCAATTTGCTGAGCAGCACCATGGACCAGATGAGCAGCCGCGCGGCCTCGGCCAGCCCCTACACCCCGGAGCACGCCGCCAGCGTGCCCACCCACTCACCCTACGCGCAGCCCAGCTCCACCTTTGACACCATGTCGCCAGCGCCTGTCATCCCCTCCAACACCGACTACCCCGGGCCCCACCACTTCGAGGTCACTTTCCAGCAGTCCAGCACAGCCAAGTCGGCCACCTGGACGGTGAGTTCCCTACTCCCTGCCAGCTGCAGGCTGCAGGCTGGAGAGGAGGTGGACGCGTTTCCCGCACCTCAGGAGACCGAGCTTGCCCCACCGTCTGCTCAGGGCCAGGAGGAGCATCAGGCAGGAGGCGGGTCTCAGGACTGGGCAGTCTGGGTGTGCCCACCCCTCTGGATGTGAGTGGCCAGAGCCAGCCAGCCTCCAAAGGGCTCGAGGGGACGGACTTGGCCCCGCTGGTGGGGTCTCTGCCAAGGTTGGCCGGCGGCTTCCCTGTGCTCCGGTGGGGGCTTTGGTTTGAAATCCTGTCCTGGGCAGAGGCAGGGGCTCTGCTGCTAAGCGTTGTGTCCAAGGCCGGCCCTGGGGTCTGCAGAGCCTGCCTCCTCCACGCAGCGAGGCGCATCTGCGGGTGGGTGGATTTGGGCACTGACCCTGGAGGGTCATTTCCATGCAGTGTGTGGATTTGGGCTTTGCCGGCACTGTCCCTGGAGTGTCATTTCCATGGATTGGCGTGCGCCAAGTAGATGGGGTGGAGCCACAGCGCTCCTCACTTTGGTGCCCCTGGAACAGCCAGGCCCGCCCTGGGGAATCTCGATGACTCTGATAACATCACCTGTGCGCATAGACGGTCTCCTCAAGCCAGACACCCTGCTCAGGGCTCTGGGTTTAGCGAACTCCTGCACCCACCAGCAGCACACAGGGCTGACTCCATCTCTTGCCATTTCACAGCCAAGGAGGCTGAGGTGCGGGGAGGGAAGTGGTTCACCCAGAGTTCTGCTCATGGTATGTGGGGGCAGCCACCTCTGCATCTGGCTCCCTGACCACTGAGCGGCCCTGCCCAGATGGCTTCTGGGGAGGGGGGCTGTCAGGAGGGGCAAGGGGAAGGCTGCTTGACCCCAGCCAGGAGTGGAGAGCACTCAGGGGCTGGGTGGGAAAGGCAGCCCCGAGGGCTTTCCGAGTCTCCCCACACGGAGCCAGGGAAAGTTAGCCCGGCCCCGTGGCTGCAAGAGGGGCTCTATGGGACACCTGATTGGTCCAGCCCACTGGGCAGCGTCCCCTCCCCCCCAAGGCCCCACCTCCCTCAGCACAACTCAGTGCTGGCCCCTGAAGCCTGTGCAGGAGGCTGAGTTCCCACCCACTGTGGGGTGCTGAGCAAGGGCCCCTCAGGGTTTTCCGCTTTAAGAACTGGGTCCCACCGCCCTGCTGGCCGTAGCTGCGGTTTTCCCACGCTCCTGGAGGGCTGAGGGGCAGGGCGGAGCTTAAGGTAGCCAGTCAGGCTCTGCAGGCGGCTGGACAGTCCTGCCAGGCTGGTCTGGGGTCTGGGATCCGGGCCCCGCCCACCCCCACCTGCGGCTGTTTCTGATTCTCACTCCAGCCATGGGCTCCCCCGAATTGCTGGCTCCGTACTATGGGAAGGCTTAGCCCACACTGCCGGGGCTTGATGGGGACGGGCTCTGTGGGCTGAAGGGTCCAGGGGCAGAGGACCTGGTATCTCCTCCAGGGCTTCCCACCCCCATCTGGCAGGTACTGCAGACCCCAGCCCTCACGCCCCATTTCTCCATTTGGACATTGCTCCTCCATGCTCCTTACTGCGCAGTGACGGATGGAAAGGCGGTGCGGGTGCCGGAGCGCTCAGCTCGCAGCAGGAGCCCCGTGCGTTGACTTAATTGTGGTGGCAGTGGGCGTGCTGGCTTGGGCCTCCCACGTGAGTGGTTGTGGGCACCTGCACTCGCCTGTGGGCAAGGGGGGCCAGGACTATCCCTGCACCTTTCAGGTGGCCAGTGGGGCCACCTAAAGCCAACTCAGAGCCCCAGGCATCCTCACCTGCATACCTCCAGCACTGCTTCTCCCCAGGCTCAGGCATGTTCCCTGAGTCCACTCTCTCCTCTCTAAGGACACTGACCACCTGCCCTGGGGTTGTCGAGGCTGGTGGTTTCTGGAGAGTGTCCCCTTGGAGTCCTGGCAGGTAGCTTGTGGGAGCTCTGCCGCCCTTCCTCCCAAGGTCTGGGGATGCAGATGTGGTCTTCACCATGCTTGGAATGCGCTGCACATGTCCAGGTTAACCTGTGGAGGGACAAGAGCCATCCCTTCTGCCGGCTGGCTCCCCCACTGGGGTGTCTGCCACCCCCAGCCCCAGCAGATGTGTGGCATCAGGTTTCAAGGGACTTCATGGTTTTGTCTCACCTGCCTTGCCCTGCGGGACAGGGTGATCCGCTCTGACCAGGCATCCAGGGCTGGTTAGCCGCACTGGGGGGAGGGGAAGGCTCTGTCTGGTGGCCAGCAGAGGAGCAGCAGACAGCTCCACGTCCCCTCCCTACTGGGCTCTGTGGATGCTGGGGTGAGGTGCACCTGGGGCTCCGCATCCGCTGCCCTGTGGATGTGTTGGGGTGGGGCGGGGGTTGGAGGTGGGAGA
The DNA here is from genome assembly GCA_028533165.1 of Leontopithecus rosalia. Classification (NCBI taxonomy): domain Eukaryota; kingdom Metazoa; phylum Chordata; class Mammalia; order Primates; family Cebidae; genus Leontopithecus; species Leontopithecus rosalia. The sequence goes on from CM052659.1 coordinate 2,199,089, forward strand.
AACGTTGATAATGAGATTTTTGGCACCTCAGCTCTCTGGGGGCAGAACCCCCTCCACCAGGCTTCTTCCCTTGCCCAGGGAGGGGCAGGTAGGCGGTCAGCACTCAGTGGAGGACAGGGCCACTGGGCAGGCCACTTGCTCTCAGCTCTGGGGTCCCCCTGTGCGGGTGCTACCCAGACCTGCTGCATGGGCTTGCATCGAGCTGTGGCTCCCTGGGCCCTCGCACGCCAGTCGGCTGGTAACTTATATAATTCATATTTTTGTCAAGTACAATTCCACAGTGGCTGCTGCCCCCGTTCATTCTCCCTGATCAGGAAAAACACCCTCACCAGACCCCAAGTGACCACAGCTGCTAATGGAGTCTTTGGCCTCTGCTTTGCTGAGGCCCACGGTGGCTCTCCCCAGCCCCAGGAGGGCCATCTGTCTTGACCAGCTTCCCAAGATCTGAGCTTGACCTCAGATCTCCTTGAGCACTAAGGGCTGTGGAGGGCTCTGTGTTTCCCAGGCCTGCGCATGTGTGCACACACAGACAGGGTGACCCGCCCACATGCATGCACACGCATGGATACACAAGCACATTATGCACACGCAGGCACATGTCAACACACAGGCGCGCATGGGCATGCACAGGCCTCCCCGGTCACTGCCCAGGGTTCTAGCAGCTCCCGCACCACGGAAAGCCCGGAGGAGGAAGAGGTGGGTCCTGGGTGACCGAGTAGCTGGAGGAAGGATTTGTGTTTAGCCACCAGAGTGTAACCAGTGCCCAGTGACAGGGCAAGGCCAGCGTTTGGTAGGAGGGTTGGAGCCGGCACCTGCTGGGGTCCTGATGGCAGATCTGCCCATGAGCACCTCCTGCTTGACCCCTCTACCCTGATGTCCTCCCCTGCAAAGAGAGGGATGGACTGCCAGCCATGGTGGGGACAAAGGAACTGGCTCTTGGGACTTAGGGCAGGACAGGGTGCCTGGGGAGCACTTCACACATGTGGGCTGTTTGGAGCATGACGGTGACTCCAGCTGCCCTTCTCCCAGTTCAACACCCTCTGCAGGACAGTGTGGAGTCAGAGCGTGGGCAGAGCTCTCTGCAGGGCATGGTCTGGCCTCAGAGCATTGCTGGCCACTCCTGTCCTGGGAGCCCCAAGGGTTGGCAATGGCACGGACAGCTGGTTCCAGGAGTCCCTCGGGGCAGAGAATGAACAGGCATTCCTCCAGCTGTCGGACAACCCGATGCGACGGGCATCGGACGCTGTGACGCCCTGACTGAGACTCATCAGGGAAGGTGGCTGTCCTGGGTGTTTGGGAAGTTTGGGGGCGGGGCTCTGAGGTCGGGCAAGAAGGCGTTGTATGGTTGGAAGGCCTGGCCCAGCACAGCATCTGTGGGCACCTCGGGCCATGCTGAGTGACACCACCCACAGCCCCTGAGGCAGGCTGCCCTGGCAGGATGGAGAGGACACGCACAGTTGGGATGGCCAGCTGCCCCGGCATCCCCTAGACAGACAGATGGCCTGACGCAGCCCCTGAGTGTCCTCCGGCTGCCTGCGGACTCGGCGTCTGCGTGCGTGTGTGCACATGTCCGTCTTGGGGGAGCTCTGGCTCCACGTGTAGGAAAGCCCCTGCTCCCGGAGGGACACGTGGAAGGCCGGCCAGGGAAGCACAAAGGCTCTGGGCGGGATTCCTGGGGAGAATGAGGCTGAGTCAACACTAATGGGTCTGGAGCAACCTTCCCAGCGCCTCGGAGGCTTGTGAGCAGAATAATAGCGGAGGTGTCCCAACATGACCGTGGTATCAATTGCGTTATCCTAAAAGTTTATGGAATGCATGAGTGGAATTAATACCTTTTACTGGCACTGGGAGCAATTATATGTGCGTAAAGCTGAGGGAAGAGTTCTAACAATGTTTATTGTGGAGATGAAACGTGGATTATCAGGGGAAACTAGAGTACTTACAGCGGATTGCAGCATTTGCTTGTGTTGTGCACACAGGGAGGCGCTTCCAGCCGGCCTGCTCTGGCTGCGGTCAGTGCCCCGGGCTCGTGGCCCGAGATGGCGTCAGCTCTTCTCTCTCCACTTACTGGAGCAGCCAGAGGAACTCACTCCTGGGCCCTGGAGGTCACAGAACTTGGCCTTGGAGGCCCTGAGTGAGGCTGGGGAGGCCCCAGCTCTGAGCCCCGGGTCCTGCTGCAGCCCCACCCCACACTGCCTGGCTCCTGGAGAAGGAGGGAGGACCCCTTGGGGGATAAGATTCCTTCTGTAGGTGCGAGACTGTTGGGGGAGAGGCATGAGCCAATTTTCGTTCCAGGAAGAATCGTCTCTTTCCTAGGACTTGTTTCTGGTTTGGGGACAGCCCGTGCACCTCGCACGTCCGTCCGACTAGCAGCAACACTGCCCCGTGTGCAGGGCCTCCCACGCTCCCCGTGTTACACACGAGGAAACTGAGGCTCCCAGAGAGCACGCCAAGGTCACCTGTCAGCAAAGGGCGGAGCTGGGGCCTGGCCCCAGCAGCCCAACCCCTGACTTTGCTCTTGCAGCCTGTGCGGTGCCCCCAGCCCCTCAGGTCCCTGCACAGCTTGAGCTTCCCCTGCCCCCTGCCCCACCCTCTGCTCCCAGCTCTGTGGGGCAGGTCCCTGTGACCCTCAGGGACCCCAGAGGAACCAATGATAAGGAGGTGCTGAGGGCAGAGAAACCTGCCTGTCCCTAGGGGAGAAAGCCTTGGGGCAGTTCGGGGAGCTGTGTGGTACCTCCTGTACCTCAGCCCCAGTGAGCCTTCCGCTGCTCTTTGCCAGTGAATCTGGGACTGGGGGTGGAGTCCCTCCCTGTCTGAATCCCTCCAGAATACTTTATCTCTTCAGTGCTCCTGGACTGGCCAGCCTCACGACGAGAAGCCAGGCAGCTGGGCTTGGGGATGGGCCTCTGCTGGTGCCTCCCTGCCCCCTCTGTCTTTGTCCCTCCCAGGACTGGTCTCAGTGCCACCAGCTCCCATTGACAGGGGGAAAGAGGCCCGCAGGGGAGGGCGGTCCACAGCTTCTCATTGACCCAGTGCTGAAGCCAAGACACGGTCCTGGGTGACCTGGACCTTGGGCCGTCTGGGACTCAGGCCAAGTGAGGGCCCGGCTGGGCCTTCTACCACCTCAGGCCAGTGGTCACTTTTGGGGTTATGAAGAGGCTGCGGAGGCTGAGCTGGTCAGTGCATTTTAGGGCAGAAAGACCTTCTGGAGAAGTGAACAGCGCTCCAGGCTTCAGTGAAGCAGAGGTCAGAGGCCCATAGTGAAACCGCACCGGGGTTACACAGGTCACCCCAGGTCACCCCAAGGGTGCAGACCCGCCCCTCCCTGAGCCATGCCACTGGAGTGAGGCACTGGGCTCCCTGCCCCTGGCATGGGGAGATACCACTCGCTGCAGGGGGTCAGGGGTTTACAGGCCAAAATTCTCCTTCCTCCTGGCATTTCACTGAAGATTTACAAAATTTAGCAGAAACCTAGATTCTAGCCAACTATTACCTTAAAAGCTGAAGAGTGACCACCACAACATGTCCCCAGCTTCCTCCCTCCCTCCACTGTCCCCAGCTTCCTCCCTCCCTCCACTGTCCCCAGCTTCCTCCCACCACTGTCCCCCTTCCTCCCTCCACTATCCCCAGCTTCCTCCCTCCCTCCACTGTACCCAGCTTCTTCCCTCCCTCCACTGTCCCCAGCTTCCTCCCTCCACTGTCCCCAGCTTCCTCCCTCCACTGTCCCCAGCTTCCTC